>CM038113.1:29843263-30268161 GCA_001642375.2 Mentha longifolia
TGATGCTACCCTCGAAACAGCCTCTATGAGTTCCGAATCCGCACCGTAATCCGCAAAACCACACCGGAGGAGCGGGGAGGGTTTCTCCAGGAAGGCACTCCGACGCTCAAGTCAGTATGTGCTTGAGGGAAATAGAAATCCGCTTCAGCAAAGCTTGCAGCGGAGGTAAAGTATCAGTAAAAATACGTACCTTTTCTTGGTGAAGAAGATCAAGTATTTATAGTAGGATAAGAGTGAGGGTAAAAGGGTAATTACCTCTATGTTACGAGGTTAAGTTAGTCTTTTCGGAGGAGATAAGTCAGTTAGAGAGAATATTTTAGTTATGATTAGTGGTCCCCAAAGTGGTCCCACAGTCACGTTTTTGCTATGCCTCGTATGGGGATCTGGGGTTAAAGGAATGATGGCGACGGAGAGTGATCTGCACTTGTTATGCCCAGATCACCGATGGAGGGTGATCTACTGCCAGTTACCCTCAGATCACTGATAGACCTGATTTGAGGGATCTGGCGAAAGTGTAGCATCTGTTCAGTTATCGCTTCTGTATTCCAAATACGCGTTGGGGGTTGACAGATTACTCCCTATCACCCCCCCCCCCCCCCCCAGGTCCTTGGAATGACCTATGGAAGTTCCAAGTCATGGTTGGCTTCTTTAATACGCTAAAAAAGGGAAGCTTGTCTTGTCCACTGACATCGGCCTTACCTTACTCGAGGTGTAATGATAGCTTTGCCTGGGGAGTCGAAACGCCTCCAATTTTTAGACCTTTGATTTTATCAGGCTCCTATCTAAACCGTCTATTTTTCCCGCTATTTCCTTCGTTATAAATACAGAAGATTCCCTTCATTATCCGGTCATCTTCTACAATGGGAAAGGAGGTTAAGTTTTGCAAGCCGAAGATATTCCTCTCTGGTAATCAGTAGAGTAATGTCATCCTTTTGAACAGTCCTCTTTATTTAAGAGGTATTGTGATGATATAAATACTATGCTTTAACATAGGCTGTGTTCCGTTATTTGGGCTTGTGATGATCCTTTCTGTCAATATTCATTCTTCTTGAATGAACAATTGAAATGTCTGAGGCCTCTATTTCTTTCCTTTTCTTTTTTCTCTCTTCTTTTTTGTTTTTGAAATGTCAGAGTGACATCTGGTACATTTTATATACCTATATTTTCAGAGGCACTATTGGAGTGACATCTGATTTTGCTCATGCTAAAGATTTCCTATACATTATGTTTTTATTCTCGAATATCCGAGTGACATCTGATATTCACTATTTTCGTAGAAGTATGGCGGGAGTGATATCTCGTGCTTACTTTTACCAATAAATCCTCAAATCGATTTTTGATTTTTTTTTTTTGAAGCATTGTACACATGAACTTCGCTCATGTATGTAGACATGCCATACATATGCATTTTAATTTCTGAGCTTACCCCTATGTGGAGTTACTATATATATATATATATATATATATATACTGTTTATTTTGTATGTTTGTCTTGGCAAAATTGCCTTGTAGATCTCTGGTGATGGAACAAAAATTATCTTACTAACTTCAGCAGAGGGATCTGCGATATGCCAGCCTCATATTATCAGATCCGTATCATGCCGGCCCAAGTTCTGGGTTTCCAGATATGCAGATCCTCTTTTGAGGATCTGTAGTTTACAAGTTATCTGGCACCAGATTTGGTGGCAATCGGATCCTCTTGTGTGGTTCTGCGATTTCTAAGGTCTGGATTCCCGAGTACTACTATACATAGATCCTCTTATGAGGATTTCGTGATTTTTCAGACACGTATTTTCAGGTCCTATTTCATACAGATCCTCTTGGAAGTATTTAGTGGTTTGTAGGGCTTAATTTCCAGGTCTCGTTATTTACAGATCCTCTAGTGAGAGTTCTGCAGTTCCCAAGGCCCGTTCTTCCAGTACCTACTACCTACAGACCCTCTCTCGAGGGTTCCGTTCCCCTATCAAAGCGTATTTCTTACGCTTCACGGCTTTCTAGGGCCGTCGCCCTTCCTTTATCGGGACCCAAAACCGCCGCCACTTCTTACCATCATAACTTCTCCATCCACGTCTCATTAACCGTCGAGACGTGCTCTTTTACTGCAGGTAGTGGTGGTTTTCTTTTTAACCCCTTTTAATTCACGAGAGAGAGATATATAAGATAATTAGAGGGAGGAAGACCAACACTTAGAACTTTTCTCGCCATTTTTTTTTTCTTGAGAAGCTTTCCTTGTGCCTTTTTAAGAACTACTTCTTGCCTTTTCTCCTCCTCTCTTTTCATCGCAGCCAATTCTTCTTCCCAGCACGCAGGTACCTTTCCTTTTCTTTCTTTCTTCCTCTTTCTTTATTCGCATTAGTTTATTTCTATTACATTTAAGCGACAAAGAAATATGGTTTCTTCATCTAGGCAAGGTGCCCAGGGTAAGGGTAAGAAGAAGTTAGTTGAGGGCGAAGAGGACAAAGAGGGTAGAGCTGCTGCGCAGCCACCTATCCTTTTGCTGAATATGAGTCTTCCACTGTAACTTCCTTAGAATTAGGCCTAATTCTAAGCAGACTAGGTAAACCAGAGGTTTTACCGTGGACATTCCGGGGCCTAGTGAGCGCCCTTTACTTCCTCGAGCCAATCATAAAATTTTCTGGCTCCGTCAATTGGAGGCAGGCTTGCGATTTCCTGTTCCCCCTTTTCTATCTAGTTTAGCGACGAGATATAATATCCCTTTGAATCAATTGAACCATGCTTCTTTCCGTAGGGCTATTTTCTTTTTTATAGTAACTACATTATATGGGGTGGAAAACCCGGTGTCTTTATTTTTTAGAACTCACGAGTTACAACAGTCGCGGGTATCATTTATATTTTTCTCCTATAGGATGGTTTGATAAATTTTATGGCCAGTATGAGTCTGTAGATAGGAAATGGCATCCCCAGTATTTAACTGTAGTGTTCCTTCTCCCAATTCTTAGAATATTCCCGATATACCTCTGTATGCCGAGCCTAAGACAGATAAACCCTCTTTTGAGAAGGTTACAGAATATCCTTAATGACCTGCTTATAGAGTACCCAGCAGGTCATGGGATGTTAAAGCCACTTCTTCTTAGTAAAGAGGTGTTATCTTTGTTTGGTTTGAGGCCTGGGACTCCTTGGAATCCCTCTATGGGTAAATACTTCTATTTTGAATTTGAGTATTTTTATGCGTGTGACTTGAATTTAATCGCGTTTCTTATTTATGGCTGCTTTGCTTTTTCAGATATGTCGGCCAGATTCATTCTTCGGGAGAAGGCCAGGAAACAGTTTGAGGAGCGAATGGCTGCTATGGCTACAGCCTCTGAACAAGCTCCTGCAGTTTCCGCCCCTGCAGCGGCTCCTTCTTCAACTCCCATCTCCACTCTCGTGACTATGACGGGAGTCGCACCGAGTCTGAGGGCTTCTGTTCCGCCTCCTCCTCCTGCCTCACAGATCTCTTCTTCAGCAGTGCCTACAAGTCCCTTACATGGATCTGGGGGTGTTGCCCTACCTAAGAGATCTACTTCTCGGGCTAGAGGGAAATCTACCTTGCCCGGGGTGACCATAAGGCAAACGCTAACTCCTCGAGCCATTATATCTTCCTCCACTCGCCCTCCTCATCCCTTGGCTGCTGGGGTGACCATAGCCTGTCTACCTGGTCCGAGGGGGTGGTTCCTCCTTCCGATGAAGATTTGGACTTTCATTCTTCAGAAGGGTTTTTATCAGACCTGTTCGCTACTGCTGAAGTACCGGCTCCAACCGAGCCTAACAGACCTTTCATCCCACAGAAGAGACCTTCGGATTCCTCATCCTCCACAGACCTGAAAAGAAAAAAGATGTCTGTTGCTAGTGACGACCGGAGAGTGGGCATGCCGATTTCTAACATTTTATCGCTCACTCCCATCTCTGCAGAACCATCTGTCGTAGGCCATCCACGGCATGCTCATATATTATTTAGTTACTCATTATTGTTATTGTGTTTAGGCCGTAGCCTTCAGATCCATGCTCTCTCTTCGAGCCTTGGCCTACGATCCCATGAAGGGGGATATGTCGGGCGTACATGCCTCTAACGAGCATCTGTAGGCGGAGGTGATGCGGTTGAGAATGGCCCGCAGTGAAGAGCATGCAGCCGAGGTCAAGGCTTTGAGCAACCGAGCTGCACATCTGGAGCGAGAGCTAGCAGAATTGAAGCAGCGGGAGGCAGAGCGGGAGAGTCTTGCCCAAGAACGGGAGCTTCATTTTCAGCAGCTAGAGCGAGACCTGGCTGATCAAAAGACCCGTGTTGAAGATCTCCAAAGGTCTTGTGATAAAGCTAAGGCGGATCTGGCTCAAGCATCTAAGAGTCATAAAGATGCTTTGGAGCGAGCCTGTGACAACGCGACCAAGAAAGGTACTGAAGCGGGCCTGCAAAAGGGGCTCATTATCGGGTCCGCAGTAGGGGCCCACCATTGCAGACCTTATCTGCTGATGACGCCCTATGGCCAGGCTTTCCTCCAAGCCTAGCGATCTCCCCGAAGCCTTCCTCCATTTAGAAGACTTTTGGGAAAGGATGAGTGTTCCCCTGGCTTTCTGGGTTGAGGCTATTATAGAAGAGGCTCTCACTCAACTGGGCCTAAAGGACAGAATGAAGGATCTGGATATTAAGAAGATCCTGGATCTCCTGGAAAAGGAGACACCTACTCTGGAACTGGATCCCCACTTCAATGCCCATAACCCTTGGTATATGCGGGGTTTGAGATCTGCCGCTGGAATTCTATACCGGCCTGAAGAGCATGAAAGTATCTTGCCTGCTTGGGAAGAGATTCCTTACTATCTTCTTCCTCCTCAAGCTGGGATGTACGGGCTCCTGGAGGAGGCTTTTAAAATGGTAAGTGTTCATATAATATATCGTGATAAAGCCTTGTTTTATTATTTATGAGCTACCAGCCTTCGTTTGCTTTGTCCTTATTGTGGACTTCTCTTTATTACAGGCGATGGGTAAAGAATCTCCTCTTCCCTATTTCACCTTCTCAGGTGACTTAAAAAATTCTAACTTATACCTCCGTCTTTTGCAGACGGGAGATTCCTTGCAAGAGATCAAGGCTATACAGGCGTCGGAGGAAATGTCTTTTCTTCGATCCCCTCGCGGGATCATATTGAATGGGCTCTTGAACAGCAGCGGAACCTTAGAGCTCGGTGGGCCCTTTGGGGAATCGGACCCAGCTCTTCAGCTCCACTCCCCAGCTCAAACTCCCCTCACGGATCAGATGACGACCTAGACGCCCAGTCCGATGATGGCCCAGGAGATGCCCCAGGTGTCAAGCCAGATGACGGACCAGGTGCCGGACCAGCAGAGTTCATCCCCCTCTCCGTCACAGATGCCTCAGCCTCCTCCCCTCCTATCATATCCCGCGGATCACCTCTCTTCAGACCCGGCGGTCGAGGCTTCTGCTCGGGAAGATTTTTCAGAGATAGAGGAAGGAGTCAACCTTCTCGAGGAAGTTATGGCAGGCACTTTCGCGGGAACAACAGGGGCAACTACTTCTTCAATAGAGGTTCTTCATCAAGTCGTCGACTCACCAGGTATTTTGACACCTGGCGCCGACCCGGATCTGCACGAGCAAACCCCAGATGGCGGGGATAAGTTGCAAGAGTAGGCCCTCTTTCTAAGACGTAGATGTGCCATGTCAGTGGGATTGGCTCCACTAGTACTCTTTTTTTTTTATCATGTATTACTTTTATGGATTTCGTATGCTATTCGGTTGCGATGTATATTTTTATTTCATTTCTCCATGCTTTATTTTCCTTTACAAATATATATTTTTTGAAAATTTTGAATCAATTTTCGTAAATAGATACTTGCTCTAGAGTAGATGGATAGTAGGGGGTATACCCCTACTCCTCCCCCCCCCCCCCCAAGTGAATTATTAGAAAGCGAATGAATTATAATTCATTTCAATAAAAAGGAAAATATTCTATTCCATGAACTTCCATTATAACAGAAAATGGGTTGGTTTGTGCATACCTTCCCTTTTTTACATTTATCACACTACTAGAATGCCTTAAACATAATACTTTTTCAAATTGTTGATGTTCCAAGGTCTGGGCAGATCCCTTCCTTCTGCATCTCTGAGCTCATATGCTCCTCCTTTGAGTACTTTAGTGATGACGTATGGTCCTTCCCAATTAGGGTCTAGTTTCCCTGTAGGCTTGAGAGCATCCGCCCTTTTCAGCACCAGGTCCCCTTTTTTGAATCGTCATAACTGGACTCTCTTGTTATGGGCATTCCACACCTGTTGCTTATATCGCTCAGCTCTATTCTGAGCTTCTGCTCTGTGCTCTTCAATCAGGTCCAGATTCTCCCTGAGTAACCCCAGGTTCTGATTTTCATCATACTTTAAAATTCGATGCGATTTTGCTTCTACTTCTGCTGGTACCACAGCCGTCGATCCATATACCAAATTGAAAGGAGACTCCCCTATGGCTGTTCTGGGGCTAGTGCGGTAAGCCCAGAGTACTAAGTCTAGCTCGTCCGCCCAGTTCCCTTTTGCTTTTAATAATCTGGCCTTAATTCCAGATACAATAGTTCTGTTCGTAACTTCAACTTGCCCATTGGCTTGCGGGTGGACCTACTGCCACAAAGCGCTGTTGGATTCCCATTTCTTGGCACCATGCCTGCACCGATGAACCTGTGAACTGGGTTCCATTATCAAAGATGAGAGTTCTGGGAACACCAAAGCGGCAACATATGTTTTTCCAAATGAATTTTTTCATGGCCTGCTCTATGATCTTGACTACAGCTTCGGCCTCTACCCATTTGGAGAAATAGTCAATAGCGACAATCAAGAAAGCCCGTCCACCGGGAGCTGTAGGGAATTTTCCCACAATATCAATTCCCCACTTATCAAAGGGGTATGGGGAAGACATGGTTCCCATCTCCTCTGCAGGCCTATGAATCAATCTGCTATTTTTTTGGCAAGGCTCACATTTTTTTACCAATTCCTTGGCATCTTTTTCAATACTGGGCCAAAAGAATCCTGCTCTTAAGACCTTTCTAGTCAGATCCTTGAATCCCGTATGAGCACCAACAGCTCCTTCATGTATTTCTCTTAATAGGTATTCCCCTTCCGGCTCAGATAAGCATCTGAGATAGGGATGCGTGAAAGACCTTCGGTACAAGAATCCTTCAAGTAGGAAGAATTTTGCCATAATCATCTTCTTACATCTATCGATATTGGTTTCATCTTGTCCCTCCATTCTAAGGATCTGGATGATAGGTGCTCTCCAGTCTTTGATTTCTTATATTGTGCTAATTTTTGTTAGGCCAGATCTGGTATCTGCTTGTAGTACGGTCAGATCCCCGTCCCATGTGCCTTCAATGGCACTTGCGATCCTGGCGAGTTTGTCTGCTTCTTCATTCTTTTCCCTAGGGATCTGAATGATCTCTGCTTTCGAGAATTTGGCCAGCAAAGCTTCGGCAACAGAGGCATAGACTATCATCCTTTCCTCTTTTCTCTCGCATATTCTTAATAATTGATGTGTTACCAGTTGGAAGTCAGAATAGATTTCCACTCTCTTGGCATTCATGCTTAATAAGATATGCAGAGATCTGATGAGAGCTTCATATTCAGCCTCATTATTTGATGCCACAAAATTGAATTTGATGGCGAACCGATGTTCCTTGTTGTCGGGATCAAGTATGTATATACCAGCTCTAGATCCCTCTTTGGTAACCGACCCATCCACATAGGTTCTCCACACCTTTTCTTCTCTTTCATCACCTCGGGTGGTTTCTTGCATAAAATCAGCTAAGGCCTGTGCCTTTATAGTTGTTCTAGGTTCGAACTCTACGTCGTACTCACTGAGTTCTATGGCCCATTTCACCATTCGCCCAGATAGGTCTGGCTTCCCCAACACCTTCTTGAGCGGGATATTAGTTCTTACCATGACCTTATGGGATAAAAAATAAGGTCGTAACCTTCGAGCAATGACCATTACCGCCAGTGCGGCCTTTTCTATGTCGGCATATCTTATTTCCGGCCCTTGAATCATTTTACTTACGTAGTAAATTGGGATCTGGGTAGATCCATCTTCCTTGATAAGCACTGAGCTCAAAGATTCTTCCCCTACCGCAAAGTAGAGATATAGGACCTCCTTTGGTGCTGGCTTTGTGAGCAACAGGAGAGAGACCAGATGCTTTTTGAGCTCCTCAAAAGCGTCTTGACATTGCTGAGTCCATTCAAACTGGTTACCCTTCCTCAACACCTTAAAGAAAGACAAACTTTTATCAGCGGATCTGGAAATGAACTGGCTTAAGGCTGTGATTCTGCCATTAAGTTTTTGTATTTCTTGATGTTCCTGGGAGGAACCATCTCCAACACAGCTTGTACCTTGGCTTGATTCACCTCGATTCCTCTAGGAGTTACCATGTACCCCAAGAATTTTCCCGACTGCACCCCGAAGGCACATTTGGTAGGGTTTAGTTTTAAATGATAAAATCGAGCCACAGCAAAGGCTTCCTCCAGGTCATTGATGTGATCTGCAGCTTTCACACTTTTTACTAGTATGTCATTGACATAAATCTCCATATTTCTTCCAATTTATTTTTTGAATATCTTGTCCATCATACGCTGGTATGTGGCCCCAACGTTTTTTAAGCCAAAAGGCATGCTTTGGAAACCGAAAGTTCCAACACAGATCCCAAAAGCTACTTTATTAACGTCATCTAGGTTCATCTTCACCTGATGGTATCCTTGGTATGCGTCGTATCATTGACAGTAGCTCGCATCCAGATGTGGAATCCACTATCTGATCGATTCTGGGCAAGGGATAGTGATCTTTAGGACACGCCTTGTTCAGATCCCTGAAGTCTATACACATTCTCCACGTGCTAGTGTTGCCTTTAGGCACCATAACCGCCTTGGATAGCCATTCTGGGAATTGTATTTCCCGTATATGTTTAGCATTCAGCAGCTTCTGTATCTCTTCTTTAATGACCTGGTCTTTTTCTACCCCAAATTGTCGAAGCTTCTGCTTCACCGGCTTGACCTGAGGGTCCATGTTAAGGCTATGTAAGGCGACCTTTGGTCTATCCCCACTAGATCAGATGACGAGAATGCGAAAACATCCACATTCTTCCGTAAGCATGCTATTAATGCTTTGGCTATCGCATCTGACATCTGTGTCCCGATGCATGTAGTAAATCCTATTTTATTAGGTATCAATTCCACCAGCAACAGCTCCTCAGCCGGTTGAATTTGAGAATTGTTTTTTGCTGTAGGTTCTGCAGCCCTCATCCGTTTATCTTCAGGTCTTGCTACCCACTGGGGATCTCTCAATTCTTCCCCGGATCTTTTCTTAGCCTCACCGGCCTTCACGGATTGTATATAACATTTTCGTGACAGGACTTGGTCTCCTAAGACAGATCCCACCCGGTTGCCCACCGGAAATTTCATTATCAAATGGTAGGTTGACACCACCGCTTGAAAATTACTGAGAGCTGTTCTTCCCAGTATTATGTTATAAGCCTGATTTTTGCCTTACTACCAGGAAGGTAGTCGGCCTAGAGATCTGCAAATCTCCATCTCCCAAGGTTAACATCAGCTCTATTGAGCCTAACGACATGACCAAACCCCCTAGCAAAACTATGTAATGCTGTGGCCACCCCATCTAGTGGTTTATGCAAATCCATTTGCAGAAAGCAGTCCTCGAAGATTACGTTCACCCCAGCTCCCGTATCTACGAATACTCTTTTCACCTCATATCGTTCAATCTCTGCTGTAATAACCAGGGCATCTTCATGAGGATGAATTAGGGATCTGTCATCTTCGATCCCGAAAGATATTTCAGGGTGTGGTACTCCCCCTTCAATCTTCATCATGTCATGTTTTTCCAGCATCTGGATTTCTCTGTGATGTGCTTTGCGGCTTCTGTTGGATTACCTCCCGTAGGTCCTCCGTAGATCATAGAGATTACGCCTTTATTGGCTGAAATTTATGTTGATGTCTCTTTTTGTGGGAGTTTTCCGTCCCATTCATCTTTATGCCTCTTGGGTTGGCCAGATTCTTTTTTGACATATTCTAATAGCAGACCCTCTTGTAGTAAGTTTTTTAATGGCTATTTTCATATTACGGCACTCATTGGTAGTATGCCCATAATCATTGTGGAATTTGCAGAACTTATTGAAAGGGGGTCACCTTGGAGGCTGGTCCCTACCTGGGGGGATCTGTACCCCTAGTTTCTTAATCACCACTTCTAACAGATTAGCTAGGATCTAGTAAGTGGTGTGAGAGACCGTTTGAATCTTTCATTTTTCTCAGGTTTCCTTCCTTTAGGAGCCCTTCTTTTCCTGTCATCAGGCTTCTTATCTTTCTTGAAGGCTACATCGGCCCTTTTAGCATTCATGGCTTCTTCCATATTTATATACTTCTGTACCCGGGATAAGAGCTCATCAAAGGTTTCGGCGGGTTTCTTCATTAATGAGGTGAAGAAGTGTCCTGGCCTTAATCGTTCCACAAAGGAATGTATTTTCAATGTAGCCCCCACACCTGGGATTTCTAGTATCACCTCATTAAATCTGGTCATGTATTCCCTCAGGCTTTCAGTGGCCCCTTGTTTGATGGTTGTTAAATACAACGAATTCTTAGTGGATCTCTTAGAGCTCACAAATTGGTGTAGGAAGATTTCTTTTAAATCTTTGAATGAGTGGATCGAGTCCCTAGGCAATTGCTGAAACCACTGCTGTGCAGGGCCAGAAAGAGTGGTTAAGAATACCCTACATTTGACTCCTTCAGAGTACTGATGCAATAAGCATAAACTCTCAAATTTCATGAGGTGTTCTTCAGGATCTCCTTGCCCCTTATATTCACAAGAAATTGATTTGAAGTTCTTGGAATAGGGTCAGTTTGAATATCTGCCGAGAAAGGGTTGTTCTCATTAACATAGTCAGGACCATATTCAGATCTGTTTTCCTTCCCCGTGCGGGCTACAGATGTGCCCATTGTCTCTTCTGTTGGAAGGACAGATTCCTCTGTGTTTCTTTTTTTAGATGACCTGGTGTGCTTTACGGAGCTCTTCCAGCCCTCTGGCCATGACCCTCATTTGGTCTTGTTGTTCCTGGATCTGCTTCTGGAGCATAGCTGTGAGAGTCTTTTCTTGACCAGTGTTTATTTCATGCACCTCATCGTCAGAAGACCCATAGTCTGTAAACTGCCCATCCTCTTGGATCTGGGGTAGCTAGGTGATGACGTCCTTAAGGACTTTAGGATCTTGTGATCTGGATGCGTATTTGCCTTTCACCTTTTCCTGATTTCCCTTATTCTCGGGGAATGAGGATAGATTGATAGGATCTGCAAGAGTACTAGCCCCGACGGCAGCTAGTCTCTTTTCTAGGGCTCCTTCCAAGGCCCTGTCTATCATTGCTTTCATCTGTTGCAGCATCAAAGGGGAGAAACCAGATTCCCCTACATTAGTCCCATGAGGTACTAACATGGCACCGGGATTGGCACCAGAACCGGGGGTGGGATGAGGCGTTTTGCCTGTCGTTCAGCAGATGATCCCATCATTTGGGCTACGCTGGAATGTTGGTCCATTTTTAAGGAAAATCTGCAAAGATATATGCAGCATTTACTTAATTAGTGCCTAATATGAGATTAGGGCTTCTCCTTTCATAGGAGGATAGGAGCTTCGGGCTCCCTTGTTGGGACTTTCCCGACCATTTCCCTTAAACAATCTTGAGGATTTTTTTTTTAAGTGTGAAGATAGCCTTTCTGTGCCTGGATCTTTTGCCAGGGCTTACCGTTAGCTTATCTTGCCTTTTATCAAAAAATCTCTCAAGTTGTATGATATATGTATGGGTGATGTATTTCTACTCACCAAGTATATGATTTGCGGGTTCTTCTCCTTTTCTCGAGATTCCTCTGAGATATGGAGGACCTTCTATTACAACTCTTTAATACTCTATTTTTCATAGGAAAAATAAAGATCAACATACACGGTATATGTAACTTTTTCTTTAAGATTTTTTTTCTTATATAGATATTCATTAAATATGCCTAGACCGATACCTAGTAGGAACACGGCGGATATTCAACGAATAAGATGAAAGAATTTAAGAGAATGATCTTTACTGTGGTCAATTTCCTTTTGCTGGAGTTAGGATTTGCTTAAATCCTCTTTTCTTGCTTTTTACCACAGATCCTACATAAGGCGAAAAAGCAATTGAGACACCCTTTACTCATATTTCAGGCAAATTCCTCATCATAATCAACAAATGAATTAAGGACAGGAATTAGTACTATATCAATTAGGCGAATATTTAGATTTTTCTTCTCCATTTTTTAGTAGAGAAATCAAATCAAAATTCAAAGCGTTTTTTAAAGAGAAATCTACACCTTAGTCAGATTTTTCCCACAGACGGCGCCAGTTGATAGATTAGGTTATTTTTCATCAACAAATTGAGAAAGTTATTACCGAAATACATATAAGGGAACATTTATCTAAAATGAAAACTAATGCTTCTTTTTCATTTTCGTGATGCTACCTCGAAACAGCCTCTATGAGTTCCGAATCCGCACCGTAATCCTGCAAAACAACACCGGAGGAGCGGGGAGGGTTTCTCCGGGAAGGCACTCCGACGCTCAAGTCAGTATGTGCTTGAGGGAAATAGAAATCCGCTTTAGCAAAGCTTGCAGCAGAGGTAAAGTATCAGTAAAAATACGTACCTTTTCTTGGTGAAGAAGATCAAGTATTTATAGTAGGATAAAGAGTGAGGGTAAAAGGGTAATTACCTCTATGCTACGAGGTTAAGTTAGTCTTTTCGGAGGAGACAAGTCAGTTAGAGAGAATATTTTAGTTATGATTAGTGGTCCCCAAAGTGGTCCCCACAGTCACATTTTTGCTATGCCTCGTATGGGGATCTGGGGTTAAAGGAATGATGGCGACGGAGAGTGATCTGCACTTGTTATGCCCAGATCACCGACCGAGGGTGATCTACGCTAGTTACCCTCAGATCACTGATAGACCTGATCTGAGGGATCTGGCGAAAGTGTAGCATCTGTTCAGTTATCGCTTCTGTATTCCAAATACGCGTTGGGGGTTGACAGATTACTCCCTATCAGTAAGAATCTGTTATTTTTCTTACTTTTTTTTGTTTCGTAAATTGATAAGAATTTGGCATTTTTCTTACGTTTTTTTGGTAATAAACGATTGAGCATCTGATAATTTTCTTACTGTTTTGATAATGCTTGTATTTGATAATGATAGTTAGCGAGAATCTGATAATTTCTTATTGTTGTTCAAGTTATATAAGAATTGCATCATTTCATATTGTAGGAATTATTCAGCTGACGACGGCTATGAGACGCGAAAAACGAAAAGATATCAATTTCTTATTATATCTGAAGTTTTTTTTATTCTATAATTTGTTGCCGTTCTTTGGTAAGAAAACTAACAATTTTCTTACCAACATGTGTAATTTTTTTTTCATTTCTCAAACTAATAATAGTGTCTTAATAAATGATTAAATAGTTAGAAATGTGATGTAATTTCTTACCAATGTGTGTGATTTTCTTATCATCCTCTGTACAGTTAAATACTTTTTCTTTTCTTTTTTTCATGAATTTGGAAATTTGTCAAATTTGTTACCAAAATTATTCGTAAGAAATTCCTAAAATATTATAAGAAATTATATTATTTCTTACTATGTTATTTGGTAAAACGTAATGAAAGATAAAATTTCTTACGAAATGAGTAGAAAAAGATAAGAAATTGATGATTTCTTACCATGTTATTTCATACAAAAAATCAAAATATTTTGACTCCTTACAGTATTAAAAAAAATAATAAAAAAAACAAAACAACAACAACTACTGAAATATGAGTGGGAGAACGAAAATTGAAAAAAAAAATTGGCTTAAGGGGTATTTTAGTCCTACTCCCAAAAATTGGGCAAAATTTGTGTGATTTTTATATTTAGGACAAATTTTAGTTTTTTATCCTTTAAGGGATAGATTAGTTGTTGCCTCTAAATTTAATATCACTGATATTGCTTTTGGTTGCACTTCAGAAGCTTCAATGCTTGTATGTAATTCAGTAAATTAATTTTCAAATTAAATAAATAATAAATCGTGCAATCTAAAGTATATTAAAAGCATGAACTCCTTAGATGGTAGCCAATTACATGCAATTCCTATCAAAATCTTGAAAGATAATAACCCCAAATTGAACTTGAAAATCGGAGAATTTATAAATTATATAGGTTAACTAAGCAAATATTAACTAAACTTATAAAATATGTTATATTACATTATTATCTTCAATTGAAATATATTATAAGGATATTATAGGTGACGTACATTTTGTAAAACAATGCTCTTTTATATATACTAGTAATAGATTACGTGCGTTGCACGTAGAAATTCTGAATATTTTATTATGTATATTTAATAACTTATATTTAATTTATTTTCTTATTCTTATATTTATATATATCAGCCAACAATTGTTCTAAAATATTTAAGAAATGATTATTAGTATAAATGTAAAAGATAATCAAAAAATATTTATCATAAAAAGCGCACTCTAAATTAACATTTACTATCATAACATGTGCTATATACTTGTATGAGTAATATTATTAACTATTCTAAAAAAATTAAATAATTGTGTATAAAATTTACTATTCTAATTATTAGTATTTACTATCATGTTGACTATCTTAATTGGTTTTCTTGTATTGAGTAACTGTGTTGAATAATGTAGTGTCTTGTAGAATCCTAATTTATATAGTATCTATATTTCATAGTACTACTAATAAATAATCAATAGGAATATAAGTTATCCCTGTAAAATACCCTATATTTCAAAAAATCTCTTTAAAACTCATAATCACAATGCAAGAACAATAAGCCACAGTTTTTGTAAATTTGTTTGGCGTGAATAAGTTATTTTTTTTTATATATATTCTATAAAAATAGAATAATAATAATGTTATTTTTATATTTGAGTATACAATGAATTATCATCAAATTTCATCGATTTGGTTATGGCCACGAAGCATATTTCATCGTATTATATATATTGATTTACCAAATTTTTAATGTGTGGGGAGAAGTTATTCACGACTCAATTAGGTCGGGATTTGAATCATGTGTGTGTTGTGTCAAACATAAGTAAAAAGGGAGCATATTTTAATATAATTCTCATATGCTATTAGCTATGTGGTTGGAAACTGAACTTTATTGTTTCTATTCACATATGTTTATGATTTCCTCTTATGTATAATCAATCTCGCATTAAATTTTCTAATATAAGCATAGATATATGAAATACTGGTAGGCTAAATAGTGTAAGCTTGGCTACCTAAAGCTACATAACTAAAAACAGTTAGAACACCTACCTAAAGCTACATAACTAAAAACAATTAGTACACCTAGAGCAAATATTTATCTTTTCAATTTGATTATGGCCTAGAAACAAACCGGACCGAGATTATTAAATTTTTAACATTATAGTTGACTCAAATCGAATTTTCAAATAAAACAGAATTAAGATAACCAAACATACAAATGATTATCTTGGATATTTCAATTTAACCGAATTTTATATTTAATTATTTTTCTACCTATATATAAATGATTGGTTGAAAAAATCAGGTCATCAAATCTACTCAAAGTTAATTCATAAATTGTAGCTAGAAAACTAATATAATTTTAATATTCTTCGTAAATTAATTACTCCGTACTTATGAAGAATATAATGTGTGGATTGAATTTTATGTTGATTAAGTGTTCTGAAAGGACAAAAGTTTATTTGAGTTACTATAGATAAAGTACAAAATTAAAAATTCGAAACTTCATCTGTTGGATATAATAATTTAACAAAAGGCGCACACATATATAGAGAAGAATTTAAAAGGCACAAATATTCTTACTATAAATTATAATAAGGAGAATAATAATAATATTGCATAAATGATAATAAGTGGACAGATCTTGAGGTTGACGTGGAGATTTCTATAGCAATTAAGTTAGTATAATAAAAAATAGATATATTATCATTAGGTAACTAAACTTATAATATATTAGATTACCTTATTACCCTTAATTTAAATTATATTATAAGGATATTATAGGCGATGTACATTTTGTAAAACAAGGCTCTTTTATATATTGGTATGGTATAGATGTATAGATAGATAAAAATAAAGCTAGTGTTTCTAAACTTCATACTTTCCTGGACGGGATTGATTATTATATATTAAATTATCGTAAGTACCGTGTGATTGCAAATGTTAAATGTATCTATTTTGGTGGAGTACAGCCAGCAGTTAAACAAGAAATACTGCACATGACAAGTACTGAAGGAGAGTTACCTTTTAGGTATTTGGGAGTACCTTTAGTAGCTAAGAAGTTGAGTATAACACAGTATCAGCCTCTGATCCAAAGAATTCTTAGTAGAGTGGAGGGTTGGGCTGCTAGATTGCTCAGTTATGCAGGAAGAATCCAGCTTCTTAGGTCTGTAATTGCTGGTATCCAACTTTTTTGGTGTCAGGTGTTTCTATTACCACAAAAAATTGTCAAAGTGTTACAGGCTGCGTGCAGAACATTTCTTTGGACTAGAAGGACAACAGCTTCAAAGCGAGCACTTATTGCATGGGAGAGAGTAACAATGCCAAAGAAGGCAGGTGGAATGGGAATTGGTAACCTGAAGGTGTGGAATAAGGCGGCTATATGCAAACTGCTTTGGAATGTGAATCTGAGGAAAGATCGAACATGGATCAAATGGATCCACGGCTACTACATTCGAGGGAGAGATATTTTCTCTATGCAGATACCTCAGCACTACTCTTGGGTAGTGAGGAAACTGCTAGAAGCAAGAGAATACGTGCAGAACATAAGGGAAGAAGGGAGCTGATCAGTGGTAGTGCCTTCACTATCAAGAAAATGTATTATATACTGTTGGGAGAGACTGAAAGAGTAACCTGGGCGAAGATGGTGTGTCAAAACGCAGCACCACCAAAGTGTGTGTTTGTTTCATGGCTGTTACTTCATGGGAGATTGGCTACTTGTAGCTATTTGGCAAAGATGGGAGTAACAACTAATCCAAAGTGCTACCTATGTGAAAGGGAAGAAGAAACCTTAGATCATTTGTTCTTTGGGTGTGAATTTTCTAAGGAAGTGTGGAGGCAGGTGGCTACATGGTGCGGAATGCAAAGAACTGCACGAAGGTGGGAGGAAGAGAAACAGTATATGGAGACCATGTGCACAAACAATAACACGCAGCAGAGACTGTACCGTTGTATGTTGGCTATTGTTAGCTATAATCTATGGAAAGAAAGAAATGGGAGGAGGATGCAAAACATGAAGAACAGGGAAGAGATAGTAGCGCGTCAATGTCAGGTGATGATGGCCATATGCAAGAAGAAAGATAGGAAGCTTAAACATCTAGTATACTGATAGGTTTTATAGAGTTTAGGTATACTGAGCATACGGATGCGGTTGGAGATGAAGTAGGGTTGTAACGGAAAAATGTTAAATGCTATGAATAATAAGTTTATAAAGAAAATACAATATAGTGGTATCTATTAATTTGAAAATGCATTGATTTTGTTTCGGGAAATGATATTTTGCTGCAAATCTTTGTCTATAAAAGTCGTCAACATCAAACTTATGAATTACCAACAAAAAACTTAATGAAATATACAAAGAGTGTAACATAACAATAAACAATTGCTCACCTGCTCTAAGTAAATAATAAAATAAAATAAAAATAGTTGGACAACCTTGAAATGCTAGCTTGATCATATGTTGTTGATTGTAACTGAACCTCAGATTTTCCTGAGTGGCTCGAAAATATCATTCTGTCTTATGAGTTTGTTGAATGAAAATGTTTATTCCACTAAAAAAAGCCATAGTTGTCCCACATAAAATCTACTGAAGGGAGTTACTAGTCAGGATATTTTTTTATTTTTTTTAGTAATTGAATTTCTTTACTTTTTTTCTTTTTTTAAGAAACATCATCATATATATCATATCAAACCCTTTACGGGAAAGAAGTATAGAGTTTGTGAAGAGAGCAAACGCAAAGTGCTCACCCTCTAAAAGACAACTCAATCAACCTATTACAAAAAAGACCACGCGAGGGGTCATATATACAGACAAGCTAGCTTGATAAAGAAAATAGAGCTCTACAAAAAATATGCACAAATATCTAACTGTGCAATCTGAAGTCTAAATTGATGAATGATAAAT
This sequence comes from Mentha longifolia, assembly GCA_001642375.2. Taxonomy (NCBI): domain Eukaryota; kingdom Viridiplantae; phylum Streptophyta; class Magnoliopsida; order Lamiales; family Lamiaceae; genus Mentha; species Mentha longifolia. The sequence goes on from CM038113.1 coordinate 29,861,494, forward strand.
TTGAGGATAAAATATAAGAAGATATATTCCATATATTTGGGTTTTTAATTAATTTCAAAGATTAGTCACCAATTTAAGAATAAAGTGTGAGCCTAATTCGAATTTGTGATAACTCTAACTACAATCATTACTAATAGACATTAATTAGATCATCTCACTTAGGATCATAATTAGTATACATTAGATTATGTTGAATAAATTTAGAAAATCCGCCCTTATTCCTCTTAGTAAACTCGTCCTCGTTAAACTAGAAGACGGACAAAAAAACTGTTCTTCCGAGCTGCAACACGATTCTTTGTTTGGGCAATCAATTGGAGGAAAAATTATGAGATCATATTAATATAGAAAAAAAAAAAAGAGGCACATTAGTATCTAATAGCGACTAGAAAATTTTTCAATTTTTTGTATTGTGTCGTACTAATATATGTTGTTGTACGTCAATGTTTTCATTTGAACTCACTCTTACACCTTCAATATGAGTTAATCCCTAAAAGTAGTCACTTTGATATAGTAAACCAAAATACTAGTCACTCATATAAAAAACACAAATACTAGTCACTCATATAAAAAACACAAATATTAGCCACTCATGTATTCAAGGTTAATTTTCACGAATACATGAGTCGTGTATTCATATATTCGTGTATTTGTGTATTCAATGTTAATTTTCACGAATACATGAGTCGTGTATTCGTGTATTTATGTATTCGTGTATTCAAGGTTAATTTTCATGAATACATGAGTCATGTATTCGTGTATTCGTTTATTCAAAGTTAATTTTCACGAATACATGAGTCGTGTATTCATGTATTCGTGTATTTATAGATAAATATATATTAAAATAAATTAAAAATTATATCAGAATTTATGATTTTTAATTCTCTATAAATAGACACCAATATTGTTATACTTTGAATTAAAAAAAAACTCTCTTTTCTCATTTTTTTTCCTATTATTTCATATTATATTTCTTATAATTTTTATTTTCTTATTTTATTTGAAGCTTTTAAAAATATGACTAAAAAAATAAAATTTTGGCATAATGTATATATATATATATAATAAAAGTTAATTATATCAAATTCATAATATCCTAAAATAATACTTATGTAATATAAATTATATTTTATATTAGGTCGGGTCATTGATAAAGTGTATAAGTTGTGAAATTGGATTAGGTTGCAGATTGCGTAGGTGGAAAAGAGAGAAATTAATATTTTATTTGTAGGTTGGGTTGTAGAAGGTTGTGGATAGAGTTAGTCTAATAAACATGATAATACATAAGCATTAAGCCTGATCAAAAAATAAAAAATACTTAAGCATTAAATTATACTCCCTCCGCCTGCATTATAAGTGCTTGGAATTTTTGGGTACAGTTTTTACTTTTTGTAATGAGTGGTAAGTGTATTGAGTCAACTTAATGTGAATGGATATTAAAGTGAAATCAATATAAAAATAAAGAGGCGAAGTTGATGGGGGCGTTCTTTGGTGCTGTGGATCTGCGCAGCTCCTTGGATGCTTGCTTCTGTTTCCTGTTTTCCTTTCTTTCTCTTTTCTTACTTCTGTTAGCCTCGCTGCATAAGTTGGGCTGAAAGGAGTTTGTTTTTGATATTGTTATGCCATGCACCTCTGGTGCATATTTTGGGGTTTAATAATATCTCTTTCCTTTTCTGATAAAAAAAAATATAAAAATGAATGTTGGTGGACTTTGGAGCTGGAAAGAGAATAATGGATGTGGGGTCCACATCCAAAAATGGACGAAGCACATATATTGCGGACGGCCGAAGAAGAAATAAAAGCACGAATATAACCATAAAATAAACAAGTCTCACACGTTCACACACTAGAACTCATTGATGCGGTATGAACATTATCAATTGTAAGTAGGTAGTCAAGATGCTCTGTTATAGATATGTTGCAGCAAAATTTCAACAAAGGACTCTTGTTTATCTTCTTCAATCTCTAACTTAGCTACATTTGTCAACAAAGGACCCCTTTATGCTAATGTATACTGCCTCATTATTGTCCCACACTGGAAGGCCATATGCATCATCTGCAGACAGTTGAGAATAAATACAGAAAGCCAACAAAATATTAAGCATACCTTTCTCGGCCTTTTGGCTAAGATCAAGTGTAGTATCTGTTCTTATTAGTTTAATATCTGATATGTGGGCCATCGGCCTACATGATATTAAATTTATTTCTTGAGGGGGAGGGCCCACTACGTCAGCTTGTTGTCGGGGCTCTCGAGCGTCGCCTTGGTGTTGCACTACTAACATGGCCTGGCGCACCCCACCCAAATCATGGTTAAAATTATCAGGTAAAAATGCATATAAATATACGAATTCTTTCTGACATTCCATTTAATTCATCAACTTTTAATTTTTCTGTAAATACACCAACTCTTTAATGTGTTCAATTTTCCCACCGATTAAATTTCCGGCCAAATCGAAACTTTGTTGGCATTCTACGTGGTCTCCACATAGTTTTCATGTTACACGTGTACATCCACGTCATTATTTTTATTAATTAAAAAAATCAAAAATAAATACACTCTCTCTCTCTCCACAACTCTCTCTCTCCCTTCCCCAAAAAACCTGCAAATAGAGAGAGAAGGCTGCCGACTTCAAGAAGGCCGAAACCCATCGTCAGCACCGAAACCCATCTGTCATCATCGGCTACACATCCTCCCACAATCACCCAGACTACTTTCTCTCTCCCCACCAAACTCGACTCACCCGCAACTCCAAATCAAGAACATGAATAGGAACAGGAATTAGAGGCAAACCCAGGATGAAATCGAGACCCCACCTCTGAATTCCGCCGAAAATCAGTTGATATTCTCCCAATCTCCACTCAATTCCACGTCGGATCAAGCAATTGTAGGAAACCCCTTTGAGGAAATTCTTCAAACACCTGGTGTGCTCTTCGCTGAGGTTCCGAAGCTCCAGCAAGAGGAGTTGAGCGAGAAAGGGGATGGGGGTGGAGAAGGGGAGGGGGGCGGAGAGAGAGAGAGAGAGAGGCGGGGGAGAAGTGGAGGAGGAGATGAGCGAGAGAGGGCTGGCATGAAGAAGATGAAGATGAAGCCACCGCGGAAGGATTTGCTTGCTTGCTTGCCTGCCTGCATCCGCTTTTCTGGGCGTTGGAGTGAAGAAGATGATGAGTGAGAGTGAAGACGGAAATTAGGGTTTGTGTGCTACTTAATTCTAGATGAAAACACAAGAAATGACATCGTTTAATGATATAGATACAACACCGTTTAGTTCGTCGGCCGGAAAATTTATCAACACACTCCCGGTTGCCAAGTAAGTGCCAAGTCAGTTTAAATTTGGGGGAAAATCACATCGGTGGGAAAATTGAACACATTAAAGAGTTGATGTATTTATAGAAAAAAAATTAAAAATTAATGAATTAAATGGAATGTCAGAAAGAGTTCGTGTATTTATATGCATTTTTACCAAATTATTATATTACTCTTTTTGTACCGATAATGTAAAGTAACAAGTTTCTTGAGGGGAGAGCCCACCATGGCAGCTTGCTGTTGGGGGGCTCTCGAGCGTCGCCTTGGTGTTGCACTATTGCCATGGCCCGGAGCACCCCACCCAACTCTTGGTTAAAATTATTATATTACTCTTTCTTTACCCGTTAATTTAGAGTAACAAGTAACAACACTCAATTTGTTAACTTTGTTTGCACTTCAATTTGATATTACTTCAAACTCTTGGTTAGAATTACTATTATACGTTAACAAGTAAAATCAATCAATTTTGTTAGACATTGTTTGCGTTTCAATTTGATTTTTGTCCCAACTCTGATCTTCTTTGATTAAATATGTTTTTCATACTTTCATAGAACTCTTTACAGAGGTTTGCACAAGCATAATACGTCTTTGATTAAATACGCTTTTCATACTTTCATAATAGGCTTTCTTTCTTATTCTATGATTTTATATCTACATATCTATACCAATATATAAAAGAGCCTTGTTTTACAAAATGTACATCGCCTATAATATCCTTATAATATAATTTAAATTAAGGTAATAAGGTAATCTAATATATTATAAGTTTAGTTACCTAATGATAATATATCTATTTTTTATTATACTAACTTAATTGCTATAGAAATCTCCACGTCACCTCAAGATCTGTCCACTTATTATCATTTATGCAATATTATTATTATTCTCCTTATTATAATTTATAGTAAGAATATTTGTGCCTTTTAAATTCTTCTCTATATATGTGTGCGCCTTTTGTTAAATTATTATATCCAACAGATGAAGTTTCGAATGTTTAATTTTGTACTTTATCTATAGTAACTCAAATAAACTTTTGTCCTTTCAGAACACTTAATCAACATAAAATTCAATCCACACATTATATTCTTCATAAGTACGGAGTAATTAATTTACGAAGAATATTAAAATTATATTAGTTTTATAGCTACAATTTATGAATTAACTTTGAGTAGATTTGATGACCTGATTTTTTCAACCAATCATTTATATATAGGTAGACAAATATTTAAATATAAAATTCGGTTAAATTGAAATATCCAAGATAATCATTTGTATGTTTGGTTATCTTAATTCTGTTTTATTTGAAAATTCGATTTGAGTCAACTATAATGTTAAAAATTTAATAATCTCGGTCCGGTTTGTTTCTAGGCCATTATCAAATTGAAAAGATAAATATTTGCTCTAGGTGTACTAACTGTTTTTAGTTATGTAGCTTTAGGTAGGAGTTCTAACTGTTTTTAGTTATGTAGCTTTAGGTAGCCAAGCTTACACTATTTAGCCTACCAGTATTTCATATATCTATGCTTATATTAGAAAATTTAATGCGAGATTGCTTATACATAAGAGGAAATCATAAACATATGTGAATAGAAACAATAAAGTTCAGTTTCCAACCACATAGCTAATAGCATATGAGAATTATATTAAAATATGCTCCTTTTTACTTATGTTTGACACAACACACGCATGATTCAAATCTCGGCCTAATTGAGTCGTGAATAACTTCTCCACACATTAAAAATTTGGTAAATCAATGTATATAATACGATGAAATATGCTTCGTGGTCATAACCAAATCGGTGATATGCTTCGTGGCCATAACCAAATCGGTGAAATTTGATGATAATTCATTGTATACTCAAATATAAAAATAACATTATTATTATTCTATTTTTATAGAATATATATATAAAAAAAATAACTTATTCACGCCAAACAAATTTACAAAAACTGTGGCTTATTGTTCTTGCATTGTGATTATGAGTTTTAAAGAGATTTTTTGAAATATAAGGTATTTTACAGGGATAACTTATATTCCTATTGATTATTTATTAGTAGTACTATGAAATATAGATGCTATATAAATTAGGATTCTACAAGACACTACATTATTCAACACAGTTACTCAATACAAGAAAACCAATTAAGATAGTCAAAATGATAGTAAATACTAATAATTAGAATAGTAAATTTTATACACAATTATTTAATTTTTTTAGAATAGTTAATAATATTACTCATACAAGTATATAGCACATGTTATGATAGTAAATGTTAATTTAGAGTGCGCTTTTTATGATAAATATTTTTTGATTATCTTTTACATTTATACTAATAATCATTTCTTAAATATTTTAGAACAATTGTTGGCTGGTATATATAAATATAAGAATAAGAAAATAAATTAAATATAAGTTATTAAATATACATAATAAAATATTCAAAATTTCTACGTGCAACGCACGTAATCTATTACTAGTATTTAAGAAACACGTCAAGTTACGCGACTCATATATATTCAAGAAACGTGTCAAGTAACAAAACGGAGAGAGTATATTTTGTCTCTTACTAACTTTACCCACCCAAATTAGCCTTCTACTACACTAATAAAAGAAAACTATTAATCTATTTAAATATAATATTTCAAATGTTTTTAATAAATTCCTCATACAATAAACAGTTAATCCATTTAGAAAATGCTCTCTGCAACCACGAATTTGATTGTAAATGAATCACAATAATGAGAGCACCATTCACCAAAATTTATGCAGTTTCTCTGTCCAATCGAATTACTATTACCTAATAAAACTGTGCTATTTCTAAAATTACACATACTACTACTATTTTACAAGTCCAACCATAACAACTCTCCTGGAGAGAGACTTTGATGTTACGGCAAAACATTATCTGCCTATACATATATTAAAATGCAGTTTATCCTACCACACCTTATTTCGAATTTCATCATCGGAAAAAATAAATGAAATAGCAAAGCATCTTGCATAATTTTACCTATGGTGCACAGGGTAAGAAACGGGACCCATGTTCAACGGGGCCCCGGGTACCACGGAGCCATGAACCGGATAAGCCAAATGCGGTGGTGGTGGGGGAAGATTTACCGGCGTCCCCACTGCTGAAACCCCTATCGGTTGGCCCATGGGCGGGTACATGGTAACTCCTGTGGGTGCAGCCACAGGGGATTGAGGAAGGGGTTGTTTGTTAGATTTTGCAGAGGAAATGGGATTATTTGTTTGACCGGTGATGGGAACTGAGACGTCACCGTTATTGACACTGGTGATATCGTGGATGCTCGATCTTCTCCTGTCTTTGTTCATGGAGTTGAGACGAATGAAATACTTCTGGGCGTGGCTGGCTACTTGTGTTGGAGTCCTCGTTACCACAAAGTTCCGAGAAATGCTTCTCCAATCACCTTTTCCGTATTTTTCCAATCCGAGAAGAAACAACCTGTTTTTTGAGCACATGAGTTGATGTTAGTCTAACAGTAAACATGCATCTTAAGAACTGCTAAGGAAGATGATGAACCGCCAAGAATCAATACAATGATTTCAAGTTTGTACCAACTTGCATTACTGGTTAATGAAGCTCTGAGCTCGACATGGAAAAACAATGATTCATAAGATATCCATAGCAAATTATCAGAGGCTCGTGTTCCACCACTTCTTCATAGTGATGATTACACAGCATATATCATTTGCATATTTGAAAGAATAGTAGCAGTAAATAAATTGTAAACTGCAATTGCAGTAATGTAGGAGGACCAAGTTTCACTTCAATAAAGTAAAATCAAGATCCACTTGCTAAAAGTTGACTATCTGAGAATGGAAGTTCGCCATCAACTTTCAATTTCACTGGAATTTCTCCATCACCGAGTCTTAATGTAAATGCACATTGCCTTAAAGGAACCACTTATCTAATCAAGTACAGAGTGATTGGCATATTACAGAAGCAGAAAGATGGAAGCAACAATGAGTAGTTTTGCAACTAATGTAAAATATCTCTTCAGCCACCCACTTGGAGTGAGACGGGACAATTTCCCGGAACAGGGATTTGAGTTCTTCTCTAATGGTTTGCAGTGTGGAGTGTGGACCAGTAATATTAGTTCTCTACCCAAAAAAAAAAAAACTGTACCAAAATATTGAATGGCAAAATGGTAACCAAGAAAATAATGTCCTTAATAATAGTATTTTAGGAAGTTGCGACCCATTCATTAGGGAATACAGCCATTTCTCTCACATAAATAATAAGTTGGTTTCTCAATCAATATAAATAATCTCTTTAATATTTCTGCACCTTATACAGTTCTGCACAAACACAAATAACTTCAAAAAAAAAGTTGCATCTAGGCGTGCTTTTCATAGTAAAGGTGTAAAGCAGTAAAGCACAAAGCCTAACTATTAGGAACTTCACAAATTCAGGTTTGGCTAAATCAAGCCTATCTTTGCAGCTACAATACTCCTTTAATATATTGACCGAGAGTACCTATCTTCATTGGGACGTCGTATATTATTATTATCAGTCCGAGACCTAGAAATGCACCTTACATATGAAGATTTTACCATCTCCAAAAATTTAGATATTCTAAATATTCTCAGCAGGTTTGAATCAAAACAAAAAAAAGATACTTCGAAATCTAGGACTGCAACTTCACTGTATCTTCTAATCCGTCCCAATCTCGTGAAAACTAGATCCATTCAAATTAATTCTACATTTTATCAATCCTGCTGATTTGGCTAACTTAGGCAAACACATGAGCTTTCTCATGAAGCCCCAGCATCCAATTACTATACGAAACATATTAGCGAAATTGTATCGGTACTGGAAAAATCTTTAATGCAACTACTGGGCTCTCTAAAGAAGTCAGAGATACAATTATGTATGAACCATTACAGAGAAATTATATCGATACTGGAGGAATCCTCAATTACATTGGTCATAAACAAAACAGGGGAGGACTGTAGAATGTATAGCAAACTATATGCAAATGACATAGTTATATTACAAGTTCTAAAACCACGGTTTTAGCAATTTAATACTCGACACGAAACAGGAACGTATAGCATTATTTATTCCAGAAGAGTACTAAAATGAGAAACTCCGAGAGAAGAATTCAGTTGGAAGATATCCACAAAAGGTTGATTAAATGAGACTGCATTGTCTTAGTAAACAAGCTGCAAATATAGAGTGTAAAGCGTAAACCAACATATGAAAATGTAACCGAATTCTTCCCGACAATAACCATACGTAATGTCAAACAAAATCCAAGACCTATATGTTAAAGAAACCTAACTAGATGACATTTTCATCTATATATTTGTCAAGAAGAAGGTGGCCCACTATTATCTAAATCAACATGTTTACTATATTCAGCTCAGAACATAAAGTTAGATTAGATTATAGCAATCAAGAACAAAGTGATTCACCTGTGTTCATCCTCTGTCCAAGCAATCCCCTTTCGACGCTCCTGATCCGACTTCGAAGACTTCCCTCCGTGATTGGAATCACCATTTGAATTTCCAAAACTACCCCCCTTCTTACCAGTTGCTTCATCCCCAGCATGACTAGTCGAACCATCCGAAGAAGAATTGTAACGCGGCACCTCCACGAAGCCGGATTCGATTTGCTTTACATCTTCAACTAAAAGTTCGTAGTGGTGCTTAACCTCTTCCACAGATTTTCCAGCCACTTCTGCTGCAATTTTCTCCCATCTATCTGAACAATCCTCAGAATAAGAAGCTATTGCTTTCTCAAATTGTTTATCCTCCTCCCTACTCCACACAGAGCTACTCGATTCCTCGGATGGCATCTAATCGAGTTTGCAACCAAAGCTGTGCTTAATGCTAACCTCACGAAATTCTGGAAAAGTATATAAATCCCACTTAACTCAGAATGTTCGGAATCAAAATATTTCAGATCTGAATTCTTTTATTTAGAAACACACCACCATGAATACACTACAATTAGAGACAGAGACTTCAAACACCAGCGACAACGAACACCGCCAAGAACCACACAAGCACAGGTGAAGAGTGAGCCTCTAGTGAAATGCTGACCAATTGATGAATGAAATTTAGTTTAGGCCATGAGAAAATATCTCCCAGAATCAAGAAATCCCAACATGTAAACAAAACATAGTTTTCAAGAAAACCGCAGTGGTGAATGGCAATAGAAGAAAAGGAGATGGGCAAATATAATTGGTGATGGGAACTCAATGAGATAGTAATTAGGGCAGAGTGAGAATGTGGAGAGTGAAAAAGACCACCATGGTATCAAACAAAGAAGAAAGCCCCAGAAGTCCAAAATGGATAATTAACACTACTCGAATTGACATATCCCAATCATCCCTAAAAAAAATTAAATTCACCAATAGACAAAAAGCCCTCATTTTCTCACTAACAGTTTTTCACAGCAGAGGCCCACAACAAACAGAATTACATCAAGATTTCATTTTTACAGTCACTCATTCTTTCCCATCTTTTGTTCTCTTCTATCAACGTACCATTGGGTCAAAACTCAAAACCTTGAGCTGTAAAAGGGAAAAAGGTGCAATCTTTCTTGCACCTTGAGCAGTTTTGAAAAAGGGGTAAAGGTAATAAACTCTCCCTAACCATTGAAGAAGTGAGTATGAATCATATCCCTAAACCCCATGCATATTTTATGTTTGCTTCATACAAATTTCTTGAGGTATTAATCCCAAACCATGGAATCTATTCCCACCAAAAACCCTTTTGAACACAAAGAAAGTGACATAAGAATGCGAACAAAACTGTAATACGCACCATTCTTGAAAGAGCTACAAACTTTCCACCAACCTTTTTCCTTATTAAAATTAGGCTTTTGACATAATTAATCAGAGCTTAAACTTTCCACATAAATATTCTGAAGATGAATCAGTTTACTGCTTTTTATGCATAGCAGGCCCCAGAAATCTAACCTGTGATAGATAGACTGCCAAAAAATTTCTTCAGCTCTCTCTCTCTCTCTCTCTGAAACTGGACTAGTTTGGGACTTTGGGTTGAGCAAGAATAGAAAAATGCCCAGTTTAAATTAGTTATACTAATTTATAAAGATGGCCTTTTCTTATCCAAGAATATCAATTATCAAACCCTGATTAGATGATTCTGTATAAAATATATAGGTTAATGATTACATTCATCCTATACTTTTATTAGTAGTACATCAGACCAAGATACTGTTCATAGATCATTAGCAAAGAAATATATTTATTTATAATATAATTTTGATATTTTGTAATGATGATTATTGTATTATTTTATACTTTATACATATTTAATAAGCGTACCAATGAAATAAGATAATATTAAATAGAGTTAAAGTTCAGCATAAAGTACTTGTGCATATATTTAAGGGTGAAAATTTTAAATACCCTGTTTTTAAATCAACATGTAAAATCTACCCCCTTTTAAATTTTTATGTACAAAATGCCCTCTTTCTTATTTTAATTTAAAGAGCTGCATTGGAAATTGAAGATTGTGTCAGTGCAAAGTTTTGACTGTTGCTGTTGGGTGAAGAGAATCGATTCCCTCTCAACTCAACCCAACAACAAAAAGACAAAAACTTTTAAAATTTTCACCCTCTATTAATTAAACAAACTCACCGCCCACCACACCCCAAAAACTCACCGCCAGCACCCTCTCCCTTAACCCTCTTTCCTCCTCACCGCCGCCCCCACCTTGCCCCATCTGCCATCGCAAATTATTTATCAAAATAGTGAATATGCCCAACGACGCAGCCTTTGCACCTCCGCACCTTATTTGAGCTCTCCACCGCCCACCTTCGTCGTCTGAAAATTACCACCGCCGGCGACTACATGACCTCAAAATTTAATTGCTGCCGTTGCCTCGCCGTAGCCGTTGCTGTCCAAAAAAATTTTCACCCTCGCCGTTGCTGCGTGCATTTGCCACCGGAGACGAGCGGCGACGACATTATCCCTCATCCCCACGACTCCATGCCGCCCCCGCCTTGCCAGAGATTCAAATAGGCCGCGAATTTCAGAAAATGGCATATGATTCCGAGGAAGAATTTACCGATGAGATATTGGTAAGTAAGAAAAATAAAAAAATTTGGACGATCCACCGCCGGCTTCCCGTCGCCGGAAACTTCCCACCGCCGGCAGCCGTGCATTTGCAAGGCAGCCGGCGGTGGGAATTTTTCGGCGACGGGAAGCCGGCGGTGGATCGTCCAATTTTTTTATTTTTTTTCGTATGTTATTTAAATATGTGTATATATATTGATTAGTCAAGTTTATATATGATTGATGATGATTAAGGTGCTTAATGTTAATTTTAGCATGTTAATATTAGGTTTAGGGTATGTGAATTAAACAAAAAATTCCCTATGTTAATTTTTGGCATGCTTAATTATTTTTAATTAATTATGTTACTTTTAGTTAATTATTTTATAATTGCTTAGTTAATTATTTCATAATACTTAAGCAATTAGTTATACTAATTTGATAAATTGTGGGTAGCTTGGTTTAATTTTTTTTTCGTATGTATGAAATTATAAGGTCACATTTCAATTTTAGCTGCTAATTGAATGTTGCCAAATTTTATGACTATTATTCATGTCAATGCAAAGGTCCCCTCGGAAGTAGTTTTGTTTAACAAAAAATAATAATTTTATCTTAACTCATAATGATAGGAACTTCTTAATTAACTCTTAATCTAAATTGATTGACCATAAATTTTTTTGAAATTGTCGAGTGTTTTAATTTGTTTCATGCAAATATTTCTTGTTAATTAGATTAGTACTAACTATGATGTCATTCCATTATGTGCTAAACAAATTAGATGAGTATTTGTTAATTAGATTATTACTTGTTAATTGTGTTTATTAGATTAGAAATTTGTAACATTGGCGAATTAGTTTAATATAAATTTTTTTAATTACATTTCTTGGGAATTAATTTGTTAGTCATTTCTAATGAATTAGTTTATTAGAGTAGGATTAATGAATTAATTAATTATTGGCATGGGCTTAATTATATTTAATTAGCTAAAAATTAGTTCATCATTTTCATAATTATGTTTATTAGTGCATGTAATTTGTGTATTTATGCAATTTATGAATAATCTAATTATTTTTTTTATTTTTAATGACAAAATAGGCTAAGCCCGCACCGGGATATCGTCGTCCACATTATATCAACACGCTAGCAAAGCCCAATACATGCTATTACATTGACCAGTTGGAGGGCATCAGGAAAGCATTGGACAATGTCGGGGGTAATGCTTTAGTGGACAGATTCAGAGAGGGACCTTTTGGTCATTTTATCGGTTGGAATCCAAAGAGGAGCTACGGGGGCGTACTAAACAGTATACTGTCTCGGGCAATTCATTCAAAGCATGGACTTTGGTTCCACATCGGTGGTCAAAATATAGAGTACTCCCACCGCGACCATGCCTTGATTACAGGATTGAAATTTGGGCCTACACCATTTGATCCTTGTCGTAGGCGTAATCCTAGGCATTCACGTGTTTGGCAAGTTGTTTGTGGAGGGGCAAACGAGAGCGCCAACACATTGCTTCAGATGCTAAGTCAAAATCCTAGCCCCTTTGTCGACCCGGACGGTGATATCCACTTGCGACTGGCGCACATGCTGATAGCAAATAATTTCCTTCTTGGCCACGATGCGCGAAAACCACCGTACAGTTGGCTGTGGTTCTTGGTTGATGATATGCACACATTTATCGAATTTCCGTGGGGTGCATACACTCACAAGACTCTGCGGTATTATGTGAGAACGTTTGGTGGGACCGATACGAAATACCATTTTCGTGGTCCGGCGTGGGCGCTCATTGTATGGGGGTTTGAGATAATCCGAGGGCTCGGGCATGTAGCTGGGATGTTAGTGGCGGGTCATTTGTACCCCCGAGTTCTGAGATGGCATTACAGGGTATCGCTCAGACGTACGACTGATGAGGAGTTGTACACATTGTTTGATGAGATTCAGTATCTTCTTGAGAATGTAAGTGTCGAGCCACGTGAGGTTGAAACTCAAGGGTATCGCTCTGTAGATGTCGAGGGTTCTTACTCCGTAAGCTTTCGCGAGCCGGTGAACGCAGTGGAAGGCACACCAGAGATTACTGATGAGGCTCGTGATGGTTCACCATTGCAATTTCCTATGCCCGATGATCCGACAACCTCCAGAGCCCGACCCAGAAGGAGCGCACGCAGTAGAGTGCCTGAGCATGTTCTCGATACAGGCATGGCCACCTCCCGACCGCATCGGGAAGCACGCGACACTGGGAAGCGTGTGTGGGAGTCATCTTCTACCAGCAGTGGTGGGCACCATCAGGATTCATCTTCTCGGCGTGAGCAGTTCAAGGAAATCATAGAGGAGGTGGTGGGGAAACATACGATAAGATCATGGAAAAGCTGGAAAACGACAAGAAAGAGGTTAAAGCCGATATCAGAGCCACTGAGAATCGACTATTGGCGTTCATGAAAGACCTATTCGGCTGCATGTCCGCCCGTCGTTCACCCCCGGTTTACGAGCCACGTCGTCGTAGCCCACCAATCGTTTCATCAGCTCGGGATTCGGGGGTAGACCTCCTTGAGCCTCGATCTACTGGGCATGTCGAGACGGTTGGCCTTCGTAGGGACACATCTCTCCCTATTTATACACATGATGCCACCACATCTGCAGCCGAGCTTATCTTCACTTCGATCTTCGGAGAGGTAGAATCTTACATGCAACTACGTTTTATTTTTTACATTAATCTTTTTCTATAGATTCGTCTTTTTGAATTTAATATTTATGATCTGCACAGACGGCTCCCGTCACTACCGCGCCAACATCATCATACATTCCGTCATACGGAGTCCCCTATGAACCAACTTTAAGCTATGCTTATGAGCCGCCGCGGCATTCGATGTTGGAGTTCTCTACCTCCACACCGGACTTCTTGACACCGACGGCAGGGTTCTCGACTCCATCAGCACCATTCGTTACAACTCGGCAACCAAGTCGTAGATCTGCATCATCGGTGGATCTTGGCCAAGTACTCTTCGTAATTGTTTTTAAGTTATCAATTAAATAATCATGAGATACGGAGGTAACTGTTACTTGATGAGTATGAATTTTATTTTATTTAGTCTTCTAATTCAACTAAGAAGGCCAAGTCAAAGAAGGCAAAAAACACTCTTTTGAGGCCCTCATTCCCGGCTCCCCCACCGGATCAAATTGTCAAGTATTACAATCAATTCATGCGGAACGAAGACGCAACGGCGATTGCGGTGATGGAGGCTACTGAATTGGTTTCAGTATTTGATTTCAAGCAGATGTGTAGGGAGGGAATTGATTGGGATCCGCTGGTATGCAATTTGACATTTTAATTGAATTTAGCTTTACCTATATTTATGATGATCTACCGTATTTATTCGTATTTTCTCACCCTTATCCACATGTCGTGCGCAGATGTTTAACTTGGCCATGATGACATTTCGTACCCGGCTTAGGAGCGGTGTTCAGTTGTACCCAGATTTTGGAAACGGACGAACCATCGTATGCAATCTGGATGTCATGGTATTTTTTTTTATTGAATTAGGTAAACTTTTTGACATTTATATAGTTAATTATAAATTTTACTTTCTTATGATTTAGGTGGAATTAAAATCCGAATATGAAAAGCTAAAATCAAGAGCAATACATGAGTTTGCTAGCAGAAGCTTGGCAGAAATTGATCAGGTCGTCACTTCGATGTGGGTACCCGGGCCAGAATTGTGTCAAATCGCAGAGGGTCAAGAGGTCCCTTATAAGACACCTAACTGGTGGAAAGCAGATAAGGTAACAATCTCATTTCACATTCAATTTTATTAATTTAAATTTTATATTTATTAAGACTCCCTATATAATGTTTTTTTTTTTATTTTTTTTTATTTTATACTTGTATTAGGTTTTCATCCCTTGGATTGTTTCCGATGAGCGATACATTTTCGTCATCATCGACCTGCGCACAAAACGAATAATCGTGCAGGATCCATTAGATCGAGGCGCAGAAACGCTGGATGAGATACGTCCCTTGATCACTATGGTACCAATTTGGGTTAATAACACAATGTATTGGAGGATGAACGAACTAGGGTTGAAGATCGAGGACAAATCGTTTCATGTGACTTTTTACCCAGTTTCGGGCCTGTTTAAGTATCCACAACTCAAATGTAGCGGTCCGGTCGCTTGCATGAATTTGGAACGAACCATCAGTGGGTGCCCTGCGCTAGAAACGAGGGCTGCAGCCGTGACCGACTACCGAAAGATTACTGCTCAGAGGATTTTTGGGCATGCTAGAGCATCTGATTTCGAACGTTAGCTTTATTTCTATTCTAAAATTGATCCAAAATTGTTGTTTTTATTTTTATTTCTATTCTAAAATTGATCCAAAATTGTTGTTTTTATTTTTATTTCTATTCTAAAATTGATCTAAAATTGTTGTTTTTATTTTTATTTCTATTCTATATGTTTATATATCGATGTTTGTAGTCGGGAAAGAAATATAAAATGACAAGTTAACAAGACATAATCTTAATACAATCGATTCACTCTAAACACTAATCAGCTAGATTCGGGCAATCTGCTGGTTTGTGATCTGTAAGACCGCAATGACGACATCTACGACCACTTCGACGAGCGCGCCGACGACCACGACCGCCACCACGTACTCGTTCACCTCCTCCTGGGATTCTTGACACTCTCGGTCTACCCGGCAAACGAATCCTTAAGTTGGGCAGGACTTTCATACTTCGGACATCAGACGGTAGCCTCCATTGCGACTTCATTGGAACTTGAGAAATTTGCATGTTGTACGTTTCGACATATGTTGTCCTCCTGTAATAGTGTGCAATGTATTGTAGGACATCATGTCCATGTGCACTGAGATTACATAAATTAATAAGTTAATCATAAAGGAAAAACTGTAAGTTAATCGTTAAGTAATCAAAAAAAACTCACTTTATTGCCTTGATCGCATGCGCACAAGGGAGACAATCTGTCTGCCATTCACTGCATTCACAAAGAAGCCCCTTTAGGTTCACATGCACTGTCCTCCCAGATGTGACCACTCTGTAATGAGGATGAGCATCAATCTGTGTGGCCGTATACTCGTGGGATCGTTCCAATTGCACACAGACTTTCCGCCGGGCCTCCACTGTTATGGGATGACTGTCGTTTCGGGCCTTTGTTCGTTGCTCAGTGAACCAGCGGTCAATTAAGATCCTTACAGCATCTAGACAAGCACAGATTGGAAGCCGTCGCGCCCACAAAAGGGACTTATTGAATGATTCAGCGGCGTTAGACGTCATGTTGCTAAACCGTCGAACAGGGCACATCGACCGGGACCACTTATGTGCTCCGATATCAATCAACTCTCGATGTGCTGCACGTGCATCCCTTTGAAGTGCTTTCATGATGGTGTCAAAAACGTGCTTATCATACGTGTAAGCAGCTCGTTGGAAGTAGGCGCCAACTTCGGACCCGAAGCCCATCATTTTTTTACTAAGATGATAATAGCATAACCCGTGGTGGGCTTCCGGAAACACTTCGGCAACTGCATGTATTATTGATGCGTGCTGGTCCGACACAAACAACCAATCCCGCATTGACCCATATGTCGTCCTAAGAGCTGTCATGAACCAAGTCCATGACTCGTTGTTCTCAATCGGTCCTATACCGTAGGCCAAAGGGAACAACTGCTCGTTCGCGTCCTTCGCCACAGCTACAAACATTATGCCACAGTTCTTTCCCTTCAGATGCGTGCCATCTACGCAGACGACTGGCCTAATACATTTTGATCTGTAAGCATGTCGAGATGCAGCTAACGCAACGAATACGTGTCTGAATCGCTGGTCAGGCCCGATGTCAATCTCGGTTTTTGTGCCCGGATTTGACATCTTCAGCATGTGGAGATAACCGGGCAAGTCCTCGAAGGATTCGGAAAATTTACCGTATATCATCTCGATTGCACAATTCCGCCCCTTCAAGCAGACATCGTAGCTGGCATCAACGCCGAACATTGCACGAAGCTCGTTTTGAATTATTTTTGGTTTCATTACCTCTGAATCACGCATAATTTTATTTGCAAAAAATGCCCCAATCACCTTCGAATGGACTTTTCTACAAACCACGTTTGTTAAGCCGACATCGTCGCACGTGTGTTGCAGGCGAATTTTTTTAACCGTCCAAGGCCCGCCGAAGCTTGTTGCGCGTAAATGGAAGCGACACTCTTTTGATAACTTGCATTTCAACACCACTCGCGTAGTATCAGATTTCTTCACCTTGTATTCTTTCCTCCTCTCCAAATGCCACAAACCGACTGCAATACCGAGCTCTGCCTTCATATAGTAAACGGAATTTACGGCCAAATCTTCGATATTAAGGTTCTCTTCGTGGAAAACTGCTGATGATCCAGGCTCAAGAGGGACCATCGGAACCAACCAATTGCTCATGTGATCGGTATCAGTATCTATCTCCGGTTGATCCGTGTTTGACTCTGGATACATCATATCTAACAGTTTTTGCATCCCGCCTTCCTCGTGTATCCATGCCGTCCACTCAGCGAACAAGGCCCTGTTGACGGTCCTATCACCAGCATATAAATTCGACTCGCCTTCACTCTCAGAGCTCTCCTCCGTTTCAAGGACATAATCTTCATCCTCATTATCGTCATCATCGTCAAATAGAGACGGTTCATTTCGAGCCTCCTGACTATCTTCGTCCGTACGATTGAGGTCCGGGATAGTATCATGAAATGAATCAAAACCGATGTTGCTCTCTCCGTGATAGACATCCCCCGTCCAGTTTGTGGAAGCTGCAACTCTCCGGATCTGCTCAAGCTGGGCCTCCAAATTGTCGGTGCCCTCCGTGTCAAAGCCGAATGATACTCTGTACGGCTGGTCCTGATCCAACGTAGGGACATATGAAGAAGATGCCCCTGCATGTGAAGATGATGCTCCGTCGCTCGAAGACACGTACACTGTTGGGAATGACTGTGTATGACACAGCCAAATTAGTTGGTCATTGGTTCTGAGACATGATTTAACAGTCCGTCTGTTCTCCGATGTCGTCAGATAGAAAATATCATAATCACTACCCGAGGGGTTGCAGTAAAGAGATATATGATATCTCAAGTTGTATATCGAGATTGCATCTTCGGAAAAGGGGGTATCTAAATATGTGCCGCCATTATAGGTACAATCAATCCAATAGCCTCCATAAATCACTTTCACGTACACGAAAGACATCTGTAATCAAGTAAATTTTAAAATTATGCATATGTTAAGATTTCATAAAATTTTAAGAATAATTAGCGTAATTAAATTTAAATTATTAATTTATAAAGTACTAAATCCAAAATTAATCATTTAAATACAGAAAATATGGAAATTAAACATGCAATTATGTATAAAATAATTTGTTAAGCAAAAAAACGTTGATCACCGCCGGTGGGAGTGGCTGGAAAACTCCCACCGCCGGCAACCTTGTGTAGCCGGCGGTGGGAGGGTTCCGGCCACTCCCACCGGCGGTGGACACGTTTTTTCAACTCAGTCGTTTTTTAAAACTTAATACGTGTATTATTTTAAATTGAACAATTATAATTCATCAATTAAGAGAATAATTAGCATAATTAAATTTAAATTATTAATTTATAAAGTACTAAATCCTAAATTAATCATTTAAACACAGAAAATATGGAAATTAAACATGCAATTATGTATAAAATAATTAGTTAAGCAAAAAAAGGGTGATCCCCGCCGGTGGGAGTGGCCGGAAAACTCCCACCGCCGGCAACCTTGTGTAGCCGGCGGTGGGAGAGTTCCGGCCACTCTCACCGGCGGTGGACATGTTTTTTCAACTCAGTCATTTTTTAAGACTAAATACGGGTTTTATTTTAAATTGAACAACAATAATTCATCAATTAAGATAATAATTAGCATAATTAAATTTAAATTATTAATTTATAAAATACTATATCCTAAATTAATCATTTAAATACAGAAAATATGGAAATTAAACATGCAATTATGGATAAAATAATTTCTTAAGCAAAAATAACGTTGATCACCGCCGGTGGGAGTGGCCGGAAAACTCCCACCGCCGGCAACCTTGTGTAGCCGGCGGTGGGAGGGTTCCGGCCACTCCCACCGGCGGTGGACACGTTTTTCCAACTCAGTCATTTTTTAAAACTTAATACGTGTATTATTTTAAATTGAACAATTATAATTCATCAATTAAGAGAATAATTAGCATAATTAAATTTAAATTATTAATTTATAAAGTACTAAATCCTAAATTAATCATTTAAATACAGAAAATATGGAAATTAAACATGCAATTATGTATAAAATAATTAGTTAAGCAAAAAAAGGTTGATCACCGCCGGTGGGAGTGGCCTGAAAACTCCCACCGCCGGCAACATTGTGTAGCCGGCGGTGGGAGAGTTCCGGCTACTCTCACCGGCGGTGGACATGTTTTTTCAACTAATTCATTTTTTTAAAACTTAATACGTGTATTATTTTAAATTGAACAACAATAATTCATCAATTAAGAGAATAATTAGCATAATTAAATTTAAATTATTAATTTATAAAGTACTAAATCCTAAATTAATCATTTTAATGCATAAAATACGGAAATTGAACATCTAGTTATTATAAAATAATTACATAACCAAAATAAACTTATCCACCGCCGGCAAAGCTTGCCGGAACTCTCCCACCGCCGGTGACACAATGTTGACGGCGGTGGAAGAGTTCCGGCAAGGTTTGCCGGCGGTGGAGCACTTATTTCATGTTATATTTTTACTAGAACATTAAGATTTGCTAAACCAATAGAATAATTAACCTAATTAATTTTAAATTGTCAATTTATCAACTACTACTATTAAACATAAATTTATATGAAAAATACAATTCTTACCTCTCTAATTCTTTCACTCCTCACTAATTCTTGCACTCCTCCGTTGCTATGCTTCCTTCCGACGAACCTTTTTTCCAAAATTTTTATAAAGGATTGAAATTTAGAATAGAATATGTATGGTATATATAGGGGAGATTGTTTTATAGCATAGGATACTACTTTAAATAATTCATTCAAATAATTCAAATACTGTATCTACTTTAAAGAGAGAGATAGCATGCATGCATGCTAATTTTTCATGCATGCACCGACACCGTACTGCGTCGAGGGGCCCGTTGAAAGTCGTTGAGTGGAGTGCGGGCCCGTTGAAAGGAAGTTAAACATATATATCTATAAAGTATTATTATTTATATATTAAAATAAAAAAGGGGGCATGTATGACATATCATTTAAAATGGGGGTATAAAATACATGTGTTTTTAAAAAAAGGGCAAAAAAAAATATTAAGACTATATTTAAAATGGAATTTGAGTCCACTTAAAGTATATAATTATATACCCAAAATGAATTTTTTATAATAGTATACGTCTTAAAATGGAAAAGACCTAGTATTTTTTATAGACGGGCGAAAATTAAAAGTGGGTTTTGTTTAAGGTGAACAAATGTATTTATCATTTATCCGTTTATTAAAGTACTTTTTTCTCAAAAGAAAAGGTAATGCATTATTTACACACGAGGTATATTTTCAACAAGTAGTTTAAGCTTATTAACTGTTTCTCGAAAAAGAAATAAGCAACTGATAAACAACATACTGTAAACTAAAATCATTAACAAAAGTTAGTTAAACTAGATTTAATTGCCAAAAGGCAAACAAACATTAAATACTGAACTATTATGCATCATTCAAAGAAAAAGGATGAATACTTAAATACTACTACCTCCGTCCTTTTCAAGTTGTTATACTGTTTTCAACAATTTTTTTTAAACGTTTTCGAGCGTCTTGATGATGAGTTTTAAAATAACTTTTTAAAGAATTTTTTCTATTACGGGAAACTACAACACTTATAGTATCCCGTAAAAGATTTTTTTTTTTAAGTTATTTTAAAATTCATTATCAAGACGCTCGAAAACGCTTTAAAAAATTGTTAAAAACAGTGTAACAACTTGAAAACGACGGATGTAGTACAAGAAGGAAAAATTAAACATTTATGTCTCAGTTCAAAATCAAATTATTTGTTTGAAACTATATCCTAGTATTCTTGATTACATCATGACGCAGACTTCACTATTGAATTCCACTCTTTAATAAAAATGCAAGATACTAGTATAAAATAGAGTCCCGAATTAAAATTTTATTTAACTTTTTAGTTGAAATAGACCACCGATTTATTGGCCAATAGATTTTTTGTACTTCCGTATAGTTACAAAATTTGTACTCCTACTAGTTTCGAAGTCTACTATTTCTGATAATTTAATTTAATGCATTCAACAACAAAAAGATGCTAGTTTACCTCAAGTGGGCACAATAGTTTGCCATATGAGGCAGTATGCAATTTAAGAAATCTATATGGACCAAAAAGGAAAAGAAATCTGTGGGCAGGGGCTGTGTTGCAATATAATTTTGTTGAATGATGTTGATGTCTTATCCGAAAAAATCAGCAGCCCCACTTAATGCAATTACCATGGTCCATTGCTCCTCCAAATTTAATCCGAAAGAGGGCTTTTACTTCTCGGCAAGGAATTAAGGCCGTGTAAATTAATAATGAAGGAAGTTAGATTAGTAGTGAAAGAAAGATAAATTATTTTTATTTCAATGAAACGGAAGAAATAATAATAATAATAATAATAATAATAATAATAATAATAATAATAATAGATTATTTGGTAGATTTATTTATTTTGAAGAAGATATGTCATGTCGAATGTAACACTCCATTTGTACTGAAAAAACATTGTTTATAATTCCATTTTGAGTCGTCCTCTAAAATTATACATCTTCTATTTTTGACATGGATCCAATATAAAATAAAAGTTGATACCTAATCTCCACTATTAATAAATAATGTACCTAAAATTAGTATGATTTAACTGTTGCACACATTTTAATATATTGAAAATAAATATTAAAATAAAATTTGAATCTCATTGGATATAATAGTACATCAAATTTATTACTCTTTATGTCTTAGCGAAAGTGAGATGATTCTTAAATATGTGTAAAGTATAAAATAATGAATTGTTTCACTCTCGTTGAGATATAGGGAGTAAATAAGCATAAACTACTTGTTTAGATATTATTATGGCGCGCGTGGAATTATTTTGAATTTGAGGAATTTATTAAGGGGACCTACCGGCCTACCCCACTCCAATAATTGCAAATGGAAATTGGCTGACCAAAGTGATTCAATACTTTGCATCTCATTTCGTCATTCGAATATTTTATAATATAATTGGAAGAAATTTTATTTAAAAAATGTAAAAAGCATCAAATTGTGGATTAGATTATTAGAGGATTTTATGGTCTCCATTAGAACCCGTCTTCAACACTGTGAGCACTTATATTGAATATTCAACTTTTGAAGTCGACAAGTTTTTTAGCTAAATTTAAAAGTGTATATGTTATGGAATAAAGAAATTAAATGGATTGTATTTTATTTTATTTATGCAGAATTGATTGGTCACGCACTCGAATATTCTATACGTACTTAAAATTAACTATCGCATAAGAATTTGATAGCATAAGAGTATCTCCAGCGCTGCCGGAAAGAGGGGCTCGAGCCCGCCAGCGAGCCCCTCCCGCGAGCCCGTGCAGCGCTGGCGAGCCCGGAGGGGCTCACGCCCGCCTCGCAATCCCAAGCCCGGCTCGCGCCTCCCGGCTGACGTCATTATGACGTCAGCATGTATTTATTTATTTTTTAATTGAATTTTAATTTTTAAATTCAATTTTTTTAAACAAATATTAATAATAATTAATTAATTAATTAATTTAAAGTATGATAAATCCATTATGAATTATCCTTTTTTGGTGTGTTTTGAGATTGAGGTAGAAGAAAATATTTATAGACTACTCCATCTTAAATTTTTCATTATATTTTCAATATGGGACAATGAAACAATATATAAATGCTTCAACTCCTCTCATTTTCCCTCATTTTTTCGATGTGGGACAATGAAGCAATATATAACGCTCCAACTTCTCCCACCTTTTCTTATATTTTCAATGTGGGACAAGAGATAAAGAAGATAACTAACAACTACTCCCTCCGTCCCACGGCAATTGTCTCTGTTTCCTTATTTGGACCTCCCATTTAATTGTCCGGTTTCCTAAAATGGCAAAAAATTTGTAGCTACAATTAACCCTCTCGCCTCATAAATAATTACAACCACATATCCTACATTGCATTGGCTATTGTGTCATTTCCATACCGGACAATTGCCGCGGGACGGAGGGAGTATTATACAAAATTCTCTCCATTTCCAACATTTTATGTGTAATAAAAAAAATGCTTGAATCAAATTTTTAAAAAAATCCAAAATTTTAGCGTCTTTTTTTAAATAAAAAACATAAAATAAATAAATAAATAAAAATCGAATTAAAAAAAATATATCGAAAATCAAAAATAAAATGAATTAAAATAATATATTAAAATAGAGAGAGCCCGGGGGAGGGGCTTGCGGCTGAAGATGCTCTAAAACTCCTAGGATTAATACCTAAACCCAATTGAAAAAAAAAATAGTGGAAATTCAGCGGTATCTATTTATATACTCACTCTATTTCAGGTTTTTTTATTATTTTAAATTTTATATATATATATAAGAAACGTCTCACTTCTTTCGTTGGGACGGAGGAAGAGTGCTAGTTTAAGGCTTTAAGCCATATATTGGTCCCTACACATGCATAATAAATTATTGTGAACACTAACTTGTTTAATTTTTTATTTTATTTTATTTTTTTTATTTTTCAAATCACGAAAATCATCAGCCTTATTAACCATTGATGAAGTTGAAAATTTGAATAATCCTCAATGATAGGATATAACATCAGATAAGATGATATACTAATATTTAAGGAAATCGCTATTTCCTATCTCCAATAATCGATTTGGATAGAGGAATATATTTTTATAATTAGGAGGCGTTGGTTGTCAATAATTTCAAAATAATTTCGTCATTCTTATTCTTTTAGAAACAAATCTCGTTACTTTTTAGATGTGCATAGGGACGGCAATGGGTCGGGTTTTTGTGGGTACCCGCCCCACCCAAACCTTAATAGGACGGTTTTTGGTAAAACTAAACAGGTTTGGGACGAGTTTGGGTACTAAAACTGATACCCACAATGAGTTTGGGTTGGGTATGGGTAGATAGGTTCGGGTACCCACCACCAAAACTCATATATATTTATGTATGTGTGTGTGAATTAAAATATTAATAACTATTCGTAATTCTAGGTTTCTTTTTTTTATGTATCAACATTAATATTTTATTGGTATATATCTTGAGATTTGTTTTATAATTTTGTTAGTTCATATTTATAATAAGATTTGTATGTTTAAATAATAGTTTTGACTTTCGATTGGTATATATATATAGTTATAATTTTTGTTATATAAAATTTTAAAGAACTATTTATATTAATATTGTAGAGTTCGAGTTTTATCGGATAATTAGTGGGTATTACCCGATGGATTTGGGGCGGGTACGGTATCAAAATCAATTTTTAAACGGGTTTGAGACGGGTATGGGTACGGAAAATTTCAATAAGTTTGGGTTTGGGAAATACTAAATGGGTGGGTACCCGACCCATTGTCATCCCTAGATGTGCATAGTGAATGTATTTGTTTGTATCATTCTAGTTGCTGTCCAAGCATGCCTTTGTTCACATGATTTCACCATTAATTCAATTTCTTCAATTAATTATTATAGTGATTACCGTTAGATAGTGTATATATAAAAGATAATTATGGTTTAGCGCCTTCTAAGACATTTTTTCACTTTAATTTCGATCCATTCTTGTGTATTGTATTGACGAATGATTGATTGTCACTCGTTAAATTTTTTTATCAAAATCTACAATAATTAAAGATTTCTATTAATAAGAACATCTGAAAAATGTTATTCAGTCACTAAGCTATATTTTATTTTACCATCATGCTATAATTTGACACTTAATTATTTTCATATTTACTGTGTACTACGATCATGCTTACGTCAATATTAATTATAGATCATACTAATATTAAACTGTGTAAATCTATTCATATATTTCACCCTTGGATCACGTTAATTCTTTAATGGATTGGGCCACTGTAGACTAAAAATAGGCCAAATCCAGTTTGGGCTTTTATTTGGGCCATGAACGCATGTCCCTCTATAAACCAGAAGTTTGAAAAAAAAAAAAATATAAAACTTTGCCATCTTAAGCGCACACAAGAGGCAACTCATTCTATAACAAATATGCATAATGCATATTGATTGTCAAAAGAAAAAATAATTGCATAAACAAATATGTCTAATTGATAGGATAAGACCCAGCTACTAGGCCCACGCACCGGCCCAATATAATTGGACCTCTGCAAATAAGCTCGGCCTAGATGAGCTCGGCCCACTGAAAGGCCCAAAAAACACTTCGGCCCAACAGCATAGAAGCTCGGCCGACCCATGATCTCCGACCCACGATTGCTGATGTGGCACCCCACGATCTCGGCTGTAACTGCTGTTGGGCGCCTATAAATAGTGATGCTAGGATAGATTGAAAGACACATTCTGTAACTCGAAAGTATTAATACAAGAAACTCTTTTCTCTGTGGACGTAGATCTAACCAAAGATCGAACCACATAAACTCTTGTGTTCTTATTTTTCTGCAAATCTTACTATCGCACAAATACTCTAAAATCCACGATCGATCACTGGCGCCGTCTGTGGGAAATAAGTTTTTCTGCAATCGATCAACGTTTTTGAGTGAAGATACGATGGTAAGACCAACTCGCTCCACCACCACCGCCGCTGCTGCCAAGGCGAAGCAGAACCGAGCTGACTAGTCCACCAATCCAACTCACATACCGGCCAATGAGGAGGAGGTCGACGCAAGTCAAGCTCAGCAAACTGCTTCCCAAGTCTGACCTGGCAAACAGCCCATAACCGACCAAACTCCTGAAGGCCACCTGGAGGATGTCACATCGGGCCAGTCCGGGGATTCAGCTAGCAGCGGTGAACCAAGTCAGGGTGGTCGCCAACGTGGTAACGCCGCACTCCAACCCGAGCTTGGAGGTGCACTTAAGGCGTACCTAGACCTCCACGAACAGGATTTCCTTAAGTTCGTCGATCAACATCAACAACGAAGTCAACACAGAGAAGACGGAGTTGAACCGTCACAGAGGCGATCCCCAAGTCTCCAGATCATTGGAGACAGGATTACCGAGCTTCCCCAAAGGCAACGGAGCAACAATCGCCGTGGGAACAACGGCCGCGCTTCACCTCGGCGCGGTTCAACGTCACCTCGTCAAAATGCCGTCCCGCATCGGCGTGATGAAGGAAACGTTTACCAAGGAAGATTCACCGTCTACGGTCGAATCTCCAGTCCCTTCACTAATAGGATACTCTATACTCCCCTCCCGTCAACGTATAGAGTACCTCCTATCCCGCCCTACAACGGGTCACAAGACCCCAACAACTTTTTATCTCGGTTCCAGTACAACATGATGAACCAAGGACTCGCCGAAGACATTTACATGTGTAAAATCTTCCCCGAGCTGTTGGTGGACAACGCCAGAAGCTGGTTCGACAGCCTACCTAACGGCAGCATAGGGTCATATGCCGACCTACTCGACGCCTTCGAGTGTCGTTTCTTCCAAAAAGCCGAGACGAAAATCAGCCCGGCCCAGCTCCTAACCTTAAGGCAGGGGCGAGGAGAAACGATCAGCGACTTCCTGGCCCGTTTTTATAATGAGAGTCTTAAAGTCAATCGCTCTCTCCGATGACATTCTCATTTCGGCGTTTCAAAATGTCATTCAGTCCGGGACTCTCTTCAGAGAGCTCGTGAAGGCGCGACCAACGACCTCCAGGCAGCTATGGAGGATTGCTGATACGTTCGCGGAGGCGGATGAGGCTGATCGGAAAAAGCGGGCAGCAGATCGGCCCGAAAACAATGATAAGAAGAAGAAAGAGGAGCGCACCGACCATGGGCAAGGTCGCCGAAGTGCCCTCGAAAGGTTACAACGAGGACCCCTTGAGTCTCGCCTAGGACCTCGGCCCAACCAAGACCGAAGTCAGTACACCCTGTTGACGAAGTCCAGGGCCGAAATATACGAGCTTCATGCGAACTTGTTCGAGAAGCCACCGCCCTTGTCTCGAGGGGGATCGAAATGACGATCCAAAGAGAAATACTGCAAGTTCCATGACGATTATGGTCATGACACTGAAGACTGCCGAGATCTCGCCTCGGATGTCGAACACCTAGTACGCGACGGTACCCTTAAGCTGTACCAAAGTCGCAACCAGCAAGAGGCCCGACCTCAAGGGAAGGGCAAGAGAAAGAAGAATAGGGGAGGCAACAACTGCGCACCCCACCACGACAAAAAGTCAAAGCACGATGACGAAGACGAAGATGAGGACCAACCTCAATACGACAGAGTCATCGGTGCCATCACCGGGCTACCTCCAGGCTCAACGAAGTCCTCTCTGAGAGCCGAGGCCCGAAGCCAACAGAGAGAAGAACCTTCACAAAAGAGGTTCAAAATAGATGAAGTCATCATCACGTTTTCCGATGACGACCCAGTCCCCAACGCCACACCTCATCAGGACGCCACCATAATTCAAGCCGTGGTGGCTAATAGCTTGATTCATAAGGTGTTCATAGACAGCAGAGCCTCAGTGAGCGTGCTCTTCAGAGACTGCTTCGACAAGCTCGGGATCGAAGAAGCCCGGCTGAAGCGGCGTCCACTCCGTTGAAAAACTTTACACAACAAGAAACGACAACGGATGGCATCATTCCACTTCCCGTCACTGTTGGGAAGACCCCACTGTCGTCGACAAAGATCATCAACTTCTTTGTCGTAAAAGCTAATTCTCCCTATAATATCATCTTAGGGAGAGATTGGCTGACAGCAACAAAGGCGATTTGCTCGTGATATCACCTGATGATCAAAATTTCATCTAAAAATGGAGTGATCACACTTCAGGGAAATCAACTTCAAGCCAATTAGTGCATGCAGGTCGCACTCCGCGGCCACCTTTGCCGCAAGATCGGCCTTCGCTGCCTCGACCTCGGCAGAGAGTTTTTGGAATTTGGCAACTCCGTCGGTAACGAAGTTCGCCAGGCTTTTCAGTCCGGCCACAGCCACCTCGGCCTCTTGCACAGATAATAAATGTTAGAACACACACCTGACATCAATGTCTAATCTACCGAATTCTACTCACCTCGGGAAAAGACATCTCTCTGTATGCGTCCTGGCCCAAAAGCCGATTACCTTCATACGCCCCCACATCATCAATCGAGGAAAGCCAAACTCCCTGAATCTGATGACCCACAGTCAGAGGCGGAGGCTAGCCAGCCCGAGGTGAACCCGGCTATGAACTTTTGGAAACCGACCTAGTCAGGTCGGTCGCTCCCTCAGCCGAAGTACCAGACACCGTCTGTACTACGGAAGGAGAGGGCCTAGCCCTCTTCTTTTTCCTCTGTATCGCGGCCTGAAGATCTTGGGGATTCACTGCAAAAACAACCACATATTAAACCTCGGACGCATAACAACTCATGAAATAGGTGAAGCTGGGCCTCACCCAAATCCGCAGACATATTGCTGTTATATGGGCTCAGCCCGTACTCCGAAAGCTCGGCCTCAGAGTAATTCCTCTCAATAAGGCCGAGGTTCATCAAACTCACTTCGAGTTCGCTGATTGGTTTTTCAGCAACCTGAAGTGCGAACTTGCCCTTGGACCAAGGGTACAGAGGCACCCTTTCAGTCCGGCAGAAGAAAAATTTCTTCTGCCAGTTCGGCACTTTGGAGGGCGTCTCCAGTTTAAACCTATTGAGGGGAGAAAGGTAAACCCACCCAGTCAAACCCCGCTTAGGTCTAAAAAACTTAAGCAGCAATTCTAAAGTAGCCGAACCACCAAGGCGGCCGACCTCAACGCAAAACCCGACGATCTGTTTCACTGAGGGTGGCGCCAACTACCCTATAGACAGTTCGAGCTTCTGTAGAAGTTCGACAAAAATGTGATTCAAAGGAAAGCGAAGACCGAAGTGAAGATAATCTTCATACACAGTGAAAAATCCTATAGGAGGAGAACTACCCCTATCATCTATACGTGGCAGAACCAACTCCGCCGACTCCGGAAACAAAAATTTCGAGCCAAATTCTGCATATGCGTCTCACTCATTGTGGAGGCAATTTGAAGGGCGGCATCTGACCCAACTAGGGGTAAGAATTCGATTTCTCTAAGGCTGGGAGGGATTAACGAATGGGTGTACACATTCAACATAACCCTCGCCGGAAATACCCTAGACGGCGAGGGCGAAACCCCTGTGTCCACCCTATCCATATCTATCAGGAGAGAAGATGAAGAAGACGACATTACGAAAAAGTTACTTACTTGTTGTGGCTTTCACAGATATTTCACGGAATATGGTGCGAATAGCGGCGGCAGACGCAGAACTTTGACTTAGGGTTTTTACTCTCTCTAAAGTTGGGACAGTAAATTGGGGGAAAAATGTTTGAAGGCGTACGCTGGAAGCTTTTATAAGCAAATCTTCCGCCTTTTCAAATCCCGCCTCTTCACCTGCCCGCATAGGGAAACGACACGTGTCCCACTTACTCTGGACTCCAACAGTCGCGCCCTTCCCATCTCCAGCATTATTCAAGCTCGACCTCATTTCAACGAGGCGATATGCATTTCAACTTCGTCAAAATCTTAATTTTGACGGGGCAATGCAGTCCGACCTCCACCTCGTACAAACGAGGAAACACGCATCTCGACTTCGTCGAAATCTTAATTTCGACGGGGTAATGCAGTCCGAGCTCGACCTCGTCCTAACGAGACGGTATGCATTTTGACTTCGTCGAAATCTTAATTTTGACGGGGTAATGCAGTCCGAGCTTGACATCGTACAAACGAGGCGGTATGCATTTCGACTTCGTTGAAATCTTAATTTCGACGGGGTAATGCAGTCCGACCTCCGAGCTCGACCTCGTCCTAATTTTGATAAGGGCAATGCAGCTCGCACTCGACCTCGTATAAAGTAGGCGGTATGCATTTCGACTTCGTCGAAATCCTAATTTCGTCGGAGGCAATGCATCTGATTTCGACCTCATCTAACGAGGAAATACGAACATCAACTATGTCCCAGCTATAAATCATGTCCTCGCTTCTATACTTTTTGGGGGGGGGATGTGATAGGATAAGGCCCAGCTACTAGGCCCACGCACCGGCCCAATATAATTAGACCTCGGCAAATAAGCTCGGCCTAGATGAGCTTGGCCCACTGAAAGGCCCAGAAAACACTTCGGCCCAACAACATAGAAGCTCGGCCGACCCACGATCTCCAACCCACGATTGCTGATGTGGCACCCCACGACCTCGGCTGTAACTGCTGCTGGGCGCCTATAAATAGTGATGCTAGGATAGATTGAAGGACACATTCTGTAACTCGAAAGTATTAATACAAGAAACTCTTTTCTCCGTGAACGTAGATCTAACCAAAGATCGAACCACGTAAACTCTTGTATTCTTATTTTTCTGCAAATCTTACTATCGCACAAATACTCTAAAATCCAGAATCAATCACTAATGATAATATCTTAAGATCCATTTTAGGAATACCAGAATGATGAACTACCGAAAGATTCAGTACATAAATATGGACTAAATGGTTAATGGTGAACTACCAGTACATAAATATAGACTATATGGTTGTTATCGGAAATAGTATTATTATTTATTTATTTTTAATGTCGTAAAATGAAAACATAGGACCCACAGTTACTATAGTAACCACGCTTCAAAAATATAGTAGCCTCAAATTCTACTGTTTTAACTTTTCACTTCTTTGGCAAAGGGAAAAAGCAGTAGAAGAAGAATATGTTCGTTTCATCGTTTGAATACCGCCTGCTTCTATTAATTTATAATTTTAATATTCAATGTAAAATATTTTTTAGTTAGTCAACAGCACACTCTGAACTTCGAAAATTCGGTTAATTTGTTGATATCGGGGAAAAAAAACGTGTCCACGGGCCACGCTGAAAAATTATAATTAAGTGAATTTACTTGAAGCAAAAACATTTTATTTATTTTTTTTCTATCGGAAAATGTAAGTATCCTCTCCTTTGACTCTTGCTTCGCCAGTTTTTCTTTTTTTTTTTACATTACTTTTTATTTGTCTAGTTTTAATACTATGTAACTTTTGTTTGATTTAATGTGGAATGAAACTAACATTAATTACATTACATTAATTGATGTTTCGATCTCAATCAGGCATCGTACTCAAATATTCTAAAAGTTTTTAGGCACAACTCAGGTTCTTTCAATTCTAACATCGTTGATAATAATTGTTGGTCTTTCGATCTTGACTATACATTTATGGCTTTGATAATGAATTTTCCTAGAGAATTCTGAAATAAGGCTTGAAGTATTTATAGGCTTCGAATTTGAATTCTAGCCATTGGAAAAGTCAGTGATGGCAGAGAGGCCGTACTGTTAACTCACTTGTAGCCGTTGGGAGATTTCGTCCTAGCTGGCAACAGGTACCAGAAGATCGTCCAGATTCATGTAGGTGAATCTGTCTTGACCTTCGAACTGTAGAACTCCAGCAATCTTGAAATCTTCAAGGTAGGGCAGCGGGACTTCCAAGACATGTTGTCTAAAGAATAACAGGTTAGGTCGATCTCTATAGGTCAGATCGTTAAACACGATCTTGCCTTTACAGGGAGATCAACCAGTTAGAATACAAAAAGTAGTGTTGACCTGTAGAAGACATGGCAGGTCTATTTAATCAACCTAAACTCTAAGAGAGTAATAACTAAGTGTGGTTTCAAAAAACATCATCAAAATCAAACTACAAAGGGTTCCCAACAATTTTCCCCTTTTTGATGATGTCGAAACCCAACACTTTACAGAAAGATCCTATAACTGATAAATATGACAAGGTCAAAGAATATGAAGAAATTTTATTATAAATAAAAGCTATTTCGAAGACCACCACCTTTTGACCTTTCCTTTTTTTTTATTTTATAGATCTTCTTTCCTCCTTGTACCTTTCCTTTGTTTTCTTTATTTTTCCCTTTTTCGATATCATCAAAAAAGTTTGATCAAGTAGGTGGGAGAGAAGATTCATTTAAGTGCATGGAGAACATGGCATTAGTAGTGCAAGCAGCCCGTGAAAATAGCTAGAATAGAACACTCAGTTAGTTAGCGTTGATAAGGAATTTAAGGCGCATAGTAAGAAAGAATTTAATCAGGGAAATGTGCAAGTCCCTGGTACTCCCTTGATTACGATCTGGTGTTCTTTGAGAAGGTCGATAATGTGACCAGATGTCCAATAGATAGTCTGGTGGAATAATCATCCAAGTTCCCCCTTAATGTGTGTCGAGGTTGATCCGTCGACTTGTGAGATCAGGTTTGGTAGATAGGCAGACAATTTTGATGGGCAGGTTGATCTGGTGATCAGGCAAATCTAGTCTGCTTCTGGTTAATTTAGGTCTGCTATACTGAAGAGTAACTGATCGTGCTGCTTATGTTTTAATGGGGCGTTCTTGTTGTAATGGAAAGCTTGGATAAGTTGTATGTTGAGCTAGCGAGGAGAGTATGATCTGGAGCCATGGCCTGTTTTTGAGGTAGCGAACTGCTTTTTGGAACAGCGTCACTTACAGTGGCTTTTTGTGAAAGGTGAGACAGATTGAACTGTTGACTTTAAGCTGTTGAGAAGCTGCTCGATGCAGTTGCATCAGTTCCCCCTAGCTGTGAGATCGATCAAGATCATATGATCTTCTCCTGACAGATAAGCTGGACTCCAGATCAATACGTGATAGCAGGTGTGGGAGATAGCTTGATCTGATCGTCGATCTTTTTTTGACTTGAGATTTTATCACTGTACACATAAGTAGATTCATCAAAGAAATAACACGGTGTGTTATGTTCACAATCATTATTTTCTTATCAAGAAGGCTAATCATCCAGCCATTCTCTGAGAGTTCTAGAAAAACTCAGAAAATTACTTGGCAATTAAGATCTTGATAATGATTTCCTTCATTGAGAATGTAACACAACCAGAAAAAATAGCAGTCTAAAATATTTTGAGAATAACATAGTCATAAGTTTAGACAAAGAGGCTTTGTCTTTTGGGCAAATTATAATCTCATTTTCATTAAGTATCAGAGCAAGAAAGATGATAGCAAGTAATAAGAAGGCTCAATACAGTAAAACATAAACTGAGATATATATAAGTTCCATGCCCTCCTTTACTGCAACAAACACTATCAGCTAACAACTTCAGTTTCTTGCTTTTCTAAGGATCGTCAAATATTGAGATTCCAGATAATCTCTTGTTATAGAGATCCTGGATGATCTCTTCCCTGCAAGCTATAGTCCATCTTATTGATAAACTTCTCTCGATCCTTAGAGCTTTTGTTCGTCAATCTCCCCTGCATGACGAACCTGCATGATCCTTCAAGTTCTTCTTCTCCGCCGAGATGTTGCCATCATCACCCTTTTTGACGTTGTCAAAATGAGTTCTGATGAACTCCCAAAGTTTTGCATTCTCAGCTCGAAGAGTCTCAACCTGTTGGTCCACATAGTCTTCACAGTGAATCTCAAGAGCTGAGAAATCAAATGTCTTGGCCAAGTCATGAGCTGCAAGGACTGCAAGTGCGAGGGTCTTGAGAGCATCTTCAGCTGTGGCCTTGGAGAGGGCGGTGACATCTTCTTGCAGTTGTGAGATGCACTGATCGAACATGACTTTTAACCCACAACCTGCTGTCTTTGGATGTCAGAGCACTCAAAGATATTGAGTTTTCTGGACATTGTACGCAGCTCAGCCTTGACAAAGGCCATGATCCGTCCTTCAATTTGATCAACACGTATTTTATGTGCATGTTGAGTGTGTTTTGTGTGTGTTTAAGTCTCTATTCATGTGCTTAAAGGTTAGAAATGCTAGGTTTTCTTAACTTGTAGCATACATTCTACTTTTCTCGTTTCTTTTTTGTTTTCGATCCATTTTTGTAAGAATTGGAAAAAGCATTCATGTGGCTAAGGATCGGAGGCTAGAATTGAGGAAGAATCGAGCTTAATTAGGGTGAAACCTAGGGTTAAAAATGTGGAAATTGAATTTATAAAGTTAGGTTTTCACTAGTTCAAGTTTGTTTATGTTTTCCTCGTTCTCTCGAGTTTCTTTGTGTCTTTTTGCAGGTTTATGAAGAACTCATTTGGCAACTTTGATCATTCCATATTGAAGAGGAGTTCGTAAGGAAGCCATAGTAAAAAGCGGATTGAGAATCGGAGTTCGGATGAGGGAGAACGAGGCAAAATCGTAAAACTGCGCATTGGAGGTTGCTGACGCGGACCGGGCCGCGCCGTAGCCCGCGTCCAATCCGCCCCAAATCTGTCCAACCACGCGGTCTGGGCCGCGCCCTGGCCCGCGTGAATCCCTTCTCCCCTTTTTATTTTGGGCTTTGACCGTTTGACTTTAGATTTTTGATGGTTTTTAATGTATTTAATCTCAAAATTCACCCTATTTGTGGACCTTTTCATACTTTAATATTCTTAGAATCCTAAATATATTTTTCCTCTTTCTACTTTAGTAATTTGAAGATTGTTGGAGCTACACTTGGTGGATTTGCAATTTACGACCATATTCTTCTTCCTTATTGAATTTTCTATCTTTTAAGCATGATTTCATTTACTTTTTATGGTTTAATTCCTTCAATTATGTCTAGCTAAATTTCCTTTGGTTCCAATATATGAAGATATGATCTAGATCACTAGGTTTTTGGGTTTTGTTGTTGGATTTACCTTCTAATTCATATGTCTTGTGATTTAGGGCTTGATTTTATAGCATGATTGATTGGCATCATTGAGTGCATACAAGGTGTTTGGTTAAATGCTTATGAGGCTTTAGTTCATAACACTTGGAATCAAATCACACCATATTAGTAATTCTTGCTAGTAGGAGCTTCTAGATAATTAATTGAGCTATTTGGAGTTAATTTATGCATCTTGAGACCTAGCGGAGATAGATGTCATAGGTTAATCCACTAATATTGATTGCTTCGAGAGAAGAATTGATGTTTACTATATATAGAACTCCCATATGAATTAGATTAAAATGGCTAATCCATGCAAATCCTTAAACCTAAGCCTCTAGTGATTATCAGATTATATTTGGAACCAAACTTTCTACTATTGTTTGTTAACTTTTGTTATTAGTTGTTATCTAATTTGTTACTTTTCCAATTACATTACTTAATAGGATTAAGAAAACATAAAAACATATCACCTGTAAGCTTGAATAGTAGTTAGATAATTAGATTACTACTTGAATCTTAAACGACCTAGCATTCCTTGAGGATTCGACTCAATTATACTATAATTGATTATTATTGCATTCTCCCTACCCTCAAAAGTAGGGCGGATCAATTTTTGGCACCGTCGTTGGGGAATGTTTAGTTTGAGTTTCAATAGTTGATTTGGTTATTAAGTTGCTAATTCAAGCATTTGTTTCTTTTAATTTTTGTTTTATTGGTGTATGCTCACTAGATCAAAGAAGGGCACGCCTCTACCTTTGAATCTAGAAGTTGAAAAGCAACATAAGAGGGACAATCAAGCTAAGAGAAAAGTAATGGGAGCTAATCATCAAGCAGTGGAAGCTCTTATGAAAGAGATGGAAGAATTTCGTGCATGGAAGGATGAGCAAGAAAGAACGGCAAATGAGGCTCAACCACCTCCTCTCAACCATATGTTCCAATCTCCAACGGAACAATTTCAAGGAGGAGAATGGGGGACAATCAATGCTAATAATTTTGAGCTCAAATCCGAACTCATCCAAATGGTGAAAAGTGAGCAATTCGGTGGAAGTCCTATAGAGGATCCAAACACCCACCTTGGTATGTTTCTTGATATTTGCGATACTATCAAGCTTAATGGAGTTTCAAATGATGCTATTCGCATGAGGATGTTCGGGTTTTCTCTACGGGACCGGGCCAAGGATTGGTATAAAGGACTAAATAAAGCCAACATTCACACATGGGATGATCTATGCAAGGCCTTCCTCTCTAAATACTTCCCGCCATCAAAAGCTCATAGACTTATTTCCGATATTTCACATTTCTCTCAACAAGGTGATGAGACTTTGTTTGAAGCATGAGAGAGGTATAGAGAACTTTTGAGAAAATGTCCTCAACATGGCTTCATAGAAGGTCAACAAATTACCACTTTTTATAGTGGTCTCACACCACACACAAGAAGCATCGTGGATGCTACTTCCGGAGGATGTCTAGTGAATTGAAATGCCAAGGAAGCCTTGAGGATTATTGAAGAGATGGCCGCCAATAGCTATCAATGGCCAATGGAGAGGGCCCCTTCTAGGAAGGTTGCTTCTATTGATGATGAGAAGTTCAATGCATTGGCAATGTAAGTTGCTAATATGAAGAAGCAATATGAAGAAGAGAGGAAAGCTCAATCTCAAGCTCAAGTTCAAAGTGTTCATCAATATCAAGAGAACTTGGAGCCTAGTGAAAGTGAAGACTTGAATTTTGTGAACCAAAGGCAATATGAAAATTTCAACAAAGGGAGTTTCCAAGGACAACAAGGAGGATTCCAAGGAAGACCACAAGGAGGCAATTCTTATGGTTATCAAGGAGGCTATCAAGCTTATAATCCAAACAACCGGAATCATCTCAATCTCTCCTACGAAATCCTAACAACGCTCAATTGCCACCTCCCAGATTTTCCATTTCTCAAGGAGCAATTGAAGAACTGAAGAAAACATCTCCTTCTATTGAGCAACTTGTCCAACAAATGGCAAATCAACAAAGCTCGTTTATCACTCAAACTGGACAAAAAGTGAGTGCATTGGAGAATTCTCTCACTTCTTTGACAAAGCAAGTGGAGATGATGGAGGGCCAAATAAGTCAAATGGCTAACCAAGCCACCACCCAACATACGCCGGGGAAGTTTCCAAGTAATACGGAGGTGAATCCAAAGAACCAATGCAATGCTATCACACTTAGGAGTTGAAGAGCCTATGAAAATCATGCTACATCCGGAAGTGGAAAAGAGGAAGTTCTTGTTGAAGACATACCTTATGAAGAATCTCCAACCAATGAAGAGAATTCAAGAAAAGAAGTGCAAAGAGAAGCTCCTAAGGCAGTGCTAGTAGAGGCTCCTCTCCCTACCAAGGATGTTATTACAAAGGATCCATTTCCTCATCGTCTAGCCAAGCATAAGGTTGATGAAAAGTTGATGAGATTCTTAGAGATATTCAATAAAGTACAAATCAACATTCCCTTGCTTGATGCACTTCGAGATATGCCCGGATATGTGAAGTTCTTGAAGGATGCCGTTGCTAATAAGAGAAAGTTTGGTTCATTTGAAATAATTAGCCTAACGGAGGAGGTTAGTGCGGTGATTCAAAGAAAATGCCTTTGAAAAAGAAGGATCCCAGAAGCTTCACAATAGCATGTGTGATTGGAGGGAAAAAGTTTGGGAATGTCTTATGTGATCTTGGAGCTAGCATCAATTTGATGTCATTGTCTATTTTTAGAAGATTTGATATTGGAGAGATCAAACCTATATCTATTTGTCTCCAAATGGCCGACCGTTCCATATCTTATGCTCAAGGAGTGGTTGAAGATGTGTTAGTGAAAGTTAAGGAGTTCATCTTCCCCGCGGATTTTGGTATCTTGGATATGCCGGAGGACAAGGATATGCCCCTCATTCTTGGGCGTCCTTTTCTAGCAACCGAAGAGCTCTTATTGATGTGCAAGACGGAAATCTTACGTTTAGAGTTAATGAAGAGACCCTCACTCTTTCAATCTTTGACGCTATGAAGCGAGGAGATGACTCAACCCATGAGGAATGCAATTCAATCACTACCTTTCCTACATCTATGGCAAATGATCTCACGGAAGAAATCATTGCTAATTCTTTCTATTCTTATTCCGATTTGGATGATGCTTGTGATGATTTGTTGGAGTCTATTGCTTATTTGGAAGCAAATCAAGGATCATTGAAGGATGAGGTTCATTACCTTGATATCAACCAACCGGGGGAGAGTGGGAGTTCAACTAAAGTGGAATCTTCTTCAAACACTTCTCAAGAATTGAAACCTCTTCCCGATCACCTAAGGTACGTCTTCCTTAGTGATAATGACTCGTTACCCGTAATTATGTCACAACACTTGTCAGAGTCCGAATTGGACAAGTTGTTGAGTGTCCTTAGGGAGTTTAAAGATGTTATTGGTTGGTCTATTGATGATATCAAGGGTATTTGTCCATCTATATGCATGCATCATATTCTATTGGAAGATGATTGTCGTCCTAAGGTTCAACCTCAAAGGAGGTTGAATCCGGTCTTGCAAGAAGTGGTGAGAAAAGAGGTGTTGAAGTTACTAGATGCGGGAATAATTTATGCCATCTCAGATAGTGAATGGGTGAGTCCTACCCAAGTTGTTCCGAAGAAAGGGGGGATGACTATGGTCAAGAATGAGAATGATTGAGGCTATTGCTACAAGAGTTGCCACCAGATATCGAGTTTGTATCGATTATAGGGCTTTGAATTCGGCTACAAGGAAAGATCATTTTCCTTTGCCCTTTATAGATCAAATGTTGGATCGTTTGGCGGGCTATGAGTACTATTGCTTTCTTGATAGGTATTCGGGATACAATCAAATTGCCATAGCCCCGGAGGATCAACACAAGACGGCCTTTACATGCCCTTATGGAGTATTTGCTTATAAGAGAATGCCTTTTGGGTTGTGTAATGCTCCGGCCACTTTCTAAAGGTGCATGATGTTTATCTTTGGAGGTTTGATTGAAAATATTATGGAGGTATTCATGAATGACTTCTCGGTTTTCGGGAAGACCTTTGATTCTTGTTTGGATAATCTCACAAAAGTGTTGCAAAGGTGTAAGGACACTTCTCTTGTCTTGAATTGGGAGAAGTGTCACTTCATGGTTAGAGATGGAATTGTGCTTGGGCACAAAGTTTCTAGAGATGGTTTGGAAGTTGATAGAGCCAAGATTGTTGCTATAGAGAAGCTTCCACCCCCTACAAATGTGAAATCAATCCGAAGTTTCCTTGGTCACGCGGGGTTCTATAGAAGATTCATTAAAGATTTTTCAAATATATCAAAGCCACTTTGTGATCTCTTGCAAAAGATGCGAAGTTTGTCTTTGATGAAGAATGTTTGAAAGCTTTTGAGATATTGAAGAAAGCCCTCATCTCTACTCCTATTCTAATCAAGCCCAATTGGAGTGAATCTTTCATATTGAAGTGTGATGCAAGTGATTATGCTTTAGGAGTGGTTTTGGGGCAAATGAGAGATAAAGTGTTTCGGGTCATTCATTATGCTAGTAGAACCTTGGATGGTGCTCAAAGGAACTACTCAACAACCGAGAGGGAATTCTTGGCCATTGTCTTTACCTTTGACAAATTCCGGTCATATCTTGTTGGGAATCACACTATTGTCTATTCGGATCATATGGCTATCCGATATCTCATGGCAAAGAAGGATACAAAGCCTCGTTTGATTCGTTGGATTCTCCTTCTACAAGAATTCGATATGGAGATTCATGATAGAAGAGGAGTTGATAATGTGCTAGCCGATCACATGTCAGGGCTTGAAAATCCGGTTGAAGGTGAATATTTGAGATTGAGTATCAATGAGTGTTTCCCGGATGAGAAGATTATGGTGTTGAAGTGCAAAGATTCATGGTTTGCCGACTTTGCTAATTATCTTGTGCTTCGAGAGTTGCTACCAAATCTCTCGGATTATTAAAAGGCCAAATTCATTAGAGATGTGAAGTTCTACTATTGGCAAGATCCATATTTATGGAGAAGATGTGCCGATGGTCTTATTAGAAGATGTATTATGGATGGTGAATGACTCAAGATTATTGAAGATTGTCATGAGGGACCAAATGGGGGTCATTTTGGGGCAAATCGTACGGCTTGGAAGGTTTTTCAAAGTGGATTCTATTGGCCTTTGATTTTTAGGGATTGCCAATCATATGTGAAGAATTGTGATAGGTGTCAAAGGATGGGAAATATCACAAAGAGGGATGAGATGCCTCAAAACATCATGGTTAAGGTTGAATTGTTTGATGTTTGGGGGATAGACTTTATGGGACCATTCCCTAATTCTTGTGGTTTTTCTTATATTCTTCTTACCATTGAGTATGTTTCAAGATGGGTCGAAGCCATTCCAACTTCGATTAGTGATTCAAAGGTTGTGATCAAGTTTTTGAAGAAGAATATATTAACTCGGTTTGGAACTCCAAGGGCATTGCTTAGTGATGGGGGGTCTCACTTCAATAATAAGTGGTTGGGAAGTGTTCTTGCTAAATATGGAGTGAAGCACAAGATTACCTCTCCTTACCATCCTCAAGCCAATGGTCAAGCTGAGCTTGCAAACCGGGAGATCAAGCAAATCTTGGGCAAAGAAACTAGATGATGCTTTTTGGGCCTATCGAACCGCCTATAAAACCCCCATTGGTATGTCTCCGTATCAACTTGTGTTTGGAAAATCTTGTTACTTGCCTTTGGAGATTGAGCATAAGGCATTTTGGGCTATAAAGAGGATTAATCTTGAGTTTAAGGAGGCCAAATTGAATAGGAAGGATCAACTTGTAGAGCTAGAAGAATGGAGAAACGAGACCTATGAAAATTCTTAGATTTACAAAGAACGAGCCAAGAAGTTTCATGATTTGGAAATTCGAAGCAAAGTGATCATTCCGGGTGATGAGGTTCTTCTCTTTAACTCTCGTCTTCGTCTTTTCCCCGGAAAACTCAAGTCAAGGTGGACCGGTCCTTACATTGTGAGTATGAGTTTCAAGAATGGCACATTCGAACTTCTCAAGAATGATGGTTCTACCTTTGTTGTTAATGGACATCGACTCAAGCTCTATTTCAATTCGAAGAAGTTTAAGGAGGAGTCGACCATTCTTCTTAATGATGCTTGATATTGGAGGCTATGTTGAGCTAATGACGTTAAACAAAACGCTCGTTAGGAGGCACCCTAACATGTATCCTTTGCATTTTTCTTGAATTTCCTTTGAATTTTTCTTGAATTTCGTTTGCATTTTATTCATAATTTCATTTTAAGAATTTTGTCTCATTTTAACTAGGTAAATTTTAGTTTATTTCTTTCTAATTTAAAAAAAAATGAAAATCGAAAAATGGGCTTGCCACGGGCTAGGCCGCGGCCCATTGGGCCGTGCCATGGCCCGCAGCTTGGAGCTGCACCTGCAGAAGGTTGACGCGGTCTGGCACGCGGCCTGTGACCCGCGCATTAGGCCGCGCCTTCGGACAGACCCGGTTAGGCGTTCCGGGTCGAGGCGGATCCGTCTGGGCCGCGGGCTGTGGGTTGCGGGCTGGGCCGTGTGAGTTCCTTTTCCTCTTTTCCTCCCCATTTCTTCAAGAACAACTCCTTACACATTTCCACTCATTTCTCA
The DNA here is from genome assembly GCA_001642375.2 of Mentha longifolia. Lineage (NCBI taxonomy): Eukaryota > Viridiplantae > Streptophyta > Magnoliopsida > Lamiales > Lamiaceae > Mentha > Mentha longifolia. The sequence continues at coordinate 29,903,346 of CM038113.1, forward strand.
CTCTAAAACACCTAAAATTCTTCCATTTTCAATCCTAAATTCCTCTCTTTCTACTTTGAATCTTGCCACACCCTTTCATATACTCATTACCCATTCCAAAACCTACATTTTGAGCCAAAGAAATCAAATTTTCACCCCATTTTTTATAAAAAACGAAAATTATTTTTTCTTGTTTAAAGAGTTGAGTTTCTTCTAACTTCTTCAAGAATATGAGGTAATGTGCTCTACACTCTTGTTTTTATGAATTTCTACTTCCATTCTATGCATTGGCATGATTTTTAAGCTTATCATTTGTTGGAATTAAGAAGAAATTCAAGCTTAGATATTTCTTGAATATTGGAGGCATTCTTGAACAAGAAATGTGATATAAGCATGAATTGCATAGCATTAATTCTTATCTTTAGGAATTATGCTATATATGTATATATTCTTGAAATGGTAGAATGGGTTTGAATGATTTGTGCATAAATGTTGAACATGTTGGAATGGATATGCTTGAGTGTTGGTTAGGATTCAATTCTTGAATGCTTTAATGCTTGAAGGGACCATGAGTTAATGATTCATTTGGATTTGGTTTGAGTGTTGTCATGTTGAATGATTTCATAGGTGATGAGTAGAGAAATTCATTGATGATATTGGACACATAATGAGTACTTAGCATAATTTTAAGCTTGAATTTCTCTATGAATCTTTGATGGTATTGGTTCATAGTGGGAGATTTCCTTGAAAATGTTTGAATATTCATTGAGGAATGGTTAATGCTAGATGATGTTGAAGTGCTTTGATGAAGACAACATATTCATTTTCATTAATTTCATTGTGTAGGGACAAAGGAAAGTCAAAAGCAACATCATCCAAGGTTTCCTCCAAAGCACCTCCATTAAAGAAGTTGAAAGGAAGCACCTCTTCAAGGAGCTCGGATCCCACCACTCCGGAATTCTATGATCTCTTCATTGATGAACCCGAATATCGAGCCAAATTTGCTAAAATTTTGGCAAGAGGAATTGAGTCAACAAGATTTCCATCAAAGAAGGTGTTAGTGGAGCTCGGATTGTTTGATAATGTGAAGATTTTATTTGCAAATATTGGTTGGGCGGACTTCCTTGAAGATGAGCTTTATGATAGACACACTTATAAAGAGATCGTTCTTGAAGGGTTGAGCACCATAGTCTACTCCGATGAATTGGTGAATGGAAATCCGGGCATTTCACTTCAACTTGGAGGAGAGAGGCATAATTTCTAAGAGTAGACTCAATAATATCTTTAATGTGCCTCACTATGGTAACAAGTACTATGCGGGATCATCCAATGTTGAAGATTTTTGGCCTTACTTGGTTGGAAGAGATAATGAGTTTCGAGCGGGCCAATCAAAGTCAAATGATATCCGAAATCCCGTCCTTTGCATGGTCGTAAAGATTCTCAGCCATTCCATTCTTGCAAGGCGGGAGAACACTTCCATTCGAGGTGAAGAGCTCTTCATACTCCATTCCATGCTTACCAACACTAAAGTCCACTTTACCCACTTGTTGATTCCTCAACTCCTAAAGCAAGCAAGTGCTTTGAAAGGAAAGGTGAATATTGGAGGGATGCTTAGTCCTTTGGCTAAGAGCTTAAGTGAAGATGTCTTTGGATGGCCTCCGTTTGATCAACGTTACCTTCTCAACTTTTCCAAGCTTAAGGATATCCGATTTCTTCACACAAAGAAGGCTCCATTTTTCTTTATTCTCAAAGATGGCTCAAGATTTCCTTTACCTAATGAGAGGAGGATCTTGGTCACAAACATGATGGAGATGGATAATTTGTTGTTGGATACTCCAATTCATTTGAGCATCATAAGCAATAAAATCTTCAATTATGATGCGGAAAATGCCTATAGCCTTGCTATTGTGGAGAGTGAAGGTGATGATGATGAGATGGAAGCACCACATGATGAGATGGGAGGAGGATCGCATGGAGCCAATAATGAGAGGATCAATGCTCTAGAGAGGAGGATGAATCACATGGAAGAAAGTTTCCATTCTTTTCAAGATCAAGTGACCGGTATGAGGGGAGATATCACCGAGATTTGAAGCACTCAACTTGAAGAGGTTGAAAGGAACACAAGAATAGAAAGGAACACCACTTCTATGAGGGAGCTTTTGGAACAATTTAGAGATTATCAAATCTCTCAAGGGGTCACATGGCCCCCGGCACCCCCCTCTTAGCTTGGACCATTTGTGAGTGTGATTTAAATTCTTTATTCACTACAAGAAAACTGGCCTTTTGCGACATATGTGCATGCGACAGTGTCATAATTTTACGACGCTTATACTCTTAGTGTCGTATATTTGCGTCAAACATGCGTCATAAAATTATTGTGTCACTATTTTGCGACAGTAATGCGTTATTTTTTTTTTGTCTCGTAATTACAACAATTTGTTTGCGACATATCAGTTGAATGTTATAATTATACGTCACATTTGGAATAGTGTTGCATTTTGTGTCGTATGTTTGTGTCACTAAAATATTATGTCACTATTTTGCGACAGTAATGCGTCATTTAGTTTTGTATCTCGTAATTACAACAATTTATTTGCGACATATTTGTTGAATGTCTTAATTGTACGTCACATTTGGAATAGTGTTGTGTTTTGTGTCGTATATTTGCGTCATAAAAATATTGTGTCACTATTTTGCGATAGTAATACTTCATTTAGTTTTGTGTCTCATAATTACAATAATTTATTTGCGACATATTTGTTGAATGTCATAATTATACGTCACATTCTGAATAATGTTGCATTTTGTGTCGTAATTATATAAAAATTGAAACTCAGTTTGTCTTGTTATTCAATTTTTGAAGTTAGAGAAAAAAAAAACCGATTTTCAACTTTATATATTTTGTAAATTTAATAATTTCATTATTAATTTTCAAGGTCCAATATAATATAAAATAATTAAAAAAATCAAATAAAATAATATTAAAGTGAACAAACGACGATTGAAGCCCACAAAAATATATACGATTGGGGATGGGGCATATCATTCCTCTTTAAATAGTTATTATATCTATTAAAATATAATATGATGCGGGGCTATCTTTGAAATCGCTCAGATTCTATCAAGTTAAATTATTTTGATTGGTTCGATTTTCGGTATTTTAATTTTGTTAATCCCTAAAACTGTAGCAGAATCGAATGCCAATGTTTTGAAAAATCAAAATCAAAATTCTAAAAAAAATCTGACATAATTTTATACAGGAAGTAAAATATAAAAACAAAAAAAAAATTGCGTTTAATGTACTTGCTTAAAAAAAATAACATTTACTTGATAGAAAATAACTAATGTGAATATTAAATAGACAAATTAAAGAATATAAAAATAAATAGTACACTTTTTTAAAGTGGGAAATCCATTTGTGTTTTTTTGATAAAAAATATAATTTTTTTTTTGGAAGAAATCATGAATTGAATGAAATTGTGGACTCGTCTCCTACTAATGAATAAACAATTTTAATTTATAAAAATAAACATTAACAATTGGATACAACCCATTTTAATGGAAAATCTCAAAAAAAATATTATAAAAATCTATTTTGCCTTTTAAATTGAAACCCAAATCAGACGCGGGTTTATTTCTTTCATATCTTCAAGTAAAATTGAAGCACCTCCCGCCCTTATATTTTCATTCACATAATTTCTCTCCTATCTTTCAGGAAGAATATTCGAGTGTGAGATGTTTGCAAATATATTCAATTCATCCGCCGCCGTTGCTGTTCTTTCCCCAATCTCCCTCATTCTATTCTGCTTTCTAATTTCTCTCTGTCTCGTTCCTGATCCGAAAATTAGTGCCACAGGTCGCCGCCGTCACTGCAGTTGATGAAGCTTGCAACAACCGCCGTCAACACAGAGATTCTGTCCGCTGTCGTCGACTGCTCGTGTCCCTGCCGCCGTCGTCCACAAAATTAGGTACTTTTTCTTAAAACCTAATCTTGAAGTCGCACCACCCACCGCCTCCGCCAGCGTCGTTGGAAACCCTACCTTCCTCTTTCACCTTTAATTTCTCTCCATTTTTCGATTTTCACGATTAATTTTTGGGCATGATTTTTGCAATTGATGATACAAATTTCTATATTGTTCTTGATGATCATTGTTCGAGAATATATATGTTTGATTATCAGTTGGCAAATTCTTGGGAATTTTGGATGATTTGTGGTTGTGAAATTTAACTTTTTGGTTGTGAATTTCTTTCTATTTTCGACTGCTTTTGCTGTGGTGAGGTTTTGGAATGCTTCATTTGATAGTATTCTTCATTTTAAGTATACGTACAGCATACGCTTATACCATTTCTTTTATGGGAAAATAGTTGCTAGCTTGTTAGAACGTGTTTGCTTGTAATTACATAATCTTCAATTTTGATGCTCTAATTAATTTTGGCTTATTGCCAACCAAAGATCACCGTTTGTTATTGTTATTGATTTAGTGGAGAGACGTCTATTTATGGTTTTGCTTTGTAATGCAAGCTTGATTCAAGAGTCGTGAACATCTAACTAAAAAATGTATTTAATCCTGCATTTAACTTCTTTAGAATTACTAGTAGAATTATTGAGATATATAATTATATATATCTGCATCTATGAGAGGCTGCAAACCTCTCATACATAGATAGATATATAATCTGTTGTAGAGTAAAAGCACACAAACAAAAAAAAAACTGAAAACCTGCCGTTGCAAAAATAGAGCCATTTTTGTATCATTTGCCATCACCTCTTGAAAGCAAGGCCCTCATTTCGTAAGCATTTTGGAAATTTTTCCTTCTATTTTCCTTTATTTCTCCTGTTGAAAACTATTGGTACTCATAATACTCTAGTTAGATGGATTGAGTTTGATATACTTTTACATGCACAGATTTGAGGAAGGCAGTCCTAGAAGAGTACAAGAAGTTCCTTGCTGATTTGGTTTGGGTTCATCAGTGTTCATGAAGAGGTAAGCCTATATATATATCTTTTGTTGGAATGATTTTCATACGAATTCTGAGCGAAGAGAATAAAAGCTAACGAATAAGTTTGCCTATTAAATTTGCAAGGATAATGTGCTATAGAGACTCAAGAAGGATTACATAACTGTAAATTGATAAATGTACATTCTGGTTTACAGAAGGGTAAAGGATTCAAAGAGCAACTAAATTATCTGAACCCTAAGGATATGAGGATCCCTAAAGTCGAACCTCTGTGGAAGAAAGAATGTTTGGGAAATTCCTGAGGTGATTTGCTTATTCCTGCCATTTTAGTTCTAGAGAGAGAGTACACAATTTTTATTTTCTTTTCTTTGCAAATTAAAATTATTATTCTTATGTGTAGGTTAAGGAGGAAGAACAGGAATGGCTCAGCAACACCACGACCACTGTGCATCGGTGTAGTAGCTGCAGGCAGCTTCCTTTTAATTTATTATTGGTGATAAGATTCTTTAAGGATATAGATAGAATACATTTGTTTCTTTTCTTTTTTTTTTAAATCTTGTTTTCATGAAATTAAATATTGTAAAATGTTTGGATGGTGTAGACAATATTTGGGTGGTAATATATGTATTGTAGTTTTTGGATAATATTATTTATTTATTTATTCATTTATTTATTTATTGAAATTGAATGGAAATATAAATACATGAATATATTATGCCGATAATAAAAAATGTCGTACAATTGCTACACAATCTTTTTGTATCACAATCATAACCGACATTAAAGTATGTAGCAAAATATACTTTTGCGACATTAAATTATGTTGCAAAAAATGTCGCAAATTAGGATGCGTCATATCAACTAATGTCACATAATGTGTCACAAATTAACATGCATCACTTAAATATAATGTTGCATAATGCGTCGTAAAGTTTATATGACATTATTTTAGTGTTGCATAAAGTGTCATTAATACTGCGACACAAATGAATAAAAAATGTCGTAATTTTGCTACATACCCCTTTCGCGACATAAGTTACTGTGACGTAGAAAATGTCGCAAATGTTGATTAGCGACATTAAAAAGGGCCTTTTGCGACATATTTTTACGTCGCAAAAGACTAGTTTTCTTATAGTGATTTATCTTTCTCTCCAAACTTATTTTAGAATTTATTTTCTAAAATAAGTTTGGGGGAGGGGGGTAGGATAAGGAATTTAAATCACTTAATTTTCATGTGTTTCCATTCTTTACTTGTCTTTCATTTAGTTGTTGTGTTTTGGTGTTTAGTTTGGATTTGGTACTTTGTTTGGTGATTTTATCTTGGTGGAATATGTGTGTTTTGGATGGTCGTTTTGGATGAGTGCTTGGTTGGTAGTTGATTGTGAGGTGTTGGTTTGATGAAGAGGGTGATAAATTTTTGAAAGGAAATTGTGTTATCATGTGAGTGGAAAATTTGATTGAAAGTTTTGTTGGTTTTGATTGGAGTTTGATTGAGAAATTTTTAGTGTATGATGTTTGTGAAAAGATGAGGTGAATTGATGAAAATTTTGATTGATTTGTTTGTAGTTTGAAGTTTGATTGGGGCTTTAATGAAGAATTTTAGTTTGAATGGATTTGTTTGAGATTGGGACTTGAATGCGAAATTCTTGAAAAATTGAAATTTTTTTGAATTGAATAATGAATGTATGCTTGCATGCTTGAATGTGAAAGAACGTGTTTAATTTCTCAAGTGCTTTGGGTGAGATGCCAATGATTGATGCTAAAATGGTGACATTTTTTTTTTAAATTTCTCAATTTAAGTTAAGCATGATTAGGGTTATTTCACTTGAATATCTTGGAAGGATTGATCTTGGGCACTTAGACTCTAGACAAAAAGCTTGAGAGGATTTTGAGTCTTAAACTATGCATTTTACATAGTGAATATCCTTTCTTGAGAGCTTGATCTTGCATTGCATTCTCTTTACTAGAACTTGTCTTGATACTCTTGTTAGAAGTATTACATGTTTGCATGATTAGGAGATGATCTTAGGCCATCATTGCATAGCCCATTTTCCCTAAACACTAACCTATCTTTCATTACCATTGTCGTCACATTTTGAGCCTCGAATAGAGCCTTTTCTTCTTGAACCGGACGATAGGGGGTGAAGGATGGTTAAGGGAACCTTGGTGGAAGTTAAAAATTCATGAGAAATGGTGGTTGATGGTGAAGAGTTTTAAGATTGGTTTTGAAATGAAAGAACACTCATATAAGCTCAATGTTAGAAAAGAAAAGAATAAGAACAAAGTTCTTATTGGAAAAAAAAATAGTAGTAAGAACAAAGTTCTTACAAGAAAAAGAAAAGAATAAGAGCAAAAATGAGTGTTTCTTTAGATATTTGGTAGAAGCTTGGGTTCATTTGATAAAAAAAGGGGTTGGGTAAGGTGGAAGATGAAGAAATTCATACTTAGAGAAGTGAAGAAACGAGGTGAAGGAGCTTAGACGAAGATTTAAGCCACTTAGCCTAAAATTCCCTACCTTAACCAATGTCCCTACATTACAAGCTTAAGAAAGACCTTTTGGATCCTAATTTGTGCATGCATTGTAGTATGAGGAACTTGAGTAGATAGGCAAGCTTATGGTTAAAGATGTGTTTTGCATGATTTCGATGAGTGCTTACCTTTTCCATATATTGAGTGATCGAGTGATACACTTCTTGTGAGGTCTAGGGTTGAATGTGCTTGAATGATTAATTTCTAAGTTAGGATGGTGAGTGATTTTATGAATGTTTGGCTTGACTTGAGAATTTCCTTGAACTAAAATGGTTTTTGAGATGGTATGAGGCATCGAGGAACTCAAAATGCACACCCCATACGTGTTAACTGTTTTGATTGTTTGTTTCATTGTTCGGGACGAACAATGGCTTAAGTTTGGGGGAGTGATCAACACGTATTTTATGTGCATGTTGAGTGTGTTTTGTATGTGTTTAAGTCTCGATTCATGTTCTTAAAGGTTAGAAATGCTAGGTTTTCTTAACTTGTAGCATACATTCTACATTTCTCGTTTCTTTTCGGTTTTCGATCCATGTTTGTAAGAATTGGAAAAAGCATTCATGTGGCTAAGGATCGGAGGCTAGAATTGAGGAAGAATCGAGCTTAATTAGGGTGAAACCTAGGGTTAAAAATGTGGAAATTGAATTTATAAAGTTAGGTTTTCACTAGTTCAAGTTTGTTTATGTTTTCCTCGTTCTCTCGAGTTTCTTTGTGTCTTTTTGCAGGTTTATGAAGAACTCATTTGGCAACTTTGATCATTCCATGTTGAAGAGGAGTTCGTTAGGAAGCCAGAGCAAAAAGCGGATTGAGAATCGGAGTTCGGACGAGGGAGAACGAGGTAAAATCGTAAAACTGCACATTGGAGGTTGTTGACGCGGACCGGGCCACGGCCCATTGGGCCACGCCGTAGCCCGCGTCCAATCCGCCCCAAATCTGTCCAACCACGCGGTCTGGGCCGCGGCCCAATGGGCCGCGCCCTGGCCCGCGTGAATCCCTTCTCCCCCTTTTTATTTTGGGCTTTGACCGTTTGACTTTAGATTTTTGATGATTTTTAATGTATTTAATCTCAAAATTCACCCTATTTGTGGACCTTTTTCATACTTTAATATTCTTAGAACCTTAAATATATTTTCCCTCTTTCTACTTTAGTAATTTGAAGATTGTTGGAGCTACACTTGGTGGATTTGCAATTTAAGACCATATTCTTCTTCCTTATTGAATTCTCTATCTTTTAAGCATGATTTCATTTACTTTTTATGGTTTAATTTCTTCAATTATGTCTAGCTAAATTTCCTTTGGTTCCAATATATGAAGATATGATCTAGATCACTAGGTTTTTGGGTTTTGTTGTTGGATTTACCTTCTAATTCATATGTCTTGTGATTTGGGGCTTGATTTTATAGCATGATTGATTGGCCATCATTGAGTGCATACAAGGTGTTTGGTTAAATGCTTAGGAGGCTTTAGTTCATAACACTTGGAATCAAATCACACCATATTAGTAATTCTTGCTAGTAGGAGCTTCTAGATAATTAATTGAGCTATTTGAAGTTAATTTATGCATCTTGAGACCTAGCGGAGATAGATGTCATAGGTTAATCCACTAATATTGATTGCTTCGAGAGAAGAATTGATGTTTACTATATATATAACTCCCATATAAATTAGATTAAAATGGCTAATCCATGCAAATCCTTAAACCTAGGCCTCTAGTGATTATCGGATTATATTTGGAACCAAGCTTTCTACTATTGTTTGTTAACTTTTGTTATTAGTTGTTATCTAATTTGTTACTTTTCCAATTGCATTACTTAATAGGATTAAGAAAACACAAAAACATATCACTTGTAAGCTTGAATAGTAGTTAGATAATTAGATTACTACTTGAATCTTAAACGACCTAGCATTCCTTGAGGATTCGACTCAATTATACTATAATTGATTATTATTGCATTCTCCCTACCCTCAAAAGTAGGGCAGATCATAATTTCAGTATGTTCGTTGACAGATGAAGAGGATGACGCGGCAGCAGGTGGTCCTTCCTCTAGTTGGACAGGTGGAGGAGAAGTGACAGATCGACCTGTTGGAGAACCTGCTTCCAGCTTGACAGCTGGAAACGAAAGAAACAGGTGAACGATCTGCAGCTGAAGTCTGGGAGCGAGTGACTCTCCCGGACCTGGTGGGGTTGGAGAGAGGGTTGATTTTCCTCTTCCTTTTTCTGTCAGAAACAGATGGACCTGCTTCCTTAGTGGCAGCGACCTCAGCTGGTACTGCTTTGCTGGCTTCATTTCCAACAGCAATGCCTTGGCAGCTTCACTCAAGTTGGAGATCAAGTGCGGGGAATCACCAAGCAGCATCTCCAACTGCCTCAGGAAGTGAGGTACTAACTGCTCCTTGGAGAGTGGAACAACACGATACCAAACCCGATTGATGAGACGGTTCAGCAGCAAAAAGTTGATCTTCGTTCCATGATGAAGGTTTTGTTTGGCTTCGATCTTCATCAAACGATCTCCATGGAAAGTACGGAAAATGAATGCAGCCTGCTCAAGAAACAGGTTGACAAGCAGCCTGCCCCAGTTAATGTCTAACTACTCCATCACAACTGACATCACCTTAAGCTTGGGCAAAGTGACTGATTCATTAGAGCCGGCGTATGAGAGGAGTACATTGTGGACAAATTTAAAAAAATTCGGTACTCCGGCTTCAGTTACCTCCGATTGAGGGTCGACAGATCGTACGACTTATTTGGTATGATGAGGGCTTGTTTGTAGACTTTCCGTGCGGCGGCGTGAGGAATATCCTCAATCTTGCAGATAGATCTGGTGTCCACAAGATTGAACGCTTGAAGTACGAGCGGTAGAACTGGAACATTCTGAATGGGTTCTCCTTCGAGCAGAAGTCGAACCGTCGCCGTCTAGGGATCAACATCTACCGCCGTAAGTGAGCAGTAGAATTGAGCGACGTACTTCTTGAGAAAGTGAGATGGCCTTGTAGTGATGATGTTGAAGAACCCATTGCACAGAGAGATGGATTCGAACGTCCAATTAAGGCTGGTGTAACTAAAGTTGTCGAGAATGCCAACTTTCTCGAGGAAGATTTTAGACTCAATTTCTTCAGCTTGTTGTATAAAGGATAGTTCTGCAGCCATTTTAAAGAGTGAGAGAAGAGAAATTTTGAGGGATGCAGAAGATTCAAGGAATATGAAGAAATTGTAGAGATTTTGAAGAACAATTTTCACAAGTGAGGAATGGGGTACCATAAGCACAACATCACATATTTATAGGGTTTCAAATCGATGGTTGAGATTAGTGTGACTGATCATGGACGGTGAGATCGTGTGAGTCGTGTATGTCGTACAGTCATGGGCGGGAAAGTGAGTGAGTGGACTGCGAGTGCGTTACACGCGCCTAGCCTTTTCACTGAATAGTCGGCTGATTGACATAAATTCCTCGTTTAATAGAAAACTTTTCATATTCTTGGAGAAAAGATTATGGGGAAAAAAAATCTTCTTGTGTCAGAAAATAAATGATGATTAAGTATGGCACACATATATAGATAAAAGAAAATATAGCACGAGAGATTGATATGAAATCTCCCATTCCCCCTAAATTGATGATCTGTCAAAAGAGACAGGATCTGTTGGCAGATTCACGTTCACAGCGAAGTGTTGATCTTCTATCTGTGGTCAGTGAATCTGTTAAAACTCTTGAGAGGTAGAGTTGAACATTCACGACCTGTGAAATATGGGATGGTTCGAATGACCTGTTACAGCGCACTCGGCATGCAGCATGGAGAATGATTCTTTTTCAATTTTGACTGTCTCAACTGTTGAAACTCAATAAACTCATGTTCCACAGTCTGAGAGTTAGATTGAGGATTAGATTGCTTGAAGTGAATCTGATCAATTAACGATCTGATGAAATCACTCAAATTGGGTTCCCAACAATCTGATGAGGTGAATCTGACCCCTTAACGATCTGATGAAATTACTTGGAAAACAGTTGACTTAGGTAGTAGGCTGTGGAAATTCTGCGTTAAGTTCTAAACCGATGAAGGACAGCTCAGTGCGATAAGTCAAGACTTATCACACAAGTTTCCTCCTGCCTACGTGGCATAATCTCTTACGTTAGTGCCAGCTGATCTCGTTTGAAAGTACTTATGAATGATAGGTTGATGTTGTGATGATCAAGCCTATACAAGGGTGGTAAGAAGAATTTCTTTTCCTTCCATATATCTCATGAGATACTAAGTTAGAAGAGTATTTTACTCCTTAGCCAAGAGTTAATCTGGATGATGAATTTGATGGAGCAAAATTATTGAAACGGATGTGATACATATTACCGTCACGTCTGAAGAAGTTCAAGACGTAGGTTCATGAGAGCGGGGAGTGCTTCAATCAGTCGTAGTTGACGAATCAGATTGATTTAGTGACAGGTTAACTTCAACGCTTGGTTGTTCCAATCTGCGCTTCACTACCCATCTGAGAGTGGATGCGTTGTTGATGGGCTGCGACTTTGTTGTTGCATTGGTTTTCTTCTTCTTTCTCCACCTTCCTTGATTTGTGGACAGATACCGAGGGTCGTGGAAATAGGAGTTTTCAAGAAAACCGGACTGATGGTAGGGCTGTTGAACATAATGATAGTGATCCTGATAGACAGGTTGCTCATAATATTCATAGTGAGCCATAGGATAGTTGAATTGATAGGATGGCTGGAAGTACTATTGATGATTCCACGGTTTTTGATAGCTATAGTACTACTGTTGCGGCCATTCCTCATAGTAGTTATGATAAGCAATCGCTTCTTTTGAGGTTTGGGAGCTTGCTGCTTCCTGTTAATACCAGATCGACCTTTAAACGTGGCAGGCCGATCATTTTTCTTTTGAAGGATACTGGTTTTGGTAGCAGGTTGACTTTTGGAACTTGATGCTCTGTGCTCCTTGACCAAGATAGCTTGTGGCTGACGAACTGGGTTATTCAGATTGACCTTTTTGTCTGGTAGGGTTTGTTGAGTAGAATTCACAACCTGTTTGTCCTTGGATTGGACAAACTGTATTTTATCACAAACAAGTCATCTCTGATCCTTCTATTGGCCTGTAAACCCTAATCCAATTTTGATAGTGGGGTTTATTTGGACTGTCTGGATTTCATCCAGCTTTTCTTTTCCCCGATTCATTCTATCAACTTAAGGCTGTAGTGCAGAATTCTTCTCGATTAAGGTTTCGTGTCGGGTTCCTAGATCAGTCAGTTTAGCAGAAAGCAATGAATTTCTCTATCTCTTTCTTCTAGCATGTGTTTCCAGTGCTCTTCTCTTAAGGCTAATTTCTCAACCTCATCTTCTAATCCTTTTTCGACAATGACCAGCTCTTTAAACATGGTCAAGAGTTTTTCGTGATCATTCATCTGTTGGTTGAATTCTTCCCAAGATACCATCTCGAGCGAATCTTCACCTGCAATTTTATTGTCAAGTAGAGATACGGATTCAAGGTCAGAGACTATTGTGCATTCTCAGGCCGTGGTGCAGTATCCAGATAGCATTCTTCTAGATCATCATTTTCATCAACTTCATCGGGAAAGAGTGCTTGTTCATTGAAGTTGACTTCATCCACTTCCGAGATAGCATTGCAATTATGTTTTTGTATTCGAGAAAAGATGATGATGTCATGATTAAAAAAATGAATGAAAAGATTTTCTTGGATCTAGTCCAATTTAACCAAAAACTTTTGAAAAACTTTCAGTATACAAAGGCGATGGTCAAAAGTACCACCGCTCTGATACCACTTGTTGGTCCCAAAAAGAGTAATTTGGTGTGTGTGTGTGGGGGGGGGGAATACACCAATTGCTAACGGTTTTAACTTTCAAAACAAATCTACGACCAGATTGACTTGTCAGGTCAACGTGAATCAGATGAGGACGATCTGCTAAGTAGAGACAAGTTCACTATTGAGCTTACAGATAGTACGTGCAGTGCAGATGTTGGTGAGTGAGTTTGGCTACTCTTTGAAAATCTTTTCTTTAACCAAAATTCAACAGGTTAAGTAAAGAGATCGTGTGTAGTTGAATGCAGGTTAGAAAATGAAGTAAGATCAACTGTAAGTAGAGTATAGAGATAGAGATTGATATAGTCAATTTTAGCATGCTTCGGGTAATCTTCCCTATCTCCACATCATCTACCGTCGTAGCTGAAATTCCTTACTTTCTCTTCTTCTTTATACTGACTGAGAATCAGTTTCAGTCTCTGTCTAATCTTGACGAAAACTAAACACGAATTTTGGGTCATGACCCTTACAAACTTCTCTTAATTCAGAGATTACAACCCTTTAACAATCCAAACCTCTAAACTGCTAAGTTAATCCAAACCTAACAACTGAGAGATCTAACAGACTTTCTAACACTTTCAAACTTTACAAACTTTTAAGTGAAGAAATAATGATGTTCTTAAGCAGCAGTGAATACTTAAGAACAGAGGATTCCAGAATCAGAAATCTTGAGAACTTAACACTTGGGAATGTTGGTATCAACCGGTCAGAAACACACAGAGGTACTCACAGAGCTCTGTACAGTGACAGACTCGATGAGCACAAACGCAGCGGAATAGTTTATAACGAAAAATAGATCAAGAAAAATTAGAACACAAAAATAATTTGTGCAAGATATCGTGAGGAAACACACAGAGATGTTCACTGTAAGCAGCACTGTGAGTGCAACAATGAACAGAAACTCAACGAAAAATAATAGAAAATAACAAAGAACAAAGAAGACACGAAGATGGTTTTCGCAAGATATCAGAATGATATCTTGCTATGCCTCAAGGCGAAACAAACACTATAATTCACGAAGAATTACAAACCAAGGTTGAGGAAACGAACTATTAAAAGTTACTAACATAAACAATCTAACTATCCACTAAGCTAGTTGTATAATGATAGTATTACTCAACCTAAAACAATTGGAGAACTCTCAAATAAAACTCTCTTTTCAATCTCTCCAAAAAAACACATTCTATCTCCAATGAATCTTGTAGTTTATATAGAGCTTGAGACTTAGCCACCAAGTTAGGGTTAGGATTTGCATGAGAGTAGATAACCACCCATCCACGCCTCCTTAAGCATATCTCCACGCAATCTTTATCTTCTAGAAACCCTAGATGATATTGGGCCACTTTACAACTTGGTCGCTCGCCACATCAGCCACCACATCAGCTACCACATCAGCCACCACATCAGGTTACACTTCAGCAACCTCATCAGTTACCACATCAGGTCACACATCAGCTGACTCATCAGCCACCTCATCACTCCCCCTTAGTCCAGCTAATTTCTTGGATTAATCATAAGCCCACTATGATATTGGGCTTGGGCTTGATCACATAGCAGCTCTGCAGCCCACGAGCTCTGTATCTGCCACATCATCGACCACATCATCACTCTCCCTTAATCCAACGTGTATATTATATTATACCTACACAAAACAAAAAACACAAGCGAAGAAAGACAAAAACTAAGAGATGGAATCGACTCTTAGATTCCAATAGGGAAATCGTCTTGTTTCGAGTGCTAAGTTGAGCTTTGATCGATAGAGATTTCTACAAAGTTTTGGCTTTGAGAATGAATTTCCCGTGAGGATTCTAGAATGAGGCTTGAAGTATTTATAAGCTTCGAATTTGAATTCTAACCATTGGAAAAGTCAGTGATGGCAGAGAGGCCGTACTGCTGACTCACTTCTAGCCGTTGGGAGATTTCGTCCTAGCTGGCAACAGGTACCAAAGAACAGGTCATCCAGATTCATGTAGGTGAATCTGTCTTGACCTTCGAACTGTAAAACTCCAGCGATCTTGAAATCTTCAAGGTAGGGCAGCTGGACTTCTAAGACAGGTTGACTAAAGAACAACAGGTTATGTCGATTCCTATAGATCATATCGTTAAACACGATCTTACCTTTATAGGGAGATCAACCAGTTAGAATACAAAAAGTAGTGCTGACCTGTAGAAGACATGGCAGGTCGTTCTAATCAACCTAAACTCTAAGAGAGTAATAACTAAGTATGGTTTCGAAAAATATCATCAAAATCAAACTGCAAAGGGTTCCCAACAACATAAAAAATGAAACATATAATATATTTGTTTTTATTTATTGTGATTGGTCGTAATCTATACGATTATTTTTCAACTTTTCCATTTCAATATTAGCCAAACAAAATTAAGGTTGATGGGCATTTCATTGAGAGAACCCTACATCAAAGGCCGTATTTAGCCAGTGTTTTCCACACCTTCATTTATTTATTAACATTCTATATTAATTCAGTAATTTACTGGTTATTACTTCGTTTGATTTTGCTTAATATTTAAAGTACGAGATTTATCATGGTCTTACACTTGAACGATTATACGATATTTGAAGAACATGACAAGTCCATTTTAAATGCATAATATACATACAGTTAGTCGGGGATAGCTTCACAATATCATTTCATATTAAGAGACACGATTTCAAACAATTCTATATGTTATAGTCATGTTGAAAACATTCGTTTCAAATTCATTTACATAATTGATGATATAATTGATGATAATTTTTTAGTGTATATTTAAATTGACATCATTAAAGATCAAATAATAAATTATTACATTTATTGATCAAAAATTAATAATAATAAATTATTACATTTATTTTCTATTAAAAAAAATCCATGCAATAAGTTTTGAATTGACAAAAACTTGGGTGAGGTCGGCCACATAGTGTGGCCGGGTCAAAGTGTCAATCTTTATACAGAAAAATGTTAATCTATATGAATAAAAGTGACAATCTTTAAGGCTGTGTTTGATAGTTAAGTTAAGATAAATAAAACCTACATAACTTGTATGAATAGTAGTAAAATAAATAAAACCTACATAGCTTATATGTTTATTTGGTAAATAAGATGAAAAAGTTAGATAACAAACACATGTGTTTGGTAGATGAGGCAAAAACCCAATTGTTGGTCTAAATGACAAAAGTAACCTTGCCAAATTAATAAAATTACCTCAGTATCCTAGGGCTTTATTTTAATAGTACATTCGAAATTTTCTTTTGCACAATTGGCGGCTTTGCATTTTCCTTTCTCCCGCCTTTCTGGCAAGGTAAGAAGAAAGATGATTCTTCGTTAATTTCATTCTCACCTCTTCGATTCATCTGGACAATCGAAGCTAGAGACCCGTTAATTTGCGTTATGGGTTTTGAAAGTAGTTTTTTTTTTTTCACCATAAACAGATTCATACGAAGGAGTTTCACATTTTGCTGTTGTCTTTCCCCCGAGTTCAAAATGGAATCAATGAAAAGAGGCCGCACCAAAATGACAAGGTAGGATATGACAAAATTTTCACATCTATATTGAATTGATCCAAAATGACAGAGATATGTGATCTTGTGGTGCATAGTCCATGAGTGAGGCCGCACCCAGAATGAATCATTCACAGGATTTGAAAATAAAACTACATAATTCAGTCAAAAGGCACATACATTATTAGGCTCCAAACTAAAGTAGGAACTGATTTCATGTTTCAAAAATAAGTGCATAGAAATACAAGGTGTTCCACATCAGGAATACAAGATCATAACAAATCCCACTATTCTAATAAATAGGAAGTCCACATCTGTTCAGTAATGTTGTCTCTATTTCTGGACCAGACACTTGTGTTCTCAATTGTATCGATAAAGTGGACTCCTCCAGCTGCGGCATCTTCATCTCCGTGGTCGACTGGATCCTCATCGGAATCTCTTTCGAGTGGATCTTCATGCATCTCATTACGAATGAAATTATGCAGTAGGAAGCAAGCCATGATTAGTCGATTTTGGACCTTAACAGGGTAATAGGAAGCGCTTCTTAGTATCCCCCATCGCTTTTTCATGATTCCAAATGCCCGTTCGATTATATTTCGGGCTTTTGCATGGCGCATGTTGAAAAGCTCACGTGGATTTTGTGGTCTTCCTCGATCGAGGCCCCATTCCTTCAGATGATACCGAACACCCCTATATGGGGCTAAAAATCCCTCAGAATTTGCATACCCGGAGTCGCACAAATAATAATTTCCTAACAAGTGGAAAAAAGAGTTTATGTTATTACACGTTTATGAAAGGGCTAAAAATCTAGAGATGAATTAAGATTGTGGAAAATTATTCAATAGAAAGAAAAAAAAAGTTATTTACCCTTAGGAACCCTCAAACCGTTGGTCCTGTTAACTGCATCACGTAGGACTCTAGAGTCAGCTGCAGAGCCCTCTCACCCAGGGAATACATAGACAAAATTAAGTGCTCGATCACATACTGCCAATGTGTTAGTACAAATTTCCCCTTTTCTGGACCTATATCTTGGCTTATCCATCAATGGCACGGAAATGTTTATGTACGTGCCATCTAGAGCTCCTAAGCATCCCTTTAATTAAGAGAAATATCATAAATTTGCACAAATCACATTTAATTGAAAAAAGTTTATTCTAGAGTACCTTAAACCACTTCCAACGTCCGTCACTGCTATCTTCATTCACAGGCTCCGGTTTTACAAGTAGTTAGGTATGAAGTTTTAAAATTACTTTTAAAACAACATGGACGTAGTATGAAACGGTTTGGCCCGATCTTATGAAGTCGAATCCCATGATTCTATTCTTTTTATGATGGGCTAAAATAGAAAGAAACATTGCAATTTGTTCTTCAACAGTGACATATTTTCCATCACTCAAACTACCCAAGTCTCTCAACAATTTGCAAAGTCTACCAAAGGTATTACGATCCATGCGAAGATTTACAATGCAATCATTATCATTATCTCCCACTATCCTATTCAAGTGTATCTCCTGATGTGGCATCTTTTCAATCATCGAATAAGAAGTGTTTAAGATCCTACGCCTCTTTGGTGTTCTTTCATTATTGAGTAACAAAGTAAGACAACAACTAACAGAAAGCAAAATGTCATCTTCAATCTGCTGAAGCAACATAAAATGAAGCAACATAACATTTCTTTCATCCATGGTCTGCATTGAATTAATAAAGAAGTCGTAGTTAACAATACAAATCATCAAACTGAATTTGATCAGATTCAGTAGCGTATTATTACCAACTCCAAGTTGATAGTAGCAATCAAAATAAGTTGAAATTTTTTCTATTCTTGACTCTGACTCGATAAATAAGGAGCCGAACAAACATAAGAAATTAGGAAAACAAGCAACTAAAGATCCAATATTCCAAGTTGAAACAAAACTCTTTATAAATCCACGATGAATTTTAATTAAATTCTAGAGAGGGAAGATTAACCTGAACCTGAATCAACCTCGATTGAAAGATTGCACACTTCAAATAAATAATACTACAGTAGAACCATTGTGCATTGAGATTATTGGTTCTTCGGTTTGTGAAAAAGATTGGAGAAATTGGCGAAAGAAATCGACGAGAGTGAAAAAGTCGACTATATGCATAATTGGGGAAAAAGTCAGAGATACAAACACACATCTCCTCGTACCTCTCGAGTTGAAATTGATGCACTGCAGCTTGGCTTGGTTCTTGTAAAGAATTTAAGATGGCAAATCGACAAGACCAAAGTCAGTTAAAGAAGATGCACCGCTAAAAATAAAAAATGTTCGGCGAGACCGGCTGCACAAAGATATGGAAATTGTTGTGATTTAGAAGCTGGAAAAAAAAAGAAAAAAAAAAGAAAAAGAAACAAGAAGTAGGGTTCATACCCTTATGTGTGAATCTAGTTAGGAAGAACTTCTGCTATCGAAAAGTATAAATCGGAAAGGGCAAATAGGTAAGATGTATCTACGACCTTCAACACTGTTCAACTTTGTCTATTTTATCTCTCGATTTCGTCCGGACCAATTATGCTGAATCTACAGGGAAAGAGCGTCGGGCTCTGGTTTTATACAGGGCTTACTACTTTGTTTGTCCAAGTTACCAAACACACATATATCCCGGATAACTAATCCTATCTTCATTAATAATGTCTACCAAACACAGCCAACATAATTATTTTACGAATAAAATGCCAACTTTTAAAAGTGTCAATCTTTATACAGAAAGTGCTAATCTACATGAATAAAAGTGTCAGTATTTTAGCCCGCACGGTGCCTCTAGCTGACCCAATTATGCAAATTTGAAATATTGAATTATAGTAATACTATTTAGTTATTGTATATTCGACGGAAGTTCGCAAAATCTTATATGTTAATAATGAAACTTGTACCTACTATGTGAATCAATATTGGTTTGAAAGATTGGTTCATGGGGCACACTCTTGTGAGCTTAGACGGTGAGGTCGTGTTGGATTTTAGTGAGATTCAAATTTAACTTGCATTCGATCCGTATACAATTGTCACTTTTATTCACAATAATTGAAACTTTTATGAAAAATATGAGAATAGCGAATATTTTATCTCGTAGAACCTTAAACAATACTTTTAAGACATATACTTCTATAAGCCCAGCCGCACAGTGTAGCCAAACTTTGAAAGCAAAATAAATTATCTAGCCCGATTAATCCATTTGGCCCACAACCCAAAAAGAAAGCCTTATAAAAACATTCAATGGACCTCAATGTGAGTCCGGACTGATGCAAGTGTCTCCCTACTTTTAATATTCATATTTATATTTATGAACTCTATATGGGTGAACTTAGAGCATCTCCAAAAGACTCCCTTATTTTCCAGCAGCACTAACACTAAAATAGTGCAGAAACAGTAGCTCATCTCCAACAGTTTGCACCAAAATACAGTAGAAAAGGAATATTCCAGAATATTCTTTTTCATTTATTTATCTTTAATAAAATAAAAAATCAAATAAAATTATAGCAATAATAGAAATTTAAACTCATTAAATTAAGATGTGAAATAAGTAGATATTATAAATAAATAAAATTACAATTCTAATATTCTTATAAAATTATAAAAAATAGGAAAACGGTCATCGAGCCTCATCAAAACCTCTCAAATGAGTAGGAAAAAGAGTACTCATCCCGAATTATTTCTAAATTACAATGATAATATCCTAATTTTAACTAATTTTAAGAATTAGAATATTCGTCCCACAAATGCTCGATTAAAGCATCTTGAAGTACGCCATGAGCAGTCTTATCTTTGATTTTTTTTAATCGAGCCAGAAATTTTTCATGCATAGTAGGTTTAGTTTCCTCGATTATGATATCGTTCGGTGGCGGTGGCACTTCCATTGCTTCCCCAATTGGAGCACTAAGATCTCGTTCATCTTCGATTACCATATTATGCATTATTATGCATGCAAGTATGATATCTTGTAAATCAGGTTTCTTCCATAAACGTGCTGGATTCGACACAATTCCAAATTTACCGCGAAGAACTCCAAAGGCACGTTCGACATCCTTTCTACATGCTTCTTGTTTTTGTGCAAAATGTTGTTTCTTGCGTCCTTCAGGCTGTTTGATAGTTTTCACGAGGGTTGCCCATGCTGGGTATATACCATCAGCTAGGTAATATCCCATATTGAATACCTTTCTAGAGATCACATATTGTGCAGTAGGAGCGATACCTCCGGCAAGGTCGGCAAAGAGAGGGGACGTCTCCAACACATTAATATCATTGTTGGATCCTGGCATCCCAAAATATGCATGTCATATCCAAAGATCATAATCAGCTACAGCTTCAAGAATAATAGTTGGTTTTCCACCTCGACCTGAATATCTTGCAGCCCAAGATTTTGGACAATTTTTCCACCTCCAATGCATGCAATCTAAACTCCAAGCATTCTTGGAAAGCCACGTTGCTTGCCAATATAGAAAAGTCTAGCAACATCATTAGCATTGGGAGATCTTAGATAATATTCTCCAAAGATCTCCCTAATAGCTTTACAAAATCGTTTAACACACTCAATTGCAGTAGATTCACCGATCTTAATGTACTCATCAGTAGCATCTGCTGCAACACCATAGGCTAATATACGAAATACAGCAGTAAGTTTTTGAAACGTAGACAAACCTAGTTTTCCAGATGCATTTCTTTTTTGTTGAAAGTAGTGATCATGATTCTTTATAGCATCAGCTATCCGCAAAAACAAAGGTCGAGCCATCCGATAACGTCGTCTGAAGTGTTCTTCATTATACGTTGGATTTTCAGCGAAATAGTCGTTGAAGAGAATAACATTTGCTCCTTCACGATCACGATTAATGACTCGATGTCCTATAACTGAGCCTCCATGTGTAGCCTCAATTTGTTGTTGCTGCATATATTGGGCATACATTTGGTGGTTGGCATAAATTTGTGAATAATCAATTGTTCTTCTGTCTCATCATCGGATGAGCTTGAAGGAATATTTTGATGAAACCAAGTATGATTCATATTTTTAGGAATTCTGATAACAAATTTTGGTGAAGCTGGGTTTAAGTCAAAAATATTATGTGTTATGGTTAATATATAGTACTCAAATTATGCATCTATTTTAATCTCCACTATCCATTCCACCCATCAATGAACCTTCCATCTCCACCATCCATTCCACCTACCAATGAAAAATCCATCTCCACCATCCATTCCATCAACTTCAAATTGTATTTATAGGTAACATATCAAAAATGTAGAACACACAAATTTCACTCTTCAATTTTATTTCTACAACATTTTTAGTCAGAATGTCTAATTCACGCACTTCTAATTTTTTAGACTCCGAAGATCTTCACTTGGTGGTTGTATATCTCGATATTTCACAAGATGCTGTCAACTCCAACAATCAAACCAGAGAAGAGTTTTGGAATCGCATATTTGAAAGCTACCATGCAACAAGGAGCGAACCGGGAATCAACGATCGTAGCAGCAGGTCACTACAAACTCGGATCACTCTTATTCTCAAAGACACTAAAAAATTTAATGGTTGTCTTAGACAAGTTGAATATCAGAATCCAAGTGGTGCAGATACGCAAGAAATTGTAAGTATTTCGATATTTATGTTATTTGTACATTATCCATAGTCTCATTTTTTTTTTTAATATGCAGCTGAAAAGAGCAAATGCGATGCTGAAATTAAGTAAAGGTTATGAAAAAAGCAGGGTTTAAGTTTATGCATGTGTGGGATGAGTTGCAAGAATATATTCAAGCCGAGTGTGCCACAAATGAAAAGGCTTCATTTGACGAAGCTATGCCAAAGTCTCCTAACCCTTCATTGTCTTCATTTGATATCAATTTGAGTAGTGATGATGGCGGCGGTTTTAGTGGTTCTTCATCTAAACAGTCCAGAAGGAGTTAAAAAGGCGAAAGGCAAAAGAAAACAAGAGCCTTCTCCTTTTGTAACTAACTTGTCTGATTCATATGACAAACTCCGGGAGGTGTTGTTAACTTCTGCAGAATCAAGGGATCGCAAACTCAAATTATCAGAAACTATAAGAGATGATAACATTTTATTGCTAGATTTGAACACAATTTCTGATCCTGAAAAATATGAATACTTTCTATTGGAGCAACAATAAATTTTGCAGAAATGAAGAAAAGCACAACAAGGCGACACATGTGGTTTTGATATGTTTCGGAATTTATTTCCTGGTGCTGGAGGAAGTGGAGATGGACTTTCGGATTATTAGGAAAATCAATGTATCTTTAAGTTTTTTCAGTATTATTTTCTAGTATTTTTCACTTATGTTCTTATGTTTTAATTGTGTTTTGTATTTGGTTTGCCAATTTTATGTAATTTCTTAATTTATGTAATTTTTATTTTTGTTATTTTGTACTTCATGAATTTTTTTCAAACATATATCTAATTGAATTGTAGTAGAAATAAAAATTAAATACAACAAAACACATTAAATAAAATACAAAGTAAAAAAAACAAAAAGCAAAATAAAAATACAACACACTACACGACAATTATAGGGGAATGAGGGAGAAGCTACAGTGTTACTGCATATTTAGTGGGATACTGTTCACTCCCCTATTTTGCCGTGACTTTGCGGAGGACTGTTGGAGAAAAATTGAACACCAAAATAGCGTTCAACGCTATTGTGCCACACTCTTGGAGATGCTCTTAGAAAATAATTATAAAATTAAATCAAATTATTATAAATTAAAATTATTAAAAAATTTATAAACTTAATAGAAATTAAAATTTGATATACGATTGAAATACAAAATGAAGATATGATCACAAGTGAAATACAATAGCCTCCTCAACTCAAATTTTACTGATTTAACTTATCACTTCTTCCGGCAAGAGTAAAGGTAAAAAGAAGAAGAATAATTCGTTTTAAATACTACCTATTTCTATCAATTTATAATTTTAATAGAAGAAGAACAATTCGTTTCTTCATTTTAATATTCAATCTAAAACATTCCTTTTGGGCCGTGAATTAGAAATATACTAATGTTTAAGACATAATTGAGGATAATTTTGTAATTTTATAATAATTTAATTATTTTTATGTAGTTTTAAATTTTTTATAAAAATTTGTGTTTGGACATTAATATCCTAAATCTGTCTAAGAATAAAGATTACAATCAAATTAATTATCATATATTCATGTCCATAATTATATCCAAACAAATCTAATCTAATATGTTCCGTAATTATATCAATCTTCTATAAATTAATCCAAACAAATCTAAATTGTTTCATAATTATATACCGTAATTTATTTCATAATCTTTGATTTCATTCTTAATTTTAAAAATATGCACATCTTGGAGGTGTACTGTATTTGAATGTTTTTTTTATTTTTTTATTTTTTAAATCTAGTTTTTTTTTTTAATTTAATAGTACTCTGTCCTCCATTTACTGACCCTGTTGACTTTTTAGATAATTTTGAAGCTTTGTGATAATGGAATTAAAATTGGATTTTTAGAGTTTAGTTTTTTTACAAGGTACTACGAGTGTTGTAGTATCGTGTGAAAAAAACTAATCTCAAAAAATTCAATTTAAAATTCATCATCACGAAGCTTCAATATCATCTAAAAAGTCAACATGGTCAGTAAATGGAGGACAAAGGTAGTATGTTTTTTTTAATTATAATTTCGATATTTAAGTTAATTATTTTCGATATTTTAGTTAGTTTATATTCATAGTATATGTTATTTATCTCTATATTTATAAGATATAATAAGTGACAAAATTAATAATATCAATTATGGATTGAGGGCATAGTAATCAACAAAATTAAAAAAAAAAAAGAAACCGAAAATGAAAAAAAACAGTTTTCTTCTTTGAAACGAAAAAATTGATTATTTTTTTTTAAAAAAAGGCATTATTTCAAACTAATAACATTATGTCTTCCTATTCTTTTTTGTTAGCCAACAGACTCAGCACACACTGAACTTTGAAGATTTGAAAAAAAAAAAAAAAAAAAAAAAAAAAAAAAAAGAAAGAAAGAAAGAAAGAAGAACTTGTGTATATGCGAAAAACCCCTTCTTTGCTTGTACTAAAATTCTATGGAGAGTCTGAGATGTGAATTGCTTGAAACAAAATCTTTTTTATTCTCTTGAGAAAATGTAAGTATCTATCCCTTCTTCGACTCTTCCTACTTTTATTTTCACCGCATTTTGTTTTGCGTTTTCCAGCTACACCAGATCTACCCCACCTCTCTCTCTCTCTATAGATATTACGCCTCTGTAAATAGATGCGAAGCGATTACGCTCCCAATTATTCGCAGTGATTAGCGGGCTTACACTACATGCATTTCTGAAGCAAAATGGGCAAACTTTCATTCATCATCTACATCACTGTCGCCATCGTCGTTCTACTCCTAATCTCCCGCTCCTCCAACAACAAGTCCCCCCGCCACCGCCACCGCCGCCTCAAGGTCCGCTCCAACTTCACGCTCACTGCTCCCGTCGGCGTCGACCCCCACCACCTGCACGACCGCGTTGGCGCCGCCGCCGCCTTCGACCCCGTGGTCGCCGAAATCGAGCGGAAGCGGGCGGACAAGCAATGGGAGCACCAGTACATCCAAGCTCACCACCCCGAGTCGACTCAGTCCGAGCCGTCGACCGAGCCCGAGTGGGAGGATTTCATGAACGCCGAGGATTATCTAAACGATGAGGAGAAGTTCAACGTGACTAACAGGCTGGTGCTCCTCTTCCCCAACATTGATCTCGACCCGGCCGATGGGTACGTGAGCGAGAGAGAGTTGACTCAGTGGAACTTGAAGCAGAGCCAGAAGGAGGTGATGCATAGGACCCAGAAGGAAATGGAAATTCACGACAAGAATAAAGATGGCTTCGTTTCTTGGGCCGAGTACGAGCCGCCCAGTTGGGTCTTAAATTCAGGTGGATTTGGGTTTGAATTCTGCCCTAATTATTGTCAGTTAATTGCTTCGATTGTGGAGTTGATTATGATCTTGAAATCAGTAATGTTGAGACTGTGAATAACTTAGATTTCAAATGTTTATGAACTCCCCCCCAATTGAACTAGAGCTAAAGGTGTTTATTGTATGCATTTTTTGCTTGCTAGTTGTTGGTAGTTTGGATCTTGCTTATTCTTGGGGAAAGGAAAGGCCTTTGCTTTTCGGGTCAAAATTTAGGTGATGACATCAAGGAAAAACCATGTTTGATTATTGGAAGTACAATTATTAATAAGCTACCAACTCTAGGGGAATGTTGAGTTTTTGTGGAATTAGATCTTGACTTGAGTAAAGAACAGAGCTTTATCACGTTGGAAATATGAGAATTGCTTGGTAATGTCTGATTTTCTTCCCAATCCAGACAATAATTCATTTGGATATGAAATGGGCTGGTGGAAAGAGGACCATTTTAAGGCATCGGATGCAGATGGAGATGGCCAGTTGAATATCACAGAGTTCAATGAGTAAGTTTCTTGCCAACTCGGGACCTTAATTTTCAGAATGAGATAACATTTTTTCTCTTTCTGGGATTTGTTTCTGTTGGTGTTCTTGGACGGCTACTCGAACTAACGTATTTTCCTTTTTTTGATTGTAGTTTTATGCATCCATCTGATACCACCAATCCCAGATTGCTCCAGTGGTTATGCAAGGAAGAAATCAGGTACTCTGACTGAACTATATATATGCATTTTTACACGTAACTCCTGATTCGAGCTTACTTTTCTAATGAATTTATTGTGACATCTGCATTGTAGCTGAATATCTTGCTTTAACTCTATAAGTAACCTTGAGAATTCTGGTTAATGTGGTTATTCCATCTCTGCCAATACTGTGATCATGATCGAACTGCACAGTGGGCCATCTACCACCCCTCCACAATTAAGATAAAAGTAGAAAATGTAAAGGCTAAAAAGATGTATCCTGCGATGCCTACTGTGCATTTTCACCTTTTGGAATGTTTTTTTTTTTAGATTTTCCATGCTTCCATAATCTATGAGATTTTCCATGCTCGTCTATGAGATTTTCCATGCTTCCATAATCTAAAGCTATACTACTATTCATATGTAGATATTGATTTTTGCAGAAGATCTTTTAGTCTATGTCTGGAGTGTTGGAGTGTTGTTTCAGCTTGTATCATGTATATTTCACCTGTGACATTTGACCAAAGCGTAGTTACTAGTTCTCTCTCATATTTTCTTAAGCTTCTACAGTACAATTTCTAAAGATACTCATCTGAAGTTGTGTTGTTCTAAAGATACCTTCAAGAATACTTTTGATTTTTGTCCCCAAGTGAATAAAAATAGAGGCAAGAAAGAAAATCAGTACCTTGATTACCAAGCTGGAGTCTATTTTATATATCTTCACTTTCAGAATGATCTCACATCATCTGGCTTTTGAATGAGTTCTGTAGATAAGCGGGAAGTATCTTATTCTTTTGGCTTTGGTTAGGTCTCGCTCACTTGATTTATAACAAATAAATACGGTCTTTAGCCAAGCTCTATCTCGTTGAGTGTGGAGTTGATTGAACCAGGAGGTGGCCAATCAACATTGATCATGGGAAAAGAAAGGTCTTAGCTTTTATTCTTAAAGTAGGCCGTTTTCAAAAAAGTTCAACGCATGATGAAGTTATTCACATGTATGTGAGAATGGGTTATTTTTTATTAAGTCGTGGCATGTAGAAATTTATGAAAACAGATTGTAGATAACTCAAAATACTTATCTGATCTGTTGTATGTATATGTTTACGACATAGAGAAGGAATAATTGGTGTGTCAATGAATGTTAATGGGTTTGAGTTGCTACAATACCAGACTAATGCGACAAAGTTGTGACTTTTCGCTTCGTAGTTTGTGCCTGTACTTTATACTGCAGCTTTTTGTTTAGGATGTTGAGTGTGTTTCTTCTGTGGAGGTTAGAAATGCAAGACATCCGACTACTTACTGTCAGACATCAGCATCACTAATTTATAAGCTTTAAACTTATTTCCTTTTAATATACAATGTAACAAAATGCCGATTCTGTTTTATTTATTTATTTATTTATTTTTTAAATCTAGTTATGATAGCCAATATTTTCTATTTTCTTGGTAAAGTATCTGTCTGTTTTATTAGCAAGTGATAAATAGCTAATCTCCTTGTTTTCGCTGTCATCTAACTAAATCAGGGAAAGAGATACTGACAAAGATGGGAAGGTTAATTTCAAAGAATTTTACCATGGGATTTTTGACATTGTTAGAACTCATGATGAAGGGGGCCATAATTCGTCACATGAATCTGCTGAGGAGGCCCCAGCAAGAACATTGTTCAACCAGCTTGACAAAGATGGCGATGGGTAATCTTCTAATACATCTGATTTTGAATTGATCGGATTGTTGATTGATCCAGTCCACTGATTCTTATCTATTGGCATTAACTTAATTATCTGGGTTGCAGTTATCTGTCGGATGCAGAATTGCTTCCAATTATTGGAAAAATACATCCTTCAGAGCACTATTATGCTAAACAGCAGGCAGAGTACATCATGCAGCAGGTATTTTTTCAACTTAAGTTGAATTTCTTCATCGTGATGTGTTTTAGAAATGTTTGTCATCTCATCATGTCTTTCTTTGCTCAACACTTTGATTAGTTTCTGTGAGAAAGGGACATAATAGATATATTTATATCATTTGGGTATAGTTTCACAATAGGATTGCGATCAGAACATTCTGCTTCCTCTCTTGAATAAATTCTTACTTGTGGATAAATTCTAAAGTCGTGTTTTGAAAGAATTAGTGGGCCCCTTTCGATATCAAAGTGGCATAACTCAAGGCAATATACTTGTCCTCAAGGTGACTAATTCCATCTTCTTAGTAGCACTTACTTTTATACTCATGTAAACTTTCCTACGTCAGAGATGGAGAAAGGATAAAGTGTGTTTTGGGGTAAAAATTATTCCTCTTATAGTCTCGTTCCTGCTCTCTGTAGCTTCCCTTGAGTGCATATTTTTCCTCTATGTGGTGAGTTTTAGGGCAGAAATCATTCTAATGGTTAACTTGGGATATCCTTCGAGGTTATAACAGATAATTAAACTAAAGTTACTATTGCGTCTATGCATCCTATATCTCTTCCTTTTCCCAGACTTATTAGATTACTGGAGGTACCTAATACGCTCGAACTTTTATAAATGAATTCACAAATCTTAGCCAAGCTCCATGGCGGTCCCTTCTCTCCAATAGTATTGTTGCCTTTCTTCAGCCATTGTCATCTCAGCTGGAACCAACATGAAAAATGACACTTATTTCCATGTAAATATTTCTATTAGACTTTCTCTTGGCAAATTAGGGTCATGGGATGCCAACAATGCTAGAATCGAGGATCACTTTAAAATTCTTTTGGGCTTGAAACTTGAAAGTTAAACTTTGAAAACAAAACTGAATCAGGTTGTATTAGTGCCTGTTGGAAGAGCCTTCAGATGGTTTGTTTAGTTACTATACATCATATTAGTTTGATCATCTGAGATTTAGTTGCAGAACTGAGTTATGTGTTGTCTTTAATTCAAGTTCATTGTTCATTTTTTGTTAGAGAAATCTTGTATCTGCTAGCAATACTCAGGTGACTCGACCAATCCCCTTGTTTCTAAACTCTATTGATCTCCATTAATATTACTCCCTCCGTCCACTATATTCGTGTTAAGTTTTCTTGCACCGTAACTAAGAAAAATCTGTTAAAATTAGTTGGTTGTGGACGATAAAGGTGTTGGGAAAGGATAAAGGGTAAAGTTTTTGAGAGAATGTATAAAGTGGTGGGCCTAAGCTGGTTTTTTTTTTTTTTTTTTTTTTTGTAAATAGTAGTATAGTGTAACTTTTAAGGTTTTAAAATAATAGGGTGTAAATGAATCTTCGCTATTTTGGGTCTTAACACGAATTTGGGGGACGTCCTAAAAAGGAAATAAGAGGCAACCTTTTTTCTGGTAACTCTTAGTATAAGGCATGCTCACACATCGCTTCTTTGAGATTTTTGATTCTGATTTCTGGGACCTGCATAACTATCAATTCGACTCTATTTAAGTTTTAAAACTCCTAATTTGCAGGCTGACACGGATAAAGACGGGCGTTTGAGCTTGACAGAGATGGTCGACAATCCATATGTATTCTATAGTGCTGTATTTGACGAAGATGAAGATGAAGATTACGATTACCACGACGAATTTCGCTAGATCCAACTTCTTCTAATCCTTTGATCTGTAACTGATACTCAGGCTTGCTTGTAGTAACACGATACCTCAAATTTTGTTTATCAAACTTGTATTATACACCAAAAATTACAAACAGTTTTGTAACTATGATCTCATAGCGAAGAAAATAGGGCATTGATTTATCAACTGGTGAATTGTTGGAACTGTCATCAGATCGTTTTTGTTTAGATATTTACATCAAAAATGTCAAATTTAAATTGATTTAGGGTGTAATTAAGCTGGATTATTTATGAGTCGTTTGGAGCAAAATTTGGTGAGAGTCCATAAAACAAAGAGTGAAAATTTTTAAATATCCATTTAGGTTAGTGGACATCAAATTATGTCTATTAACATAAGAAATTCAAATTAAGTTTATTTTTTGCCTTTTAGGACCAAAATGTCCTTAAATGAATTGACTTTGATTAATTTTTTTAATTTTTTGTTTTTTTTTTCTAATTTTTCGATACTTTTTATTTGTAATTTTTTGTAATTTTTTTGACATTCTATTATTATTATTATTATTAGTATTATTATTATTATTATTTTCCAATTTTAGCTCTATTGGCTCTAATGACACTAATAGTACCAATAGACCCAATTGTTTCAAATTTTTTCAGTCGTTTTATTTTATTTTATTTTTTCAATTTTGGCTCTATTGACTCTATTGACACTAATAGTACCAATAGATCTAATTGATTCAAATTTTTTCTTTTCAGATTATTAGGTCTAATGAAACCATAAAATTCTGAATCTGAATTAGGTCTAATGGGTCTATTTGAATTAAATAAACACATTAGACCCCAATTCAACACATCTAGTCTAGTGTACAATCACAATCCAAGAATCAGTTCAAACTATAATTTGTATCATTTTAATATCAGTTGCATAAAATACAAATGAAACTATAAAATCATAAATCTAAATTGTGGTCTAATGGGACTATCACCACCAAATAGTCCCAATAGACCCAATACCTACATTTATCTCGACATTCTCTCTACGGCAAAAAAAAAAATATTAGAAATCCACCATCTCAATAAATATTTGCATTTTTAAGGAAAACAAATTGAAAAAGGAGAAGCATTACAAAATCAAAAAATGAATAAAAAAATTGAAAAAGAAAAAGTAGGCACAAGGCCAAATCAAGGAAAACAAATTAGAAAAAAAAAAAAAAAAAAAAAGAAAAGGAAGGAAAGCAACGCGCACAACACAACAAACTTAAGAGGAACCAAAGTTGAAATCAATTGATTGCAGTCGCGTTTCATCATCTGCCATGGCTGCGGCTTGGAATCTTCAGATCGAAGGGGAAATACTCCGATGCTGCCGGATTGCGTAGATCTGTGACATTGTCGTCCACCGTCGGGTCTAGCGGGGCCGGATCTGAAGCGCTGACGCCGAATATGGAGCGGCGACACCGGATATGCAGACCTCGCCGCCTTGTTCCTCCATCCTAGCGCCCAGGCCGAGATGCACCAGACCTCGCCGCCCCTAGCTGTAAACTCGCCGACCACACCAGAAGGGGGAAGAGTGCCGGCATCAAGTTGGTGCTGGAGTGCACCGCCGTCGTGCTGGCGCTGGAGATCGGAAGGGGAAGAGCAGCCGAAAGGGGGAGAGGCGGAAGGGAGAGAGAGACTTTAGGGTTTTGATTTTTGATAAATGAAAAATATAATTGGTGAATTACGGTTTTGATGTTTTAAAAATCAAATTTGCATTAGGAAGGGTATATTGGTCCCAAAAAGTAAAATATGGACATTATTTGTGTAAATTATGTTGGTGGACATAATTTGATGTCCACTAACTTAAATGGACATATATATGCAATATCACTAAAACAAATGAACTATGTTTTGTTAGTTAGCTCATGAGCTACCTTGTGAAATGTGCATGTACTAATCTGGCATTATATATTAAGGCTTCGTTTGGTAGTCAAGAAAAGTCGAGAAAACTCTAAATAAATAATGTTATTTTGTTTGGTATTTCAAATAATTTATCGCAAGGGCTGGTGGAATAGATTTCACCTATGATAAAAATCTTTGTTTCTCTTTGATAAATTATCTGACTTTCTCCTCATATAAAATTATCTTGACTGAACAATACTCCAGGCTATACCATCTAAGCATCAATAAAGGTGAGAAGGTTGGGAGTAGAGGCGACCACGGTTCCACCAAAGAGGAACCGGAACCGAACCGTCCCCCCTACGGTTCCGGTTCCGGTTCCGGTTCGAACCGGATGGAACCGGCCCCCTTTTTCTTTTCTTTCTCTTTTTTTTTTTTTATTTCTTCCCTATATGTATACTTCGTTTATATTTGTTTCGAGTTTAATTGTAAGAGCATTATAATCGAAAACTGGAAAAGAAATTAGAAATATAACAAATCAGACGATTATTTAATTTTTTTTTTATTTGTTTCACCTAAACCTTTGAAGATCACATTTTGATTTCAAAGGCCGAGCCTCATTAAAACCTCAGTGAGGAAAAATATTTCTCGTCTAAGATTTGACATGACAGAATTACATGTTATCGAAATCGAAATCGTTGTCGAAATCTTTAGTTTCTGCTTGAAAGGTGTCGGTGTCAGTTCCCGTGTCGGTGATGCTTAGTGGATCATCTTGAAAGACATCCTCTCATTTGTTCTCTTGCTCTTGCATCTCGGCTTATGGTCGTGTGTGATATGGGTTATATGGAGATGGCGCAACTCGGTGCTGTTTGACGGGAACGAGTGGAATGTTAGAAGAATGGAAGACGAGATTAACGGTCGGTTTTGGATGTGGTGTAAGCCGTTAGGAAAAGTGGAGTGAAGAACTAGTTTTTCGGACCGGACTAAGAACAAGTTGTATGTAACTTGGAATGTACGGAGTATCTTGAATTTTCTCAATTGGTACTCCTTATACCGTTTCTTGATTAATAAATTCATTTTCTGATTAAAAAAAAAAAAAGTCTCAACTCATGATGGGTGTAGATGAATTATTAATTATGAGAATTTATAGGTTACAGCTTGAGAATATGTGATCTGCATCTTCTAACAATGATGATTTAATTTGTAAGACATTTTTTGCAATTGAACTCAACAATGGATAAGAAAATATTTCTACCAATTTTAAACCTTTGCGAATTAAATCCCAAACTTAGAACTATTTGTTATTTCAACTCAAACCTTAATACAAATTAAACTAAGAACTATCTAACTTTTGCAGTTATAATTTTTTTCAATTTTTTTTTTAATTTTTTACAATAGGTAAACAAGTTTGTTTATAAGAAAAATAAAACAGAAAGATGTGGTGTTTGATAAGAGTGAGCCCAAAAGATAAAATCGTAAAAGTAAAATTTTTTCAAAAATTTTATCAGAAAAAAGTAGAAAGCTTGTGATATGATTCGTCACGTTATTAATTTTTTTATTGGAATTGCAAAAAATCATCAAGGTTTAATCTTTTTATTTCCAAATTTAAAACTAATGTCTAATTTTAAGATGGTAAATTTATTTATAAACTAACCCGAAAAATAACACATGGATATAACAAGAGAGGTGGTGGACTGGTGGTATTATGAAAAAAAAATTGAAAAAAAAAGAATAAAAATATTGAGGGTGAAATATGACATTAGTAAAAAAATATAGGGGGTAAAATACAAATAATAATAAATTTGCAGTATTTCTTAAATTGTTAATAATCATTTCCAGACTTCCAGTTTACTTTCACAGTATCTTTCCCTCTCAAAACAAACAAACCAAATGATATCGCTAAACCCCTCAACCTCAAACTTGCTCAATTTCCATCAATTTCTCCAATTTCCACCAACCATTACCCATCAACCTCCAATCCAAGCTCGAAGGCTGAATGCGGTGGTGAAGGCCGGCGGCGGCGGCGGCGGTTCTGGCTTTTTGACGGCAATTGGGCGTGCAATAGAGGAAGAAGAGTACAGAAAGGCGAGGGCTGAGGTCCAGCGAAGAAGCATCGATTTAGATGGATATTCAGTCGAAGGACTTTCGATTGGCGGCCATGAAACTTGCGTTATTTTGCCGGAATTGAAGACGGCTTTCGATATTGGGAGGTGCCCCACTAAGGCCGTGCAGCAGAATTTTCTCTTCATTACGCATGCTCATCTCGATCACATTGTACGCGCCTTCTTTCTCTTTTTATGATTCGGTTTTGTTTCAGATTTGTTGTCGAATTCTGGGAGGAATATCAGTTGGTTTTTTGTTTTGTGAAATTTGGATGATATGTTTGTTTGGATGCTGTTATTTTGTTTTACTTTTCTTTCTTTCAAATGGAGATTATTTGTTGCTCCAGTTCATGGCTTAAGCTTACGTAGCTCCATTGGTGGTAGATTTTTAGATATTGCATGTTTTATGCTAATGGATATTATGTGATTGTTAGAAATAACTTAGTGCAGAGGCAACCTGAAAAAATGTTAAAATTTTATGCAGCTTATTCTCTTCTCTATGCTCTGATGCCTCTCTTCATTGAATAGAATAATTCTTGATGGTTAAGTAAGGATTACTTTACGAGTTTTGATTGCTTATTGTCGCTACTACTGTCGGGAGAGAGAGTAGATTAGAACTCGATGAGCATTTTTACGACATATATTTCATTTTCATCGCTTCTGTTTAGATAGTACTGAATCAGATGACAACTGCATGGTGCTGCAAACTACATACATTCAATTTAGTCATGGCAAATGCAAAAAAAAACTATTGGCAGGTATAGAGGTTTTGAGCCATGGACATCCTAAAAAACCATCCTTTTTACTTATTGTCTTGCAAAAAAAATGAAATCATTGTGCAATGTGACAGAAGTATAGGTGTTCAGATTTCCTCTAGCTTTTCCGTTTCTGTTTCTTGCTTTAGTTTTCCTTTTGTGGCAATTTGTTTTGCTCCCGAAAATGAGTGAATTTTTCTCTGTGTTGATTCAGGGTGGGCTACCGATGTATATAGCTACCCGTGGTCTATACAGCTTAAAGCCCCCTACTGTCTTTGTTCCTCCAAGCATAAAGGAAGATGTCGAACAATTAATTAACCTTCACAGAACCATGGGTCAGGTGGAACTGAACTATGATTTGGTTGCTCTGGATGTAGGTAAATGAGTTATTATGCTTTTTCAATGGCCAATTTACAGATAAAATGTTTTGACAAAACCTGAATTTTTTTATTAGGGGAAACATATGAATTGCGGAATGATCTTGTTGTACGACCATTTAAAACACACCATGTTATAACCAGTCAGGTGAACTTGCAATCAACTTTGTTTCTAGTGCTCATTTATTGGTGGAGAATTTCGATACTCTAGCTATTTTTCTATATAGCTACACCTTACACTGAAACTGCCTCTTTTTTCCATACTGTGTGTCATGACTTTGTTTACATCTACAGAATGACATGCTATAAAAATAATAAATATAATTCCAAGTTCAATAAAGTAAAATTAATTTGAACACCGATTCTGCCATGATCGTGCTGTAAAATTGTAAAATTGTCTCTTACTTGAATTTCTGCAGAGTTTATGGATTAAAAGTAAAACACTCCAAAACTACCCTATGCCTCACATTGACTTCCTCCTGAGTTCTTCCAGAAGCAATTATAGAGTTGTATTTCCATTAACTAAATGCATATGTCTGAAATCAGCTATTGCCTTGTACATTATCAGTGATTTGGATTTTGTTGCATGTATAACATTCTCAATAAAACTGGAATGCATTTTATTTAATATTTTGTATGTTTGCAGGGTTATGTTATTTACTCAGTCAGGAAGAAACTGAGAAAGCAGTATACGCATTTAAAAGGAAAACAAATTGAGAAACTTAAGAAGTCTGGAGTTGCGGTGTGTAGTCCTGAACAATTGTAAACCCTTTTCGATATGTATTTTTATTTAATTCCATAAATGAATTCCATGGCTTGTTCGTTTACCAGATCACAGATACTATCTTGTCCCCTGAGGTAGCCTTCACAGGAGATACAACATCGGACTTCTTCCTTGATCCACGTAGTGCTGATGCCCTACGTGCCAAAATTCTCATAACAGAGGTGATCATAGGGCTACAAAAAGTAAAATATTGAATAGCATCCTGAAGTCCATTTATAAATTAATAAATAGTCTTGGATAATGGAATTGATAAAAAATAAATAAACTTGTCTTTTGACAGGCTACGTTTCTGGATGAAAGTGTTAGTGTTGAGCAGGCACGAGAGCACGGTCATACTCATCTATCTGAGGTATTGGAATTATTTCGACAATTGCCATAAACAATTGATCTCTTCGAGCTCCATTGCAAGCTCATTTTATTCTGACCTTTGAACGGTGCAATGTGTTCAATATTCAATATCAAGTTCTACTTTTTGGAGTTACAGATCATGGAAAATGCACAATGGATTCGAAACAACACTGTAGTGTTGACTCATTTCTCATCTCGCTACCATCTGGAGGTAATCAATCACCTGAATGAAACTGCTTCTGTGATGATCATTTTTGTACATTTTCTTGAGTAGCTGGTTTCACAGGACATTCGGCAAGCTGTATTGAAGTTGCAGTCGAAGGTGTCGGCTAAAGTGATTGCTCTAACCGAGGGATTTAAATCAATGCACACTTAGACCAGAATGTGTTGCTGCCTTTCGTGAAAGCTAAGGTACTCCGATTTATTAACTCAAGGCCAATGCTCTTAACTTCATGGTGGCTAATTCAATCTTAAGTGGCTTTCTTCTATTTACCCTTCTTATTATGATGGCTATTAAAATTATAAAGGGATAGATGAAGTAAATGTTAGCCTATTTACCCCATTTGATCGATCCTTTTCATTTTTCCGATCAACCCCACATTTTATATTTACCAAAAACCTAAATGAACTCACATTTTACAACTTAATAACCTACAAAATACACTTTCTATTTCATTACAAAAATTAAAACATGTATCCGTTTATCACGGATGGTGGGAGTATTACTTTTGGCAGTATTGAAGTTTAAACTCGTAATTTTGCAGGCTGATAAAGATGAAGATGATCGATCGAGGATCCATATGTATGCTAGAGTGCTGAATTGATGAAGATGAAGATAGCATGATGAGTTTGGCTAGATTCAAGAAACAACTGATATAGGTTTTCTTGTGTTAACACGAGCTGTCAAATTTTGTTCCTCCTAGCACTCACTACATACCAAAAACTACAACAAATTGTAATTATATTGTCAAAACTATTTACACTTTTCACTATTGCGTTCCAATCTGCACGATCAATGACGGAAACCTCATGTGGCACATTGGAATTTGAGTTGTTTGTAATGAAACACTTAAAAATAAGATGGAATTCTATTCGACAAGTTCGTGAATAAGCTAGTTATCTTATTTAAAACCTTACAAAAAAAAAAAAAGTAATTTATTGAAATTAAAAACAACACTATTAAGAATATTTCAACATCATAATTATCAATAATTATCTATTAACAAAACACCCCCAAGGGTCTGGAGGAGATAACACTAAAAATGAGTAATATCTCCAATATTAACCTGAAATAAATAGCACTAAAAATGAGTATTATCTCCAACATTAATCTAAAAAACCGAACTAACCTGATAAGGATTAATATGGGATCCAACTCTCTACGAAAACGGAAAAATAGAAAAGAATGAACAATACAAAGATAATGGCCCAAAAGTGATCATCTCAACAACTAACAAAAGGACCTATTAACATGATAATGAATAAAGAAATACAAAGCATATTACTAACGGTATCTAAATTTGAAGTTCGAATAGCCGAGCTGGTCTATCCGAACAAACGTCAAGACACATCAATGGGCGCTAGCAGCATCAAAGTATGTCATGGTGTTGGTCTGAAGACCCCGTTGAGCCATGAAATCACAGGACGGTTCCCCTCCCTATGGATGTGGGCGAAACGGACCTCAACCCCTTGTAATCGGAGATGGATGCAGGTCATGATGTGTCGAATGTTATCGAAACTGTGCTTGCTAGAGACGAGCAGAGCGATGACCGCAGCAGCATCCATCTCAACCGAAAAACCGAGGAGAAGAAAATAAAACAATAAAATTATAATAATTGTAATAGCCGTAAAAAATCCGAAAATCAAATTTTTCCTATTCGAAAAGAAGTACTCGAACTAGAAGATATTTGATTAATAAATATTATAGCTATTTTATTTTGACGAGCTAGTATTTACTTCGTAAATCCCGTGAAAACGATCGACGGAATAAATTTTCCAAGCTAACACCGAAAGGAAAAATATTCTAATACAACAATTACTATTATTTATTATTATTATTAAGCTAACCGAGAATCGACGATCCCAATACTATACTTAGCATATCGATTTAATTAAGGATTGGGATCGACTAATATTAGTCATGAGAGAAGCGAAATACATATGCTATTCCAAAGTCGGGAAGTTTAACTCAGTATCGAAGCTAATACAGTTAAATTACGAATTTATAGGCAAGAAGACGATCTCCGAAAAATATATACATGAAAGCCGAATTATCTTCAGCACTGGGAAATATTTATCGAGCTTGAAGGAATTTATTTCCTCAGGTTGTGTTCTCTATGATGGAAAATTTTTATGAGAAAAAAGAGCAATCACCCTTTAAATTTTTCCTTATTTCCCACCTTTTTTTCACCTCCTTCTCTATGATGAATAATTTTACTCTATATTTGTGGGATAATATTTTCACTCCATGTTGGTAGGATAATATTTTCCTTCCATTGGAGTGCAAATGAAAAGAAGAAAGATAAGAAAGTGGTAAAAGATGGAAAATAAGGAGAAATTTAAAAGGTGATTGTTTTCTTTTCCCATGAAAATTTCCCTCCACAGAGATAACACTAGAAGAAAAATATGAATTTCGATATTATACTATAGCAATTACTCCCTCCGTCCCCCTTCAATTGTCCAGTTTGACTTATTGACTTTTTGGCACGCATTTCCACCGAGCCGGGAAACGAGTTATAAAATATAATTTTGAAGTATTGTTTCTTTTACGGGATACTATCACTCATAGTATCCCGTAAAAGAAACAATACTTCAAAATTATATTTTATAACTCGTTTCCCGGCTCGGTGGAAATGAGTGCCAAAAAGTCAATAAGTCAAACTTGACAATTGAAGGGGGACGGAGGGAGTACAATATGATAAGCTAATAGCTATTTTTTATTTATTTTTTATTTTTTTATTTATTTTTTTATCAGAGCTAATAGCTATTTGCTCATAGTATCCCGTAAAAGAAACAATACTTCAAAATTATATTTTATAACTCGTTTCCCGGCTCGGTGGAAATACGTGCTAAAAAGTCAATAAGTCAAACTGGACAATTGAAGGGGGACGGAGGGAGTACAATATGATAAGCTAATAGCTATTTTTTATTTATTTTTATTTTATTTATTTATTTTTTTATCAGAGCTAATAGCTATTTGTGTATTTATTTAATGACTCTAACATGAGTATGTGTTCTAGTGGTAGATCACCACCAATCTATCTATAACCTATTGTAAAAGTGTTTTGTTTTACAAAATTTGATTTACCTATTATATCCATATCATAAATCTATTTTAATAGCA
Organism: Mentha longifolia; assembly: GCA_001642375.2. NCBI lineage: Eukaryota > Viridiplantae > Streptophyta > Magnoliopsida > Lamiales > Lamiaceae > Mentha > Mentha longifolia. Next base: position 29,942,883 of record CM038113.1, read on the forward strand.
ATTTCATAATTTAATACTATACTATAAACTTAATAAATACTTTTAGAATTTTAATTAGATTTGTAGTGTATTTCTATTATAACTCTAACTCTTTCAAAAATATTATTGTAGGGTATAGATTATATATTATATTATCTACGCAGTTGGAATAATTAGTAATTGATGATAAACTAAAGTTAATCAGAAATTCGTTATGTTATTTTGTGACATTAAATTACAACGTTAATTAACAACTTAACATGGATAAATATTTATAGTTTAATATATACGGAGTATATTGTAAAAATTATGATTCAAACTTTGAAATATATAACAACGTTGACATTCTAATTTGTTTTATATAGTTTTGGAATCACTTTACTCAACAAAAATTTAAACATAAAAACCTTAACTAAAAAATTGAATGACATACATATTAAACAATGTACGGAGTATTATTTTTTACTTCTGATATTAGGAAAGAGTAAATCCTTAACTAAGGTAACATGTATTTTTGCTTCTTAAGTTAGTTATCACTATTACGTTGGATGATCACCATTACTATCATACACTATACAATTTTGAGGGTCAAAAATTTGTACAAAATATGCCATAAAAAAAATCAATTTCATCTCTTGTCTAATCATTAGCCTATTCACTAAAATTTTATTGAAGTCCGTGTCATCAATAATTAATACTAACATATTACAGAGTATTATAATTATATTAATAATTCTAATAAATCAGTCGTATTAGATAATAGATTATACGTGCAACGAACATGATCCATGTTAGTTAAATATGAAAGGTATGATAAGTCTAAAAGTAACCATCATGCAAGAATAAAAATGATGTAGTAAAATCCCACTATCTAGGATATATAATATTTAATAGTTATGTGAATAGTGTGTGTATGTCTTGATGAATAAATAATAGAATGTAGTAGAAATCCACACTCACAAGAACAAATAATTAAGTAATAGTTGTGTGTGATGTGTCAATAAAACAAAGAAGGTTAAGTGATGAAGTGTGTGCAAGTGGACCAATAAGGTAAAGAAATAAAATAAAGAGAGTGAGGGAGATAGAGAGACCGAGAGAGTGAGAGTGGAAGGATGATTGATGCTAGAGCATCATATATCATCACCATCTCCACACTCAACCTCACTATCATTACTTCACCTTCTCACTCTAGCAGCCCATTTCTCTCTAGAATCTTCACTTCATCTTCATCATCACCGAACATGCTCAAGAATCACATATCCACTTCTCCAATCAAGCCCAAACTCCATCATCCTTCACCAAATTCTACAAGGAGCAAAGCTATGGTGGTAGATTGTTGATCCAGAAGGTGGAACTAGGACATGCTAGGATCGAGAGTGAGAGAGGAAGAACTAAGCTTCGATTTTTCTTCATCAATCGGTAAATCTATATCCTTCTTGTGGTATCTAGCATGAATCAAAGTCTAGATTATGGATTTGAAAGCCTAAAGTGTGTTGAAAGCTACCTCTTGTATGTTTTTTTATCTTTCTTCGCTTGTAGTTCTTAGCTTTATTTTGAAGTTTTGGGCTGATGTACAAGGTTGGGCCGAATTACACTTAGGCCAGATTAAGGGGGAGAAGTATTGGGCTAGTAGTGCTGAAGTCCAAACTATAAGCCCAATAGTAGTTTATGTCCTATTTATGAGGAACTAACCTAATGTAGATGAGGACTTGGTCAAAAGGAGATCATGGGATGATGTGGATTAAAAAAGACGTGAAGAAGCCACCCTCCACAAAATCAAGACGTGGGAGTTGGAGGACGTGAGAGTATAAACAAGAGAACTCTCTCAGTTTGGTGAACACGTTTTTGGAGAAAAAAAAGGGGGCAATTTTGAGAGATTAATATAATATTTTCAGATATTGAGATTCATCCAAGAGTTGGTAGTTGAGTAATACTAGTTTTAGGGTTAGTAATTTTTCATAGATCTTTTCATCAACTCTAATTTGTAATTTTTTGTGAATTATAGTGAAAGTTTTGCCTTTGAGGCACGCAAGATATCCTCACGGTATCTTGCACAAAAATTATATAATATCCCGATCTTTATATATAATATAAAAATTTTAAGGTCCTTAATGGAAATAGTTGCACTCCATATAAATCTCCTAATTATAATAAATGAAATATAAGTTATTAAAATAGATATATTACTAGAATATATATACATACAGTTATGTAATTAATAATATACTTATATATATATATAGGTGCAAGACTTCATTAGCTTATATATATACTATAACGTGCATGTGTGTGCATTATTTTATAAACATTACCTAATACATATATGTGTCTATCTGTGTATATGTATATAGATATATATTAATTTGGAAAATATCTATATAATATATTACGTATATGCATGAATTATTGTATATAACTAAGCTATTACTAAAATTTCATGCATGTAAATATGCTTTTGTAATATTATATATACACGTATATACATAGATGGATATGCATGCATGTGGAAGATTTATATTTATAAAATACATAAAGTTGTATAAGTTTTAGACTATTATATAAGAGATAATGTACTTTTTTACCCACTTTCATATTGTAATATCAAATTTTGCTTTGGAAGATAATTAACTTAAATTTTACCCATATTTTGGGTTGGTGGACAAAAATACCCTCAGGTTTTAGGTTCGGATGAATTAGTTACTTTAGTTTATTCCTTGCAAAACTTATTTTGAGTAAATTGTCTCTCCAATTGATTTTTGAAATCAAATTCTCTATTCCTCCCCTGTTGCGATTCAATTCAATCGTAATTTCTCCAGTCTTCTCCTACTCAACATCTGATAGTGCGGCGATTGATTCAATTTGCGAAGTATGAAAAGTCGATTTCTTTGATTGGTGAAGATAGAGGTAGAGATTGCTTTTACTGGTGAATATCGAGTCAATTTACTGACTGACGATGTTTGATGAGGCAATTTATGTAATCTCCGGCGACATATAGGTTGCGGCATCGGGTATAGAAGCGCGATTTTGATTTTGCAGTAGAGTGTTGTTCACGATCTTACAATTTTGAGGTAATAGGCTTGATTTGTGGTTTTTTTTATTTTTTTATTTTTTTATTTTTGTTTTTGTGATTTTTGCTACATCATATCTTTGATTTGTTATATATTAGTTTTGGATTCGTGCTTGTTTGATTTGACTTGTTTGTTGTTAGTTTTTCTAATTTCATTTGATGGTTCTGTGATAATTATTTTGGCTTAGGTTGTTTCATGTTGTTCTTCTGCAAATATAAACACTTCTTTTTATTTTTTGTCTTTTTTTTTTTTGGTTGGTGTTCTGTTTTCGAAACTGTTGTGATTTTAGCTTCAATGTGTATTATTTCGAAGTATATTGAATGTATAAGAGTCATCAATTTCATCATATATGCGATATTAGTAATTTCATTTGATAACATGTTGGTATATTTTTTTTGCAATGCTTGTGTCCAATGCTGTGTTGGTATATTTTTTTTGTTTTTGTAGGCAATGGTTTCTTCTGTAATTGTTGTTCATGGTGGAAGCTGGAATGACAACATATATGAGGGGGGGGGGGAGACGGGATTTTATACCTATTCCTTCTAATGGGATATCATTTGAAGAATTGTTGAGCAAAGTTGAAGTAAGGTTGAAGAAGGATGGGACTACAAATGTCTTCGACATAGATGCTTTAATTCAGCTGCAATCAGGTGACATGTCAAGAATGAAAATCTCTGATAACTTTGAATGGTCTTACTTGAAAGAATTGGTGGATGTGACTACTATCTATGTGAGTGTTTGTAATAGACATAATCAATCTGAATATAGTAGTATAATTCAAATGAATTCTGGAACTGTGGTTGATAGAACTGATTCTGGTGGGGTAGACAGCTATAATGTGTATACATTAGATAATTCAGGTGATAGTAGTGTTGCATATGGTTTTGCATGTGGTCGATGGGTTATTCCGGGTGCTTCGTATCATGCCTCTATTCCTTGTGATGAGATGGTCATAGATCCTGAACCTGTTATAGGTGAGCTTGTTAGTAGTTCTACATTTTGTAGTAAGGATGCGATGGTATCAGCTATTGCGGTATACCACTTGAAGAACTGTTTGGAGTTTCGAACTAAGGTTTTGGATACTGAGCGATATCATAATGTTTGCAAGTTTGCTGAAAGTTGTAAGTTTAGTGTGCGAAGTAGATCACTTGGTCAGTCATGGAAAATATATAAATGGATTCCACACACGTGTGAGAGAGATTTGAGGAGAGCGCCTCATCCCAAAGTGTCTTCTAGAGCAATAGCTGTGCATGTTGGTGCAAATATGTCAGAAGATGGTTGTGTTCTTAGGCCACGCGATATCCAAGGTCAGATTCTTAGAGAGTTTGGTGTTAATTTGAAGTATTCAGCTGCTTTGGCTGGTAGGAATCTCGCCTTTAACATGACTTATGGAGACCAAGACAAGTCATTTCAGGTATATACTCATATAACTTTTTTAAGTTTATGTTCTGTTTGTTATTGTTACGCAGTAAGAAATTGTGTTTTTTTGTACTGTGTACTTGTTTAGGAGTGTTACGCAGTAAGAAATTATATGTGTTTGTACTGTGTACCTTCGAGCAACTGCTTTGGTTGTTGTGTGTAATTCTTTGTGTATATGTGTAAAATTGTATTTCTTTTATCTGATTTGTTGGTTCATATTATTACAGTTGCTGCCTAAATACCTATACATGCTACAGAAGTTAAACCCTGGTTTGATTGTTGATTTAAAAATTGGTGATGGTGGTTGTTTTGAGTATTGCTACTTCGCTCTCTCTGCATGTTTAAGGGCATTTCGTGCATGTCGCCCTATTATTGTTATTGATGCAACCCATTTGAAGGGGAAGTACAAGGGCATTATGTTTGTTGCATCAACAAAGGATGCAAATGAGCATATTGTCCCTCTTGCTTTTGGTATTGGTGACAAAGAGAAGGACTTGTCTTGGAATTAGTTTTTAGCACACGTCCGACAGTCATTTGGAATCAGAGAGAATATGTTGATCGTCTCTGATCAACATGCAAGTATAAAGAATGTTGTGGTGTCTGTTTTTCCTGATGTCGCCCATGGTCTCTGCTCGTATCATATACAGGGCAACCTTAGGCGATCAGGGTCCACTGTGATTGAGATTTTCCAATCTGCTGCAACTGCTTACAGGATTGAGGATTTTGATACCCACATGGGTAATCTGAAATCAAGATATCCTAAAGCATATGCAAAACTTTTGAAAATTGGTCCGGTTAAGTGGGCTCGTTGTAAATGTCCGGTGTGGAGATATTCTTTTGGTACTTCTAATGCTGTGGAGTCTTTGAACTCTCGATTAAAGTGGGCTAGGAAATTACCAATTTGTTCTTTGTTGGAGTATGCCCGTAATCTTGTGCAAGAGTGGTTTTGCAATCGGCGTGCTACAGCTGAATCTAGAACTCTAGAACTTTCCCAATATGCTATGCAGAGACTTGAAGATGCTACAATAAGGGGCCGGGTTATGAAGGTTGTGCCTATTTCTGATTCAAAGTTCAAGGTGATTTCGGGTTTGAAGAGTTATATTGTTGACATTCGGTCAATGAAGTGTTCTTGTGAAATTTTCCAAATGGATCTAATTCCATGTTCGCATGCCACACGAGTTATAAGGTAAGAGAATTACCTTATATTTTTACTTATATTTTGTTCATTCATTATTTTAAAATTCATACTAATGTCCATTTATTTTTATATTTTTTCCACTTTTGTTTTATAGTCATGTGAATCAGTCTTCGATTGGATACGTGCATTCGTGTTATAGCACTCAATCGTGGCGTGAAACATATGCAACTGAGGTTATGCCGGTGCCTGATCCATGTGATTGGTGTGTACCATCAGAAGTTGCTTCAATCGTTGTTGGAACTCCATCTAATCCTAAACAAGCAGGTAGACCACGCGTGAATAGGTTTCAGGCTGGAGATTATGTAGTTGCTGGAGCCAATGGAGGAGCTGTTGGAGATGTTATATCTTCTCTATCTACTATTTCTGCTACATCTGTTGAATGTGTTGGAGAGTCTGTTGAATCATTAGAAATTGATTCAAACGTTTCTGGAGCTGATGGAGTAGATGTTGGAGCTGATGGAGTAGCTGCTGGAGCTGATGGCCATGCTGGATCTTCTGTATTTGTGGGAGCTGCTGAATCTGTTGAAGGTGTTGGGGAGCTTGTAGCCCCTAAAGTCTCACGTGAGTGTTCTCGATGTCATAAGAAAGGCCATTATCAAACTACATGTACTGCATTCATCGAGATTAATCCCGAGGAAGGAGTAAAAGTAAGTGCTAAGCGTCCTCGGAAGCAAAAGTCTTGTGGTATTTGTGGTGTAGTTGGGCATACATGCACAACTTGCACTGATCCACGTAGGTTTGAGTAATCTTGTTTTTAGTGGTAAGTGGCACTTATAATGTTAAGACGTACTTTTGATTTTTTATTTTTATGGTAAGCGGTACGAATAATAACAAATTGTACTGATACCCAAAACAGTTATGTCTGTTTTTCAGTTAGTGTGTTTGGATAACAAAATATAAAATAGTATTAGTATTTCTATTTGTAGCATGTTTTTGAATAACATTGTTTCTTATGTTTTCGATAAGTATTTCCAAATATATGTTCTAATGCATCTGTACGTGGTACTTATAATATTAAATTGTACTGACACTAAAAAAAAAAAAATCTATTTTGATGTTATGAATATTAGTGTGTTTGATATACTTTGTTTTTGAACAACAAAACATTATTTAGTATCAGTATTTATTTGCAAGCAAGTTAATTATTTTTGGATAAAATTTTTGGTTTGTGTTTTGTTTCTCGTATATGTAAGAAATACATAATTATTGAATAAAGTATCACCAATTGTTTCATGTTATGAACTAGATTAAATTGATCTGATTTGAACAACAAAATAGTTATGTAGCACCAAGTTTCTACTATTGTATGAGAAATAACAATTGGTAAAACATATCCAACATAAAGACATTGTTACTAGTATGTTTTTCTACCATATCATACTTGCAAAAGTGTTTTAAATTTTTTCCATTGGAATTGGGCCATGTCCCTCAGCTGTGCTGAATCCATAGATGGTACGTGCAATGTGGTATCTGTAAAAATCAAGATCTACAATGTTGTTCAGTCCCTTGGGCCCCGGAGTCTTTGCTATTGTCCTTTCAACCTGCTTCAAGGAGTAAAGTGCACTACTGACACTGTCCGTCTGCTTCTGCTTGTACGCATTCTTCGAGTTGGCAGGGAGAAAGCATACCTCCCACTGGGTGTAACGTGGATTCTTGATTTTTTGTGACTCATAGTATAGAATGGCCTTCATGATTTGAGGAAACACCCTGGACAGTGGGATGAGGAATTTCTTCTCGTTGTTTCTGTCGGTTTCTTCATATCCCCAATTCTTTGGGTCGTTAATCCATATTTTCTGTTTCTTCATATCTATTAGTACCATTACACAATGATTTTTAAATACACATATTGTCACAACCTGAAATAACATAATAAGCAGATTTCAGTAAATTGTGTTAACTAGTAATAGTGTATATTCAAAAGTTACTAGATTGACTGAAACAAGTATTACCTTTTCACATTCCACCCAACGTTTCATGTTATTCCCCCATTGAGGACAGCTTGCATCAGCATACTTTAACAACACAGCCATTTGATCACATGTTATCTGCTCTTCCTCGCTTGCCTTGAATGTTGATGATTTATACAGATGCAATGGGTGTTTCTTATGTCCGTGGATGTTGTTAAACACATCATCAACTACATTCTATAAATAATTCAATGTGAGTACAATTATGGTTTTACACAAATTCTATATTATTATAATGAAGTATACATACCATGAAGTAGCTTGGTGCAATGGCAATATTGTTGTGACTATCCACTACGCCTGCAAATGTGGGATTTGTTGCTAGTATGGAGAGGTAGCAGTTTATGTGATCTTCATCAAGCATTCTTTTCGAGTTAAGAATTTCTTTAAAGAATTCTTTGTCAACTGGATATATCAAGCCCACGTTTCTCATGCTGCACATTTAAATATTTAAGAAATTAGTGTAGATTTTATATAAGTAAATGCTTTATTCTTGGGCTTACATTGTTGTTGGTGAGCTCAAGAATATTTCGAATGTGTCTAAGCCAGCTCTTATGTCATTGACGAGATACGGACTTCTCAGTACTCTTGATGGGAACTTTTGCCTGATTGGTCTTATATTTCCTGGCTCAAAAACTTCTAGGGCAACCTCTTCCAATGGAGTAGGAGCAACAATAATTTGCATGTCTTCCGGTTTGTATCCTTTTCCCTCAATCGATGCCATTAAATCATCGAGAAGTTTATCAATGTTTGTATCTGTCATGCTGTCATCCTGTTTCAAACATTGGAGGTAGTTATGGAACAAATATTCATATATATTTTCGTACCATGCAGAGTTAGACATAGTACGATTTTACGATCTCATACCACATTATCTGTTATGCAGTATAAGATTCATATCAAATGTAACCCATACTTATAGATCAAGATAATATATATTTTGTACTTGGAAAATATTTTTCAATTGTCATACAACTAAATCAAAACATAGTTTTAAAATCTACTTAGTAAAATTTAAAGTGAAACATTATTTTTAAATCTGAATTCTGTTATGCATCTGAATGCATGTCTTGTACCTTTTCATGATCTGTTGTGCCAGCCGTTTCTTCAACCTCCATTGGTGCTGATGTTGTCTTCATCTTGTTTGTGTCATCTTCTTCAGCATCATTCTCTGCATCTCTGTATGCCCTCTTTGATCTCTTGTATTTCTTCAGTTCAACTTGCTTTTCTGCATCTTTGTTAGATCCAGGGTTCTGTTGTGCTGCTTTAGTTGTTGACTCCTCAGGTGATTTTGTTGCTGCCTCCTCTGATTCCAAGATTGTTGTTTCCATTGTTGCATTTTTTGATTCTTTTTCGGCTGTCTTCAATGCTGCCTCATCAGCTTCAATGTATGATGCTTTTGTTGCTGTCCTCAATGCTGCCTCATCTTCTGCTGCATGCTCTGCAGCAATAGTTGCTGCCACATGTTCTTCTATTAATGCATCTGCTTCTGCATCTTTTTCTGCGGCTGTTCTTGCTGCATTCTCTGCATCTATTGATGCTTCTTCTTGGTAACCTCCTAGTCCAGAGTAGTCATGTCCAGCATTGTATCCTGGTGATGCCATAGTGTTGTTAAATTGAAGATCAGTGGCATGGTGCTCATGTGATTGGGCTCTGTCACCAAGGTGTTCCATGATACTGTCAAGCTTTTTCTGTATTTCATCTATCTTTGGCTTCATCATGTTCGCTGCATATTCACCTATTTTTTTCAACATGGATTCATCAAGTTGCTGAATTCCAAATGCAGAACAGTTTGAATTTGAAGGAGCAGCTCCAGTAGGCAAAATCTCATCCAGGTGCTTCTTTTTCTTTTGGTCATTATGATCGTATTTCAAAGCAAATGGCATTTTGTCGGGGTCATAGGAGAGTGATTTCCAGTAGTCTGTGGCAAGCTCTTTCTTAGTTGGCTTCAGTTGCGGCACAAGTTGCTACACATAAAACAATTGTAAAAGTACATTAGGTACATGGTACACCTTGATCTAAATCTTACTTATTACAATGTTTAGGTACACAGTACTTCTTAAACTAAATTGTACTTATTACCATCATATCTAGGTACGCAGTACTAGTTAAACTAAATCTTACTTTTTATTTACCATGATATTTAGGTACTCAGTACTATTTAAACTAAATCTTACTTATTACCATTTACTAACTTATTCAACCCATGTTCTGTTTGAAGTTCTTGGAAGAATTTTCATACCATTTTTGGATCTTCATCTTCTGGGTATGCGTAGTCCTTTCTCACATACTTGTAGCGAAGGAATCGTGGCCTCTTTCTTTTCTCATTCCTCAATCCTATCACTTTTCCAAATTCTGGAAATGCTTCAAATATCCAGGCCTATAAATTTGAAGTGTATTAGTTTACTAGATAAACAAATAAATATTTTTGATATCAAGTTTCAATTGTAGTAAACTTACAGAGAATGCGATGGTGTTTCCTTTTATGTGGTAGCTGACTTTACCAAAATTTGGCACTCTGTCTTTTTTCACATTTCTTATTTGATGGGTGAGTGCTTGGTACGAGTAACTACCCCATGGGAAATCCTCCCATTGCTGCTTGTCTTCTAACAGAACCCATAGCCATATGGGGATTATCTTCGTGCTTTGTTCAAATCCGACAATATATGTTGTTGCTATCAACAACTTTGCAATTTTTATGTAGTCGTCAACAGTAGCTTTAACTTCTATCTCTTTCTTTTCTAGTCCGTCTCCTTCAAAATATGTGAACTTCTTGTTTTTGAACATCTCAAACACATCTTTTGTGGTGGTCTTCTCATTGCACCGGAACAGTCTAGCAAATACAGATTCTTCTGGTACTTGATGGCTCTTGTATGGGTTGAAATTTGACTGGCCAAATCGAAGGCCAGTGACAAGTGCAAACTCCTCTCTAGAGAAACGGAGAATGACATCACCAATTTTGAACCACAGTGCCGTGGTATCAGGATTTGGATTAGGTGTGACTTGTCTGAACACAACGTAATGCAGCATAGTGCCGTTACGTGTGTTATATTTCTCCAAGTACAAGTAATTGCCTAAACATGATTTCTTCACTTCCTTATATGCTGGGTAGCTAATATCCATCATAACATACTTGATTTCACCAACCATTGATTCATATCCAACAAGCATTGTCCTATGTGTATGTCCAGCTAAATGGTATCTTTCATAGTCCCATGTAACCTTCAAATAAGGCAGAATAAAACAATTCATGAGTAATAGCAATCCAACAAATAAAGCTCTTTATAGTCAACGAATTATATTTTAAAATCTGCTCACATAATGTACGAAGATCCTTGTTTCATAACACTTAATTTGAAGAAACACTGATTTCAACAGCCTATATGTATCAAATTTGAATGGAAACACACATGCATACTATATTTCAATTCAATGTAATGCAGACTGAAACCTAAATTCTAGTACAATTTTCATATTTTCGTAACAATTAATGAAAAGGAAAACTGATTGGAAGAGCATATATATCAAAATGTAATGGAAAGTGGCATGTATACCACATTTCACTTCAGTGTAATGCAACGGAACCCTAAATTCTACTATCATTTTCATATTTTTGTAACTACCAATTGAATTAAACCATCATTCAAGCAGTATACATGCCAGTTTCATACTGGAACCCTAAATTCCAGTATAATTTTTATATTTTATTGCACATAAAAATGAAAATAGAGTTCGAATTTTTTTTTAAAAAAAAACCCTAGTATTGTTACCGCTAGATGAGCAAATGGATTTTCATTTGTTTCCACGGTATGATCTTGTTGTTCTTCCCTGATTTCCGTTGATTTCGCAGTTTTTGTTCGAGCTTTGCTTGTGGAAGCTTCTTCTCGTGTCCTCTTTGAACCGCGCTTCGCCATTTTTGCCTTTTTTCGTTTTTTCTTGGTCGCAGCTTCGGTTTCAAACGACGGATCGTGTGAAGGATTGTTCGTCCTCGGCATTGCTGAACGAAATCGTGAGGGAGGAAGGTCTAGGGTTTTTGACGGCGAATCGTTCTGAGAAAAGGGGCTGGACGAAAAAGGGCTGCAAATGGAGGGTAGCGGTATATTCAGGGGCAATTTTGTCCACATACCGAAAATATGGGTATTTTTTGTATTTTTTATCTTCCATAACAAAATTTGGGTTTTTAATGTGTCTTTCGGTATTTTTTTTTTGCCTCATTATATAAAGTCTTAGTTCTAACTCTTTATAATACATAAGCATTAATATTAATAGTAAAATATTATTGTCTATCTACTTAAAGATAGATATAACGAGTGTAGCCGTCATATTTTTACCCAGCCTACACGTATCATTTATACTCTCGTGTCCTTAACCTCTTGATGTAGGGATGATGACCACTGTATCCTACTAGTGACTAAGGGAGCCTACTCTATGAATATTTTTCCTATAAATAAATAGCATGCTTGTTATTAATTTCACAACATGTATTACCCAACCTTCGTATAATATATGTATATACCTTCTTTCCATAGATACGAAAACTATAGGAATACTTTATTCTAGATCGAGTAATAATCAGGGCTCAACAAAAGAAGGATTATAGTGTATCAATTTAGTTATTACCAAGGGTTGCTTCAGTATATCAGGTGGGTAAAATGTTTTGGCATTGTTTTTAATGCTGTTTAAATGTATGTTATAAAATACAATTATCCATAAAAATATTTTGTGTGTATGTTCCAAGAAATGACTCTATGGATCGATCGAGATTCATCGTTAGTATCGGATATACTAACTTTGAATTGTGCGCATCCTGGTTACATACGGTGCCTTGATCACCATCGTATGTAACTAATGGCGAATTCCTTGAGTTTTGACTCGGGTTTTCTGCAAGTACTGGGATTATTTAGGGTTTCGACCCTGAACCCGGTCTAGATGAACCAAAGGTGATTTGTATCCTTGGTTGAGTCCAAGAATGAACATCACACACCCCAAAATGATATTTGTATTTTCAAGAGTTGTTTTCTGCAAGCCTCTTGATGTACTATGTATGGATAAATTGCCAGTTTTCAAAATGCTTGCCAAAAGGGCATGACCACTGAGTACATCAAGTACTTAGCCCAAAACTTTTTCAAATGTTTTCAGGTCTGGAAGCAGGTGATGTGTAGCAAGGCTGAGGCAGAGGGTTGTTGCAAGGCTTTATTAAGTTTCCGCTATGTTATTTTGTTCATAACTCTGATAACAAGAATACTAGTTTGGTAATAATAAATAAGTCGAGGGCGTCATCTTCCAACCCTCTAGTTATATAATATGGTTTTCTTTATTTTCTAAACTTATTTCTCTCTTCCCATTTTACTTATTGTTGGATGGAGAGTGTCGTGTATCAGTTCCTTTTGGAAGCTCGAATTCTCACTCAATTATGGTTATCCCATTTTTTTGAAGTGGATGTCGACTCCTCTAGTTTACTGAAAGCCGGTTTACCCCATTTTTTACTTTATGCAGTGTGGAGAGTGTCATGCAATGGTTCCACTTGGACACTCGATTTCCTACTCACTCTTGGTAATTCTAATGTGTCGTAGTAGATGGTCGACTCCACTTGGCAACTTGACGCTGGTTTACCCCACCATTTTCTTTATAGTCTCATTTTATATTTTAAGATACCCGTAAAATAGTCATAAATTAATATTATCCCCTTTCTTCCCCGCTTCTTTAATCCAACTCCCGTCACACCCGGGTTCACAGGAATCGGGGCGTGACAAGGTATCATCTTCATCTCTATTTTCTTCTTTCTATTTTCATTTTTTTCCATTGTGGGTGCTCGCAGAGCTAGCCTCTGCGAGTGCCTCTGTGCTCACCCCCAGCCTGTGTTGGTTTTCCGCTGCGTTTTGTGTTCAAAGAGGCTGTCACAGTGTAGATCTCTGCGAACGCTTGTGTTTTCTGACCACCGGTTGATATCAACAAGTGGTATCAGAGCAGTTGTGTTCAACGAGTCTGTCACTGTACAGAGCTCTGTGAACAACTCTGTGTTTTCTGACCACTACTTGATGCCAACAAGTGGTATCAGAGCATTTGTGCTCCACGAGACCGTTGCTGTGCAGTGCGCTGTGAGCACCTCTGTGATATCTGACAACTTGATACCAACAAGTGGTATCAGAGCCGACACTCGACACACTAAGTGACGGTCCTGAATATGCGTTTTCACTAAGGGGGAGGACGACATGGTTTTAGGTGTATTTCTGCAACATTTCCCTTGAAAGTTTTTTTATTTGGATATTTCTCAAATTAGAGTTAGTCTCGGTTTTTGGTAGATTTGATAAAGGCACGTAAATGTACTTATCTCTTTTCTACTTGATATCTATCTCCTTTTTCTCTTAGCCTTTTTGAATCTCCTATTTTCTCTAGGCCTTCTTGAATGAATTCGGGTTTGGTTTCTCCACTACATACATGCAACCTTGATTTTCCATCAACTTCGTCCTTAACACTCATATACATCCTCAACAAATCCAACCACTTCACAAATTTTTCTTCTCATTTTTTTTCTCTTCCTTCACAAAAAGGGAGAGATGGCCGCAGTATTGCAGGTGCTGATGTAGAAGATAAGACAGATGGTTGCAGAAGTGTACATCTTGTTCTTGTTCCTTCTGTGATTAATACAAATATTTCTTTTCGGATAAAAAAAAAGAAAAAAAAAAGAGATAAGACAGATGGTGTTCTACTGTTTGGTTGTAGTTGTTGATGTTTTGTGAAGAAAGACTAAAAAAAAGGGGAGTTTGTTGGAATCTAGATCTCGATTCCAACTCTTATTTTTGTCTTTCTTCACATATGTTTACATGAATTTATTTCATGTGTCATGATGGACTAAGGGGGAGTGATGAGGTGGCTGATGTGCAAGCTAATGTGGTGACTGATGTGTGGCTGTGTGCTACTCAATTGTTGATGTGTTATGCTATAAACTGCTATGTTTGGTTTTGGCATTTGGTTTTCGGCATTTCAATTGTTGAGTTGCTGTTGGTTTTGTGGAAAGACAAAAAAATAGGGAGTTTGTTGAAAGCTACCTCTTGTATGTTTTTTGTCTTTCTTCACTTGTAGTTCTTGGCTTTGTTTTGCAGTTTTGGGCCGATATACAAGGTTGGGCCGAATTAGGCCAGATTAAGGGGGAGAAGTATTGGGCTCGTAGTGCTGAAGTCCAAACTACAAGCCCAATAGTAGTTTTTGTCCTATTTATGAGGAACTAACCCAATGGAGAGGAGGATTTGGTCAAAAGGAGATCATGGGATGATGTGGATGAAAAAAGAGACAAGGCTTATCTTTATACTAGTAGGATTATGGTTAAAAGAGTTTGTAACTTAGTGGACAAGTAATAAACTTGGGCAACAAGAAATTAACTTGAATTAGGACTCGACTCAAGTATGAGACTCGATTCAAGCATGGCCTAGCCCAATATATTAAGTCAAACTCATCACACACAATGCTTAGTTTCCAACGTGAAACAAGAAAGGAAGAAAAAAAAACCAAAAACCTTTTTATTTCCAACACTAGCTTTGGAGATCGGATTAGCAAAGCAGAGGATCAGCCACTGTCTACTTTTGATTGGAGAACTGTGAGCTCTATTTTATTATAAAAAATACATGATGCATGAATTACTTTTCATGATGAAATCAAAGTATGAGTTGCGTGATTTTATAGCATGAAGCATGATTTATAAAATTGTTAGACTTGCCAAGCTTTCGCATGCATGTTACCGATCTACAACAGCTCGACGATATCGGCCCACCTGAAACGAGATGTCATTTGGGTGTGTACACGAAAAAGGTAAATTGCTCGAGAGGGGAGGCCAACCTCTCGGCACACATTTATATTCGTAGATCTAATATGTTATTGATTATGATTATGACTCGAGTCCAAGTTGCATTAGATGATTAAGAGCACGCAAGTCATTTCTTTTTTAGCATCAAGCACAGTTTTTTCTTAAAAACCTTGTGTCTTGATAAAAATGGGCAAGTCTAAATATAGCTTTAAGTAGCACTTTTGTTTTGGCGATGAGCTCACTCGGTACAATTAATGTACTGACGCCCTGTGCGTATTTCTAAACGTGTAGGCAAACTGTGGATGCGAAGGGTGACAAGGAAGCGAGCCGTGGTTGGGATATTGTGGTTGTAGTCCAGTGGTGCGTGTCTCCATACATGCAACACAACTACGTTTTCCGCTGATTAAATAATGTAAATGTTATATCTTAAGTCTTATTAATTATTATAAGAGTTTACTTCAAATATCACAAGTTGATAAATCGAATTAGTAAAGTAAAGTTGGTTTTACAAAGCGAACCTAATTGACAACTTATCTCCCAAAAATTGCGCACTCTTGAATTTCATAGCCTAATATCAAAACACTTTCCTCCTAAACACTCATTTTAAAGTTAATATTTTCTTAAATGAATTGAATCAAGTGTTTTTCTTATATAAATGACTCTAATTAAATTAAAGCAAGTCTTCCGAGTTAGCTCTAGCGATCCCCTTCGTAGCGCACCGGTCTCCGAGGCACGTTTTTACATGCCCTGGGGGTCGGGGGTCGGGGCGTGGCAATAATAATTAAATAATTAATATTTTTTTGAAACATAAATTTAAATTTAGGAAGTTATTTAAAATGAAGTCTTATAACTGGATTAGTAATGTAGGGTTTAGTAATCAACATTTTAGTTTACTAGTAATACACCTGTGCGATGCACGGGGTAAAATGAGTTATATTTTTGTAGTTTAATATGTATGATTTTGTTTTCATTATTTGAGTGTACAAAAATTATATATTTTTGAAGTAATTTAAAAAAAAAAAAAGAGATCAAATTAAATATTTCTGCACCTCCAATTGAGTCTTGTTTATAGTTAGATCGAAAAACTTTTTATTTGGAACTTATAAACTCTTGGATCTCTCAAAATCGGAAGTCGTATCGATGACTTATGATTTTCAATTGCTTTATTGTACGGCGTGCTATTTTTTTGAAAACTATAGGACCGTCATAAACTCATTTAATTTCATTATTTGGTTTCAAATTCTTATTTTCTCCTGTCCATTTTCAAGTATACAAAGAGCTTAAAAGTCCAAAAGGTACGCCGGAAGAAGTTGGATGACCATTGTAGGACATGAAATTGGCCAACATAGGTGAGGCAACCACATGCCCGATCACCACCGACAACCACTGCTGACCTCTGCCTATTTCCTAAATTTTTCTATTTTCAATTTCATGTTCATACATGCTTCACTTATTGTTCTATGACTTTTAATTATTTTTTTTTCCTTGATAAACCGTGGCAAAATTATAAGCTTCTTCATTTTAATTTTCATCCTAATTTTGAAATTGATCACGGATCTATAGTCAGTCATTTCTATGAAATGGACATTTTTTTCTTCTGTATACATTATGTTTGCCGGCACGAAGTTGTCGAAAATCGTCACTACCACCGCGATCACTGCCGCCTATCCCTCACCGGCTCTGCTTCACATGCTACCATATGCTTCCACTCACTTTAGAAATCTTGTTCAAGGCCTAGTGTTCTACCTTTAAATTGAACAAATTTTCTCATTACATTCATTTTTCATGATACCTGAATGTATTCCAAATTAAATTTGCATAAAAGCTGAGATGTCTGAATATTACAATAACATTCATACAATGTTAGTATATTATATAGCATGTGCTAAAATACCGTGTTAATCATAGTTATAATTTTTTTCGGTTTTAAGAAATCATGTCCGAATACCATTACAAAAATAAAATCAATTGTCTTGCATTGGCACGCATGTCTAATCTCTCAATATGGCACCGCTAAAAAAATATATATATTTCAGATAATTTTTCCTTGTGCGTTGAGTCCATGAAAAGATCCAAAATTTTATAAAAAGACGCCTATAATTATTAGGATTGATAGTCTTTGATATATAAAAATTGATAAATTATTGATGTTACATAGTTTTGTTATATTACGCACACGTTTATCTGATGCATGTTCGAATATCGAATGGGTTTAACCAAACAATTATTTTAATAAATTATTTATATATAAAAAAGTGTTGAATTTTTAGTTTAGATTTATCTACCTTTTAATTTTAGTAAATATTAAATTTTAACATTCAACTGCTAAGTGATTGACTATTGATATGAATAAGTTATTGCATTAGGCGCATTTTTTTTAATATACAATTATGACATACCATTTATATATATTATTGTTAGAAGTGAAGAAAATGAATAATAGAAATTGCTAAAAAAAGATATCCATAGCTGTTATAATTATATAAATTATTTCAATTTTTAGAATTTCAAGAAACAACAAAAAAGTATGTTTAATTAATTTTTAGTCTAAGAAAGTATTTAGTTAATTTTGTACTTCCCATATAAATTTACAATTTATCTCCATCAATGCCTTATGCAATTGTATTTATATTGCCTTTAATACTCCGTATTAAACAATATAAATAAATTAAAATTTAATTAGTAGGAAATTATCTTTAATTTGAGTGATAATATTATTATCAAATGTGATATTCATAATATATATATATATATATATATATATATATATAAGAAAATGCAAAATTATAAGAAAATTAATAGTTAAAGTAAATTAAATTTATCTTACTTTGTTGGTGGTCCATGATTATTACAGTAAAACATTTATTGTTGAAATTACATAGCAAAGCCATTGTTATGGTCAACCTTACTTTACAACCATCTATTGAAATTTGTGAGAGTTTTTTTCGTGCTCATACATTTTTCATGTTCCATTGTGAAGTTACAAAATTATCGAAAAACATATAAGGTTCGTAATGTCCAAAACATGATTTTATAGGTAAATTACAATATAAATTTTGAAAGATAATATAAAATTAATAATTTTGTAACGTTCCTCTTAATTGACTGAATTAATTCTGAATTTAATAGTTATTAAAGTAATTGCAAAATTAATGTCGAAAATATAAGTAAAGAGCATGATTAGGGCACAAATTTATATCTAATTTGCTAAATATTTGCACTTACAGTTTTATGTTGTCCTTATCCTTATTTATATTAAAAATGAAGATTTCTAATTAATTAATTAATAGTGTATAACCTAAGTATAATATTTATATTAAAAAGAAAGAGTGAAAAAAAATTGTATAGTCTAAATCAAAATACATAATACGAAGTATAAAAAATACGCCTATAAAATTATGAGTATATAAGTGTGTATAAAATTATATGTACACTACTGCTATATATTGTTTATCATATTTTTATTGACACATAAATGTATATAATCGGACGAAATTAATAAACTAAAAGATTATATAGATTAATATTATATATTATTTATATAATTAGTAATTGACATAAATGTATATAAATGCATAAATTTAATAAACTGAACTTTCTATATGTAGGCTCCTATAGTAATTAATGTTAGCAATTAATGAACTGACTTACCATAAATTGACTTTCATAGCTACTATTAGTTAGTATATAGATTAGATTGTCATGCATTTTCTGTCATGTTCAAGTTTTGAGTACTCCATCCTCTCATTGAAATAATAGCTACTACCTCCATCCCATATATTTAGACCACTTTACTTTATGCACGTATTTCTATCGAAACCTAGTACGGATTTTAATATATAATTTTGTAGTATCGTTTTTTTTACGGGATAATATAGCAAAGTGGTCTAAATATATGAGATGAATGTAGTAATTTTTTTTATTGGGCTATCGATATGGAGCTATTTCCCAAATAGAAGTAATTAGCCCCATTAATTAAATCATGCCTAAAGCATTATTTCAAGGGGAACGGAGAGTATATAGTAATAGTAGGTTGTAAATGGCGACAAAAATTGGCGTTTGCAGTAGTAGGTGGAAGAATTTCGGTTGGAGGAAGCTTGAAACATTCTCTTTCCCTCGCAAACCAACTTCAAACTTTCCACCGCTCCTCAACCATTGTTTTCCAATCCAAACGCGATGCGTGAACACGGCGGTGCTGGGCGGCGGCGGCGGGGAAGAAGAAGATTACAGAAAGGCTAGGGCTGGGGTCGGGCAAAAAAGCATATATATAGATGGTTATTCGATCGAAGGGCGATCGATTGCTGGCCACGAGACTTGCATTATCGTGCCGGAATTGAAGGCGGCTTTCGACATCGGGAGGTTCCCCAGGAGGGCTATGCAGCAGAATTTTCTCTTCATCACTCATGCTCATCTCGATCACATTGTACGCCGCCTTCTTCTCTTCTCTGATTTCGATTCTTCGCCCTTCAATTGGTTTTTGTGTTGTAGTTGAATCTGGAGCAAGGTTATGTAGATTCATTGATGGTTAATTTCTGGAAATTGCATGCTTTGTACCAGAAATAACACTTGAATTTTTTATGCCACTCATACTCATACTCTGCCCTGTACTGTGATGGCTTTCTACTTTGAATTTTGAATAATTGTTTATGGCGAAGAAAGGATTGAGAAAGTATATTAATTTGAAGCCAATATGCAATTTTATAATATGCTCATTTCAGCAGTTCTCTTTAGATACTAGTAATGAATCAGATGGTGATTTTGTGATGCTTGCTAGCTACGTACGAATGCAGAACTTTCATAGGCATGTGTTTCGAGCCACGTTCAACAACTCTTCTCGGAGATTCTAAAAAACCATCTTGTTCACTTTTCTTGTCTTGCTTATGTGCAATAAAATGGAAGCATTGTGTAATTTGATACAGAAGTAGATTAATCTTGTCATGTGATTCCTTCTAGCTTTCCTTTTGTTCCTGCTTTTAGTTTTATCTTTATGTTATGATTCCATTGCAAGTTAAAATCAGTGAATTTTCACTGTGTGTTGATTCAGGCTGGCCTGCCGCTGTATATAGATACGCGTCGTCTTTATAGCTTAAAACCCCCAACTGTTGTTGTTCCTCCGAGCATAAAGGAAGATGTTGAACGATTAATTAACCTTCATAGAACCATGGGTCAGGTGGAACTGAACTATGATTTGGTTGCTCTGGATGTAGGTAAATGAGTTAAATTACGCTTTCTATCGGCCATTTTTTAGAAAACCTTTTTTATGAGAGTTTTGAGTAAAACTCAATATTTTGATTAGGGGAAACATATGAAATGAAGAATAAACTCGTTGTTCGACCCTTCAGAACACACCATGTTATAACCAGCCAGGTAGGTGAGCTTGAGATCAGCTTCATTTTCACTGTCTTTCGTTTGCTGTGTAGAATTTCTTTACTTTATATCATGCATCTACTTCTGCAGAAAGACAT
This sequence comes from Mentha longifolia, assembly GCA_001642375.2. NCBI lineage: Eukaryota > Viridiplantae > Streptophyta > Magnoliopsida > Lamiales > Lamiaceae > Mentha > Mentha longifolia. Next base: position 29,963,780 of record CM038113.1, read on the forward strand.
GTTGCAAAAAATATACACAACTTGGTTTCCAAATTTCAGTAGAGTCAACTAATTTTGCCATCATCATTTTGTGTTCCTTAGTTTTTGCAGAATTCGTGCATAAATGGTAAAAAGCTGCGTTTTTCGCAGTTTAGATCGGTGATTTAGGATTTATTGCATGTTTCAATTGAACTGGAATACATTTTATGTAACAGGGTTATGTGATTTACTCAGTGAGGAAGAAACTGAGAAAGCAGTACATGAATATACTTGAAAGACAAATCAAGGAACTTAAGAAGTCTGGAGTTGAGGTGTGTAGTCCTGAAAAGTGCACCCCTGTTTACTATATGTACTTTATTTAATGTCAGAAATGAAATTCCATCGCGTCTTTTCGATTTATCAGATCACAGAAACTATCTTGTGCCCTGAGGTGGCCTTCACAGGGGATACGACGTCCGACTTCTTCCATGATCCAAGCAGTGCTGATGCCTTGCGCGCCAAAATTCTCATAACTGAGGTGATCATAGCTTCGTTTCTTCCCTTTTTCGTTTCCCTTTTTTGGCCAAGGAAGTTCTCATAAACTATTGAATAGTATGCTTAATTCTGTTTGTGAACGATAAATAGGCTTAGATAACAGAACTCAGAGGCACGGTGATGAATTTGAATCTCCACACGCGTATGACAAATTGACAACGCGTGTGTGCAAATAAGTAACACATCTTAAAACCATTTTACTGATTTCTTCTGCTTGATCTTTTATACACTACTATTTTGGTTGATTTCAAGAATCTTCAGTTCTATTGTGTGTTTATATAAGCAAACTTGTAAGTATCTTTTAACAGGCCACATTTCTGGATGAAATTGTTAGTGTTGAGCACGCACGAGATCACGGTCATACTCATCTATCCGAGGTAAAGGAATTATTTCGACAATTTCCCTTCTAGGAAGCTCATATAGTTCTGACCATTGTAGCTAGGCTGCAATATGTTAATTATCCAATACCAAGTTTCGATTTTTCGACAGATCACGGAAAATGCACAATGGATCCGAAACAACACCGTAGTGTTGACTAATTTCTCACCCCGCTACTATCTAGAGGTATTAACCCGAATGAATGAAACTGTTTCTTTGATAGTGAGGCAAATTCAACATTTTTGGCTTTTTCGGTTTTTGCAGGACATTGAGCAAGCTGTTTCGAAGTTGCAGTCTAAGGTTTCAGCTAAAGTGATTGCTCTTACAGAGGGATTTAAATCAATGCACACTTAGTTTAGACTATTCTTGAAAGAAATCTAAGCTATGGCATTACACTTGTTCTAGATTAGGCTATCCATTTTCATAGTTTATATATACAATATGCATGTAGTTTTGCATGTATATTTGAGAATTAACAAAATTTTGTTCAAATATATTTACTTGCAATGCATAGTTCTGAATTACTCTTTGCGAAGAATCCACATATAGAAAGTGAAATACATGGTGGTGATCAATGGTGAAGCAGTACCTTACATGAAACCTAATCAACGGCAAGCATCGGAACTCGATCGGAGATGAAGAGCCAAGATGAGGACATGTTTGAATTGATCTATGGGCAATTCCATATAATCGGTCATTTCCTTTTGCTCTTTTTCCCTCGATCATCAACTCCATCATCGCTGCTGTAATCGCTCTCATCATTGCTACGGTGTTCATCGTCATCATCATCAGAGAGGGGCGAAGGATCGAGCCTTGCGGCGTCAATTGCCCACTTAATCACCTTCTCAACTTCATCCTCCTCCTCCTCCTCCACTTCATCAGTTGCCTTTTGATCGATCGATCCATCTCTCGGAAAACTGCTGTTGCTATTCGACGGAAGCGAGTTTTTTAAGGCAGCGAATCTGGCATCCAGATCGCCATCATCCGCGGGTGCGCCGGCGGCGGCGTCCGCTTTTTTGGATGGAATTTTCGCAGGATCGTCGCGCTTCGTAAGCTTTTGGGGTTTCTTTAGGGCATGGAAGCGGCGGTCGAGATCTGAGTCGATGATGGCGGCGCCGGATCCGCGCGCCATGTGGGAGTTGACGCTGAGCTTCAGAAGCACGTCTTCTTGAGCTGCTCGGAGTAGCTGCTCCACGTCATCGTCGTCGGTCGCTTTCTTCCCTGAATTGCTCATTTGGGCGGCGGCGAATTTCAGCAAATCGCCATTATCGACTGGTGTGGCTGTCTGTTTGTAAGGATTAATTGATTTTTTTTTTTTGATTTTGCTAAAAAAATTGATTATTTGAAACTTGACTTCTTCGAAATCGTGTTTTGACGACTACTTTTTAATTCTTTTTTAATTAATATTTTGAATTTTAAAATAATTCTTCAAAGTATTTCATGATCATATATACGGAGTATTTTCCAAGATATTTAAGGAAACTAAATTTCTGGACATTTAAACAATACTATTATTATAATAATAAGTTAATAGCTTTAAATACATAACAAATTAATACAAATGTTATTTTTTGTCTTAGTTCAAACTTTTGAAGGAACGCTCTGCACAATTACATACACACGCCCCCCTTCTCTCTCTCTGGACTGTGTCGAGCGACGGTAGCTAATGTTTCAGTCGACGAGCGGAGGCAATGGGAGCGGCGCCGCCGCCGGAGTAGGCGAAGGCGCATTCCACAATGGCTACCTCCACGGAGGCGTTAGTGATGGCGCCCAATTGACTCGAAGTCGGCCGCGCAGGGGCAGCCGCCGCAGGCTCCACGAGCAAGGCGGCGGTTCCGATCCTAGGGTTTCGCAGCAGCAGGAGCAGTACGAAACAGAGAGGCCTCCTCGTCCTTGTACGGACTTCGATGTCGCCTATTTCAACTCTTACGCTCACCTTGGCATTCATGAAGAGATGATCAAGGTACAGTCTTTGTGTGTCCACGAACATACCGCTTTTGTGCATAATAGCGAGTGAATGTGTGCGTTGCTGTGGTTTATTGTTGGTGTTTGGACTGCGAGCTGATAATACTGTGCGTGCGCGTAGTTTTTATGAAATATTTGCGGTGATTTTGTAAAAATTTACGAACTTTGGAAGTTGAATAGGGTTTGAACAACAATTTTATGTTACACTGACTTTAGCCACCTGTGCTGTTTTGGTTAATCTTACGGAAGTATTTGGCAAAGGAAATGTTATGTTCATAGTTCTTTTGAAATGCTACCCACCCACAACACATGTGTATGATTTGTTTCTCTCTTCCTTTCTAGTAAGTAATTGAGGAGGCTAGACCTGTGAATCTGATGTCTGACAGAATGTGAAGCTCTTTCTATAGCATGCCATCGTAATTGTATGTTTTATACTGAGAGGAAAGTTTAGCTTAGCCGAGTCGCCTAAAGCTGGTTTTTAAACTGCCATTATATGTTTGCTTACTTTATTATGAGCCTTGAGTATTGAGTTATGATAGTATTTCTTCTCTTTGTAAGTCTCTAAAAATGAGAAAATGGGAAAAAATATGAACAAGAGAATGAGATGATAGAGTGCATTGCTGCCATGGTGCTGCCCATTACTCGTCTTTCAATATCCATGGTCATCTTTGAGCTCTAGGATTTTGTATCAGTACATAGCTCAAAGGATGTATCACTATGAGTACCTGCCCTTTACTTTCAATGATGAAGACAATCCTAATAGTGATGAGAATGTTAGAAGTTACTTTGTATAAATTAAGAGATTATTGAACTAAACTTAGTTTTGGGCTATCAGAGTTTTGTATGTCAGTCACAATATCCATCTGAAGACAACTACTGGATTTGTGGGGGTTTTCTCCTCACTCATTGCTGTCTTGGTTCATACTTTTGTAATGAACATTTTGGGTCTTTCTGGCCTTGGGATGTTATACATGTACTTTGTTGTGTTTGATTCTTCTAGCCTATCTAAAGGCTTGCTACAATAAAAAGTCTCTGATTACGTAGATCACATAACTCATACAGATATTTAAGTTTTGTGGCTATATAAACATCTATTTTATCTTGCAGGATCGCGCACGTACCGATACTTACAAAAATGCAATTTTTCAGCATCGAGATCAAATTGCGGGAAAAGTGAGCATTTGATAGGTGGTCCATAAAGTGTTTTGATCATTAAATTGTCTATGACAGGTTTTAATCCTGATAATGACCCATAGTTGCTGGTATCTATTTTGTTCTGATTATGCATTTAGTACTTGTTAAAAATTTCTTGTATATTTGCTGGTAGAGAAAAAGACAAAAAGGGCAATTTCTCGTAGACCTAATTACTCTGTCCTTTTTTTAAATGACACTGGCTAAAGTTGTTAAATCCTTTTTGACTGGTTTATATTTGCTGAATTATATGAAGTTAAATGCTAATTCTTGTACTTCAGGTTGTACTTGATGTTGGTTGTGGCACTGGCATTCTCTCTATATTTTGTGCTCAGGCTGGGGCCAGACGGGTAGGTGTTCTTACTATTTACTAACCCTCTCAAGAGTCAAGGCACATGATTTTACTGAACGGTGTCATTTTGTCATATATATGATTGTTCTACCAGACATGTCTGCGACCTTCAAATCATAGTTGTATATGCTTTTTCTACAGATACATATTTTCATTTATTAAGTAGATTAAAGCCAAGGCATGGTTTTTAGAATACTAAGATAGAACTCTAGACTTCCAATGCATGCAAAAAAAATAAACAAGACCTCTAATTCTATAATTGTAGTGGTTTGCTGTATATCTCATATTGTATTTGGATCCGTTGTTGCAAAATTATAGCAAGTTCGTAGACAATTCTGCTTGGTGTTCCATGCAAGCTTCATCTTGTTTCAAATGTGTAGCAGCATGGTCCATTAGATGGGCAAGTTCCATACTTATAAACCTTGAATAGCTTGCCTAATATTCTAAGATTGAATCTAGAACTTATCCAGCTAGTCAGTTTACTTGGAAATCGGAGTATTGAATAATGTCTTCCCTGCATTGCTGTTCTGGAGGCCCTTTTGAGAGTTGTTGAGATGGCAATCTTCTGTCAGAGACTATTAAACATTTAGTATGACTTTCTTAACAGTCTGTTTTCTATTGGTTTTAATAAAATATACAGAAGACCTGTACTTCCTCTATCTTGCTCCACCATCATTATCTTATTTTTTCCATCAATTGTCTTTCTTTTTGTTTCTGAGTGACAAGACTAGTGATGAAGCCCTACACTTTTTAGTCATTAGATTTTATATTCTATATTAAATAGTTTATTTTGCTTGAATCACTGCATTAGCCATCCAAGCATCTAAGATACATGAGTTATCAGTTAATTTGATCAAGTATATGGATGTTAATCTTCTGGAATAGAATATATTCATGGGGAAGTTAGACATAACTTTAGAAATGTCGTAAAGTAGTGTCTATATGTTGAGATATTTATTTTTTATTTGTAGATTTTGATGTTATTTTGTAGTTAATTTTTTCTGTCTAGAATATTAAGTGTTCCTAATTTCTTGCCTTCACTAACATATCTGGACCTCCTTCTTGTTTGCTGCCAGGTGTATGCAGTTGATGCCAGTAATATTGCTGTTCAGGTGCTTTATATTTATTGTTAATTGTTAATAGCTCATGCTCCATCAAGTTGTGTTGTTGAGTATTATTAAGATTATAAAAAACAATCGAAAATTTCATTATAGATTCAGATCTGGTTGAAGAAGAAGAACTGAGAGAGGAAAAATTCCCTTTCATTCTCGTCAAAAACCCAAAAATAAAGCTACAGTGCTATTTTACTAACCACTAATCCATGCTGAGTCAGCAACTAAAAAAACAAATAGCAAATAAAGAAAAAAACAAGAAACGTAATAACTAAACTAACAACTCTTCCTTCCTTCCCTTCTTCTTACTTCTCTTCCTCACATTCACATGATTGCTCATTCCTTCCATCTTTGTATCATCTTCACAAGTATTGTGTTATTCTTTCACACACTTAAATTTCTATGATCCTCCTTGTGCTCATTACTGGTTTGGAATCCTTGTTGGGAGGGGAGTGTTCAATGAATGAAAGCATCATGTGCAGAACTCTGAACAGTAACAATTTTCCACTTAGTCCGACCAAACTAAAATCTACAAAAATCTAATCTCTTCTCTATTTCAAGATATGCTTGACAGTTGACACTAGAGTCGTATGTTAGAATTAAGATGGTTCTCAATGATAAAGATGAAATGGTCCTTTGTATTTAACTATTCTTTCATACTTATTTTGTGTGGTATTGTCTCAGAACATTCGGAGTTGTACTGGGAGAATTCAGAAAAATATTGTTTACAGAACAATTGTTTTAAAAGAGGAAAGGCTGTTGATGACTTCTAATGTAGGGAATAGATTCTAGGCTGAAAGTGAAATAACATCTATGGAAATAAACCTTTTGGCTTCTGATTTGGTGAACCGAGCTTCTGCATGTGAATGATAACTTTTGCACGTGTCTTCTAGCTTACTTAGGCTTTTCCTAGTCTTGCTTCTTTAATGTTTCCTTCCATGTGATTCTGATGGATTTTAACTTTTTAATAAATGCCATGCCAGGCAAATGAAGTAATCAAGGCAAACAACTTGTCTGACATAGTTATTGTATTGCATGGAAGAGTTGAGGTAGGCCATTTCCTGAAAGTGTACTATCTCTCGTTTATGTTCTTAACCGATGTTTTAAATCTTGATTATAGAAATTGTATCAGGTCGTTATGATGTGTAGACTAGACAACTTTGGCATTTCAATCGAACTACATTAATTTTATTATATCGAACCTAATTAGAAGGCAGATATAGGTGGGCATGCACGTATATACTATATATAATCTCTAGGCCAAAAACAGGAGTCGGGATTTAGGGTTGCATTGCAAGATCTCATTCTGGCATGTCATATTCTCTAGGTATTATTTTCAGCTTCTGATTTTGTCTCTTTTTTTTTTTTATTTGTATATAAACTTGAGTAAGAACTAACAGCTAGTATTTAGTATAAGAATATTTTCCTTAAATGTCTTGAACAGATAGCAATTAACTTCTTGGTGTGGGCAGATACATTATTACGTCATAACTATGGTCTGTTAGCCATTACGTTATTACACCAAGTTGATAGGTTTTCATAACCCTCAGCTCAGATCCTTGCAGCAAATTGTCCAATTTGACCCATATCTTTTTTAGTTTGACCATATCATGACATTGAGCTTTGAAGCTATCTTTTAGTTATTATATTGGTGGTAGGAGCATTTACGTTCTGCTTGCCATTACAGGATGTTGAAATTGATGAGAAAGTTGATGTTATTGTTTCTGAATGGATGGGCTACATGCTTCTCTACGAGGTGATCTTACTTCTGCAAGTTTTCCTGTGTTAAATTGTATAATCATGTTGGCTTAAGATGTGTTAATTAATATGAATTCAATGTCAAGTTGTCTAAATCTTTATTTCTTGTGTGCTATATGTTGTATTTGTCACTCTACTATTAGAGCATGTTGGGGAGTGTTATTACTGCCAGGGACCGATGGTTGAAACCTGGAGGTCTTATCCTTCCATCATATGCCACGGTATACCTTGCTTGTTCATATCCCTTCAATATCAGCATGATTCAAGCCTTTACATTTTACAGTCTCTGGATAGTGTTTAACGGTGTCTTTTGTACATTTACAGTTGTACATGGCCCCCGTCTCTTATCCAGAAAGATACAGTGAAAGTGTTGATTTTTGGCGCAATGTCTATGGAATTGACAGTGAGTGCTTAGGAATTCTGTTAACTGAGCATTCAGTTCCTTGCTGCTGTTTCTTGGCATGATAAGCATTCTATTTCTCCTGTTAGAAAATTATTCAGACTAAGATAACTTTCTTAATATTCTTTAGGTGTTTCCGTATGTGTAATATCATATAAATGCAATTTCATGTACTTTGTATAGATAGATTTCTGTTTACTATTTGAACAGGGAAAACCAGATACCATCTGTTGGTTTCCTTTAGTTGGTATAACATCAGATTGCAACTATGAGAAAAGAATTTCAATGCATGCAATCTAGGTATATAAGTTATGAGGTTTGCATCAATCTAGATCTAAACTATAGGTGCACACGACTTCAGTTAGTTAGTGACTCCTCCAGAATAATTATTTATCGCGAACTTCTAACCAGCAACCTGATAATAGATTATTAAGCTCTTATGTCATCTTATTTGAATTTTGAAAATTAAAGTGTTATCTCATACATTTTGCATTTGAACTAGTATTTTGTGTAGCGTTTAAGTTTCCAATGATATAGTTAAACTTCGTGTTTATGTGCAGTGTCCGCAATGATGCCATTAGCAAAGCAGTGTGCATTTGAAGAGCCTTCTGTTGAGATGATCAGTGCTGAAAATGTATTGACATGGCCACATGTGGTAAGTCGTTTAATGCATAACTTTGATGCCCCGTCTATTCTGTGTATCTAATTTCAGCAAAATGCAACTTTTGGCCCCTGAACTTTTGGATTTTGTTCTATTGACCACCCGAGCCATTGGACAGGCTTTTTTAACAACATTCAGCACATGCAATTGATGCATTAATAGTTGTTATCACCCTAGTAGATTTCGCCTTTTTATTGGTTTACGAGGACATTACTTCATGGCATTTATGAGCTAAAAACCTCTACAAATGGTTCTCACGAAGTTGCATTGATGTATTTCTAGAACTGTGACATCCTGAAGTTCCCATAAATGGAGTTTATGCTTCCAAGTTTTTTGTATACCATTCTGTAATCAAAATTTCTGAAACACTTTTTTTTTTCTTTTTTTGTTTTTGTTTTTGTTTTTGTTTTTGTTTTTGTTTTTGTTTTTGTTTTGTTTGCGTATGGTGACAGGTAAAGCATGTCGATTGTTCAACCCTTAAAATTGATGAGCTAGAGACTGTTTCGACAAGATTCACATTCAAATCAATGATGCGAGGTAAAATCCTCATTCCCTTACTTGTCCTTCGTTTCCTGGATCTTGTCCAAGTTAACCTTGTGATCTGCTGGAGCATATGCTCATTGTCAATGTTTTGAGTTTTTTGTTTACCTATATGAGTTGTTATATACAAGCAATGCATTTCCTATAAAAGCCTATATTTCATTGATGATTTGCAGCACCGTTTCATGGGTTTGCATTCTGGTTCGACGTGGAGTTCGGTAATCCTTCAATAAACACTACCAAAAGCAATGCAGAATCTGCAGCTGTTGAGGCTCCAGTTGATACAGTTACAGAAATCGACAAACGAAAGAAACGTGCCAATCCCAGTGAAGGCCTCGTGCTGTCTACTGCACCCGAAGCTCCCCCAACTCACTGGCAACAGGTGATCTTTAACTTGATCCTGCGAAATTCCAAACTCTTTTCATAGTCTACTGCTCTAGAACTTATTTCACTTCACCATTTCTCCCTTCACATGAAATTCATAGACATTGATCTACTTCTACGAACCAATAGAAGTCGAACAAGATCAGGTGATCGAAGGCTCTGTAACACTGACACAAAGCAAGGAAAATGCTCGATTCATGAACGTTCATCTCGAGTACTCGTAAGTCGAGTTTCCTCTCTTTTTCTGGGACTGGTTCTATCTATTCGTTAACGTACTAACAGTGATTTCTTCACCTATCTGCAGATCCGGTGGCCGTTCTTTCGTCAAAGAATCAGTTATGCGATGAATGACAACAGCTCAAAATATGAGCTCTGCGATGCAGAAGAGAAGAGTTTTCTTTTCTTTCTTTTTTTCCCTTTCATTTTTTTTTAATTTTGTAGGCAGAGAAGAGATGGGTATTATTGTCCAACAATTGAAGTGGGGACCTCTCAACTCACTAGTTTTCCTTTTTCTTTTTCTTTTTCTTTTTTTTCTTTTTTTTTCTTGAATATTAGACTTACTAGCTTTATTCAAATCAGCCTGTATTGCCTTCTTGCATAAAACCATGTTATTGCTAGATCTTAGCTATATGTCCAATATACAACATTACAACTATAATTTTTTCGAATTTTGCAGTCACTTTTTACGTAAAACTCCTACTTTCATTGCTGCCTTTTTTTTTTTCCTTGTCTTTTTCTAATATTACAATTTGTTACTCTCTCTGTTTTATTCGAATTGGTCTTATTTCCTTTTTGGGGTGTTTTTATTTTTATTTTATTTTTATTTGGCTTATTTCCTTTTCTAGCCCAACATGGCTCAATTATCCCATATAACACCTCCTTGTTCCTAATTAACCCTCTTAATCCATATTCATTAAAGGAGGTGAGCATCACTTTTTTGTTAGAATCCTTCATTTATTAAAAAATGTGACCAAATGGAGCGAAATGGATGGAGCACTAACATATCGTGTGGTTTCTTGCATATGTAACATAAGTTTGATAATTAATGTACTTTACACTTGCCATGAATAAAATAAAGCCTTCTGATGTACGAGTATTGGCTTAACAGTAGGGTTAATTCGGAAGACTAAAGATTTCAAAAAAATAAATTAAGCCTTCCTCTTATTTTTATTTAACGAGGAGCAGTAACGGGGCAAAATTACATATATGTATCGTGAAATAATTTTAGAAGAGCTAAATTACAAGGGATAAAAATTTATGGTTTTATGGATAGTATTTGTATGGTTTTGTAAAATTTATGTAAATATATGATATACCCATTATTTGTTTTTATTTAATTTGTGATGGTGACTTGGTGAGCCGAATAAATCATAAAATTACGTGTAAATAAAAATGTACGATGTGTTCAGCCCAGTCGATGAATGAAACACACGTCAAAAGCTATCGTACATTTATAAAAATATGGGTTACTTGCGCATATTCATCGCTGTCAGATCCGACGGTCATCAAGCTTTCCACGTCACCGATCCGCCACTACAACTCATCTTCCCATTTTGCGCTCCAAAACTAAATAGTGGCGCCATTTCGAAATAAAACAAAATACAAATCGAATTCAAAGATTGCCTCTAAAAACCAATCAAAATTTTGCACTTCTCCCTCTTCAGTCTTCCCCCTCTTCCATCACTGTTAGTATAAATACATACATCTCTCCAAATCCTCCATTAATCTCGACTTCAATTTCCCCTTCATTTCTGAGAAAATACAAATCTGAAAATGGCGGGCGGCGGAAAATCATCGAACGCTTCGAGGCAGAGGAAGAGAGTGGAGGCTGAATCCGACACTTTGTCTCCGTCTCTCAAACGCGCTAGAGACGGCAGCGCCTTTACCAAATGGTACGGTATTCGCCTTTTTCCGTTTATCTCCTTTTAGTATTATGCTGTATGCGATTTTCCGTTGTTGATCTGATGAGGAATCGATTTGTAGTGAGGGGTGCCAAAAGGATGTGGCGGTGGCTTTGATTAGCTTCCACAATTGTAGCCTTGATGCTAAGATTAAGATGAATCTAGGTATTTCACATTTTTTTAATATTTACTAATTTCCTGCTGTAATTTCGGTTCTTAGGCATATGAAGCGAAATCCGTAGTCGTGAGATGTTGGTTTGAGTTTATTGTGGTCTGAATTGCTGTTAAGTTGGTTGATCTCGATTTATGCAGAGTCTCAGGTTGTTGAAATGGCTGCTGAGGCAAAGAAGAAACCAGCAGCAGAGAAGTAATTTTCCAGAATCTTAACTATTTTTGACATGTTATTTGTATTCCTCTTCGGTATTTGCTTAGGAGTGTGAATTAATTATGCTAATTGAGTTGGAAAATTAAGCAGAAAGAAGGCAAAGCAGTCAGAACCGAAGGCAAAGAAGGAGAAGACCAAAAATCCTAATGGGAAGAAGCGCCCTCCCACTGCATTTTTTGTGTTCATGTATGGGCTAATTCATAACTGTTGATATATGTTTTATACTAGTATGAACATGATTCCAACTCGTGTTGTTATTAATATGGTATACTTGAATGATTTGCAGGGATGACTTCAGGAAATCGTTTAAGGAGGCTAATCCTGATTGCAAGAGTGTTGCCACGGTAATGCTTGGTGTGAATTGGATGAGAATATGATTCTCATATTTTTTTGGGTATCTGGATTTATTGAGAAATTTTCTCTGGTGTTTGTTTAGGTTGCAAAGGAGGGTGGTGAGAAATGGAAATCAATGAGTGATGATGTAAGTGATAATTATGCATTGGTGTTTCGTTCTGTGTTGTGTTGAACTAATGGGAGATTGTATATTCACTGTCATTTTGTTCTTGATAAATAGGAGAAGAAGGTTTATCAAGACAAAGCTGCAGAGCTTAAAGCAGAATATCAAAAGTCATTAGAGGCTGAAAATGAGCAAGTATGTTCCTTACTGGCTATTAATTTGATCAAATATGTTTTCGTATGTGTCTGTTTTAATTGTTTACAATTGTTAATGAGGGTATTGTGTGTATGTATAGGAGGATGAGGGTGAAAACGAGGCTAAGGATGAAACAAACATTAAGGAGGAGAAAGATGATTTGACTGATGATGAGGTTAAGGAGGTTGAAGAAGAGGCTAAAGAGGAAGAGGAGGCTAAAGAAAAAGTTGAAGAGGTGGAGGAGGAAGAAATACTAGATGATTTCTAGTCCGCCATGCCACTTCAATGCTAAATTTAGGCAATTAGAATAGGGTTTTTTAGACCTCATTGATGCTCAATCTGCTTTAAACGTCTTGTATATCTTCACCTTTACTAGCTTACTACTGAATTTGTTTGAGGAAATTTTGTTGAATAGAATGGTGCATGTGGTGTTGTCAAATTCCACAAGTAGTGTTATCACATGTTATCCCATTCCTTTATGGTGAATATCTAAGAACATTTCTTGTTTCTCATTTGAAAGTTGCTTATTAACTTTAAGCTAAAGTCGTTGAATCAAGAATATGGTAAATCACTGCAAGAATGCAGATAGAGAAAGTGTGTTACATGTTAAGAATTCTGAAAAATGTGTACCTAAAAAGGAAAAAAAGATAATAAATCCAACTTGTGAAATGACAAATGCTCATATTAGACTATGAGCACATATGTAGCCTTGCATTGCATTGCATTTGCATCCATCCATACAGAGTCAGCATATATCACTGGCCCATTTTCCTTTTCTTTCTTCCCTTGCAAGGAGGCAGAGGTTTCCCACACAAGCACAAGTTATGTGCATATGCAGCTGCTGGAAACACATTCAATGGCCTTCCTTGTGGAATCTTCCCACACAATCTATTTGCCCTAAAGCTTGCATGCCTCAGTGCCTCTACTCCCAGCAAAGTTTCTGGGATTCTTCCAGAAATCCCGTTTATCGACAAATCCAGCCAATGCAGCTTCATCAATGAGCCTAAGCTCGCAGGTATTGTCCCCGTTATCTGATTTCTTGAAATGTCGAATTTTTCAATCTTTGCAAGGTTTGAGACTGTGATTGGGATATGACCTTGAATCTTGTTGCTCCCCAGGTTCAGCACCTTCAGGTTTAACCCCTCGACGAATTCAGGTATGCTCCCAGAAATCTGATTGTTGGAAACATCGACCGCCTCCATGAATCTACTCGTCCCGTTGCTTAAAATCCTCGATAGAGAACCAAAGAGCCGGTTCGAATGGAGATCAAGGCTCGTTATCTGGTCAGGCAGCCTAATTGTGGAGATATCAGCCTTGATCAAGTTGTTTGAGATCTTTGCAGTCTCCAAACTTGCCATATTCTCCAAGAAACTCGAAATCCCGGTCGTGAAATAGTTGTCCGATAGGTCTAACGTGCTCAAAGAGCCGGGCTTCGTGAAGTTTGGTAGCGGTCCACGAAGCTTGCACCCTGCTAGATGAACATCAGAGACTTCTCTGTTTCTGATCCAGCTAGGAACTTGTCCTAAATCAAGATTATTGTAAGAAAGATCGATCGACAGAAGAGAAGGAAGGCCCTTCATGAATGCTGCATCAGGCAAAGGATTAGTCAGCATATTTCTCGACAGATTAAGGTTCCACAAGCTCTGCAGCTCAGCAATGGAGGATGGAATTTGACCAGTGAGCTTGTTAGAGCCCAGTTTCAACACAGAAACCGACTTCAAACTCCTAACTTGTGCAGGAATCCTTCCAATGAGCTGGTTCTGATCAAGTGAAAGCTCAGAAAGTTGGAATAAACCGAATAAAGAAATCGGTATCTGCCCAGAAAATCTGTTCTTGCTAAGAACAAGATATGTCAAATTCTGCAGCTGCCCAAGAAAATCTGGTATTGAACCAGATAGCATGTTGAAGCTGAGATCAAGAGACTGCAAGCTTTTGAGGGTTCCAACGCCTTGAGGAATCTGACCTGTCAGAGAATTCTTGGCAAGATTCAACTGAAGAAGATTCCTTAAATTCCCCAAAGCAGGTGGAATCTGCCCCTCCAAGCGGTTCCCACTCAAGGAGATTGTCTGAAGATTCTTGAGCTGGCCTAAACTCGATGGAATGTTCCCTTGCAGTGAATTGTCATCAAGAACGAGCTGCGTGAGGCGCGTGAGGTTGGAGAAGCTTCCAGGGATCTTCCCTACGATCCTCTTCATGCCGCTGATCACCATCACCTCCAATAAATGCAGGCTTCCTAGAGAGGGAGAGAGAATGCCCTTCATGTAAACACCATCATCTCCTCCTTCAGATGATGGGTTCTGCAGAAACAATCTGCTGACCCTCCCTCCGCCGCCGCACTCCACCCCTTCCCATCCGCCGCCGCAGCAGTCTCCGCCGGCGGTCCACGTGGACAAGAAGCCGGTGGTGTCCTTCAAGATGCCGGCTTTGAACCCAAGAAGAGCAACTCTGTCTGAAGGTGAGCAAACTGTCTCTGAAGAAACTGATTTAAAGAATGTGAAAATCAGCACAGCCCACTTCAGAAACTGCATTTTTCTTGAATTTTCCTGCAGGTGCAAATAAAAAAAGCTGCAAATTTCAAGAAAACGGTATGAAATTTCTACAGCTCTCTTTTTTTTGGTAATATATGTTTCAAGAAATGTGTACTAGTAGTAAAGGAAAAGGCTTTTGGAAAAAGGAGGGATGGGGAAGGAGTTTGTATGGTTAAATTATTTTGTATGGTTTGAACCTTTGACAACAAGGTATAATGATTGTGAAAGACAGTGGGAATTTTCAAATGAATGATGTGGTCTGAATATAAAAAAAATACTCCTATTTTCGCCTATTTTTATAGTGGGGGCAGTGAAAATAGTTTGTAAAAATTGAAGTAGATCACATGTAAAAATTTAGACCGTTTGGATTGTAGTAGAGGTTTTCACGAGGATTCTGAATTTCATTGTAACGTTGGAGCGCACTATATTCAAATTTCTTACTAACTCTAACTTTTTCCCACATAATTCATCTTTTTTTTATTACATTCTAATAATTCCAACTTTTCAATTTAGTTTTGAATATATTAAGATTCAAATATATCGAATGCGATATTATGAAACGCTTTTAATCGAGCGGTTATTGTGCTTTTATTAGTGCGCCTATCAACATATATACACACATAAATGGCCGTTTTTTTTATTTTTCTTTTTCTAAATTAGATTTGAATACGACTTCTATACTTCACAGCGTTATGTCTTGATTTTAGCAAAAAAAAAAAAAAAAAAACTACTACTAATAGATTTTTTTTAAGAGAATGGGAAAATATATACTTATGCATACAAAAATCAAATACTTATTCGATACAATATTGGTAATTGATTTTTGGGTAATATTCGATACCAGCCACTAAAATTTCGAGCAATTTTTTTCAGAGCATCGTCTAACCCTAATAAAAAAAACAAAAACAAAAAACATGAGGTATGCTGCACTTTTTTTTTTTATCTTCTTCCCCTCTCCCTAATCAACTCAAACATTGCTAAAGTTATTTACATAACCCTCTTTATACTACGTAATAGGTGCAATAAAAGATCACCATGAGACAATTTATTGTGAAAGTAGCAGCTTTCATTAGTATTTACTGTAATTAGCATTTACTAATTTAAGAATGAGATAAAATTAGCGTCTAGACACCATAATCACTTATTGTCTAATTTCAGATTTTTTTATATATAAAAAAAGATTATCTCAGATTATCTAGTACCCATAGAAATGCTCAAATACCAAATAGGGGCACATTTAATGTGTTCATCGCTCGTGTGATAATACTCTGTACGTGGTAATTTTTATTTATGATTTATATTTCTTTTAGTAAATTTTAATTTTTATGATCCGTATATATTTATGATAGTTCTCTTAATATGTAACATTGTGCCAGCCATGGCTATATATTGAAGCATTCATAATGTACTAATGTAGTAATTTTTAGCCGTAAATTTCCAAATTTTCTTTGAATTTTTGTAAAATATTCATTTTGTGAGCTCACTCCAACTTGTTAATTTCTACAAAATTTTTTACAGAATTCTTAGGTCTTGTAAAGATTTAGTGGGTTTTACAATTTTGAGAACTTTCAGCAAAAGAAAAAAAGAAAAAAAGAAAAAAGAAAAAAGGTTAATATATATAGTTACGCGATTAGGGGAGCAATTGGTGGTGAAGTTAGGGTTGAAAAATGCGACACATTTTGGGGGGAAATAAATCAAAACCCTAATTTTGATTGGTTGGACTCTCAATTCCATTATTTTATTATGGAAACGTCATCTGTGGCGGTGAACAAATTAATGAAGCATCTAAACGTTGAATTTTGGTGATCAAAAGAGCAAAAATATTACTAAAACCTTTTTCCGTTTATGTACTTCAATTCACTACGTGTGGGGAACCTAAATTAATTCAAGAAGTGAATTTCATTTACTCAAAATCAAAATACTGGTAAAATGTAAAAAAAAGTTAAACTTAGGATAACTAATTATCAGTTCAATTAACAACTCAATTTGCGTGCATCTTTGCATTGGATTGTACACTTGAGTGTCGGTATGAGTTATGGCGAAAGTTATATATTAGTACAAATTCATATCTATAAATTTCATGGACCATTTTATTAGGTAAAGATTTAATGGATGTTAAAGGAATGGTATTTGAGTTTTTTAATCATAAATTCAATACGTTTTGGAGTTTAATTTAAGTTGATACGTGTTGACATTATAGTTTATTGGAGTCGATTAGTGGACGAGATCTAGTTGAAAAATGAAATGGGATTAAGTCAAATAAATTTGTTAATATTTAAATAGTAATTAAGCCACCTGTAAATCTTTAAGTATAGACGTGTCAATAAATATATATAGTGTAAAAAATAAAATTTTGCGAAAAATATAAAATGTGATGTATTTTATGCACAGCTATGATACATGGAGCATTATAAGTTATAACGCATTTTGAATACTATTTTTTTTTTCTATTTTTTTATTTATAATACATCATTTATTATAATCAACCCTCAATATATATATTTTTTTATTTTTATTTTATCAGGCAAACACAACACACTCACATACACATACACCCGGAATGACTCGAACCCCCGACCGCTTGGATTGGAGGGGAACTGTCGATCACACAATGAACTATAGTACTATGGTCCGCATCATTTCTTATTTCTTACAAAATAATTTTTTTATATGATATCTTCGCTCTGTGTGTGTGTGTATTTTTATAATAGTATTGAGAATGCATTAAGATGCACGATATATATATATATATATATATATGGGATGGATCAGGTGAAAACTATATATTTGGTGAAACTTAGAAACTGTCACGACCGCACTTTGCTAATTGATAGCTAAGCTCGGTAATTCGTGACTATGGTGGAAATTAACGAATAATTTACGAAAGGTGGGAAAGTCGGGAATTTGATACGAACATATTATAGAACAAACACCGATAGACGGAATAAGTATGACATCACTCGTCATGATCTTGAAT
Source organism: Mentha longifolia (assembly GCA_001642375.2). Lineage (NCBI taxonomy): Eukaryota > Viridiplantae > Streptophyta > Magnoliopsida > Lamiales > Lamiaceae > Mentha > Mentha longifolia. The sequence goes on from CM038113.1 coordinate 29,981,477, forward strand.
TACAACCATATCGAAGGATTAGAAGTATCAGAGTGTATGCAGCGAAAATGTGTTTAAGAATACATGTATGGAGACATGTATTACCAAGAGAAATCTTCAACTAATACTACTTGCTAACTTTGACAAAAGCATCACCGGTCACTCCCCCTTCATCCTGCTCAACCTGCACATCGGAAATAATGTACAGGGCGTGAGTACAGAGTACTCAGTGGACACATGCCCAAAACATTTTATTGTCAAGCCATTCATAGTGAAACATAGGGTTTTTCTTGAAAGGCCTATGTTCACGAAAATTTGAGTTATCTTAAAAGCGACTGCAGTCTAGGTTCTGTAGTATTCTACCATATCTGAGTCTGTTATGTCCGAGGAGGTGGCCACCTCACTCGGTCACGCGATCGGTCACTATCTGGAATGACACGATCGATGTGTACACTGGTCCAAGAATAATAGCTGATCATTCAAGGACCCGAATTCGATTTATGAATTGGCATTTCGCCATTTAACAGATAGGTATCATACAAAAACTGAAAACATTTATGGCATGACAACACTTAAAAAGAGCTAATAATCTAATAAAACATGCTTTGTTTTATAGAAAGCCCACCTCTTTGCTTTTCTCAACTGCTACGAGACTTGATCTCCGTCTCAGCTATTGTCCCTCCTTCACGTGACCTTCGATTAAAATCGAGGTAAGATTCGTATTCCAACGAATAAAATCTTATCTAAGATTCTAATTTTTAATCTAATCGGAGGTTATCCTAATTTCAGTAACGTGGTTACTGCGATCTATGTTCGAGTTATGAATTCCGTTATGTGAACGGTCCATGTAAAATTCTACTATTAAATCAACTTGATTTATTGATGAACTCGATTAGTTCTATCTGCGTATTTGATTAGCTTAATCAATTATGATTAATTTATTAAATCCTAATTAATTAACTTATTACCATGAGTTAATAATTCACTTAAGAATTTCCAAGTCTCAATCTCTTAATAAATCATTCTTTGGTTTATCGTTGAACTGGGCTAACTTCTGCTTGAATTGGTGTAATTGAGTAGCTAAATCAATTAATTCTTGATTAATTAACTTATCCAAAGTTAATTATTGAGATCGCAAAAATAATTCCTTACGAATTATTAAGGTCGAATTGTGGGTTGAGTATAACTTAATTAGTGGTATCTTGAACCACTTAAATTAAGTGGAGTTGGGTTAATAATTAATCAAATAAATGAATTAGGACCCACTATAGCATAAATCTCGGCCCAACTGAAATAAGACTCGGCTCAAACTTTAGTCCGACCCAAATCCACTGACCCAACTTCTTGGCCCGGCCCGACCCGGTTAGAAAAGAACCCTATCTTCCTCCTCTCTCTCCTTCTAGTCGATCCTTTCTCTTCCTTAGACCTTCTTTTCAATCGAGTTCCCTCTCTAGCACCTCTTATGTCCGGTCATCTTCTCCGGCGAGCGGATTGTCACCGGCCTTTATCCTCTTTCCGCCTGTTCGCCTCTATTTCTAACTCAATGCCCCAAATCAAAAAAAAAATATTCCATTTCGAATTTGGGGCAACCTCCTCTGCTCGATTTCCGGCAAAGACGCCGCTCGCCATCTTCTAGGAGGTGCTCCGTCACTGCGGTAAGACGGCGCCGGCTATGGGTGTCATCCCGCAACCACGGTCAGGACTCCGTCGATCTCCGCTCCTACCTTCGTTCATCTCGGACCCGACAACCCCCTCTCTGGCACAACTCCCACCCTACAGTAACTCTGTCGAGATGCCCCTAGATTAAAAGCCCTAGTTTTATCGAGCTAGGGGACCTTCGTCTCTGCCCGCCACCATGTAATTTTTGGCGGTGGTGAGAACGCCGCCGTCATAGCTCCGCCGGCAGCTGCTGTTGTCGCTCGACCTCTACTCTCCTCCACTATTATTTACACTAATTCTTATTGTTGTTACAGGTTTCTGTATAGTTACTGACCATCGCTCTTCTTTCTCTTACAGTCTCCAGCACCACGATGATGAAGGCGCCATTACTGCTGTTGCTTGCTGCTGATCGGCATCTCCACCGTCGTGGCCTCGAGCCTCGACGGAGGTTTGACTAAGCTACGCTCTTTTCTTTTATTCCATAAGTTGAACAATTAGGAGCTTTCAGAATTTTACAAGTATGAGTTTGTGCTATTGTATTGGATTCTGGATTCTAGTTAGGCTCGTGCTTCATATCATGCTAATTATGCACATATTCTAGTTGTGGTCGAGCATGTTTTGTTTCTACTTCATCTTGTGTGTTTCTAAAGCTGGATTGCAGATCATGTTGTTTCCTTCTTCTTTGATTATTAGCTGAGGTATAGGTGCTATTGTTTCAGTTTCGGCTTATTTACTCATGTGTATAAGCATATCAGACTTGAAACTGTAAGAGGGTAGTGCATGCTTGATGCTTGGTTTGTTTTCTTGAAATTAAGCATGAACATGCTTTGTATAAGGGTCGAGAACTACATGGATCATACTAGTGGTTCTATTCTTCAAAGGAAAACTAAAGAAATTGTAACATGCTTAATCCATTTCAGAGTTTGGTCTGGTGGTTACCTTATGAAGAATGTGGTGGAATGAAGGGTTGGGAAGGGGCAACTTCAGCTTGGAAATGGCTTTTCCTTCTCCTTCCTTAGCTGCAAATCTCAACCTTCCTTCTCTCTCTATCGGTTCTCTCTTCTTCACTCCTTGCCCTCTCTTTTAAGGTCTATTTATCTCTATGCTTTGGTTGAGTTAGAAAATGTGGAATTGCAATGAGGGTAGGGATGGTATACTTGTAGTGGTTCTAGCCTCCTGTGTGAATTCATTCTAGAGCAAGAGGTAAGTTGACTATATAGGAATGAGATTGTAGTATTTCGATGTTGCCTTTCTAGAGTTAGTTTTGTCCCTTGGAAGAGATTCTTGCAGATTTGGTTTTTGTTGCTATGTGGCAGGTTTGAATCTCTATTCTTGTCTTTGCTCTCATGTTGCAGATTTTGAATCTCTCTCTCTTATCTCATTATTTTATTTTGCAGGTAGAGACCTTTCTGAAACTGATGTCCTTGCAGTTGAGGCTCGGCGCCCAAGGAACTGCTCCAGCTCCCATTTTGTTCTATTGGCTGCAGATTTGGTCTATTCAAAACTTGTATTGTTTGACTGATCTCTCTTTCGTTTTGCAGGTATCAAGGTGGGTATTGTGGCTGTGCTTGCAGCTGCACAACAGCTCCCAAAGGACTAATTCCCTTAGAAAGAAAAAGATAGACTAGGGAGAATCCTTTTGTTTGTTTTTATTTACTGTGTTATAAGTTGTAGCAGAGATTTGTTTTTAAGATTAGGCTTCAAGTTCAGCACTTGTAACAATATGAGAAAGTAGGAGTGTTTTATTTTAATTACGCTCTTGGTTTATACATACACATATGTGTGGATATTAAAGTCTAAATCTTGGTTCTATGATTTTACGACAATAATTAGTCTATAACTGGTCGTTTGGACCTCGAATATCTACTTGGGCTCAACTCGAGTTATTATCGGTTGGGCTTCAACCTATAATCACCTTAGTGGGCTTGGCCCGATCTGATCTATTTAGTCAATTGGGCCTTGGCCCAATTATTTAAAATCGAGAATCGATTCATATTCGAGCAAATTCTAATTCGATCATCATTTAGCTAGTGTGATCGAGAATAATAATGATTCGTTCATTCGAATCTAATCATTCATTCGGAAGCTTAATATTATAGAAATCAAGTTGCTACTTGATTCTACCATCATTCCTTAATTGATAATTCAAGGAATTTAATTACTAGAAGTTGACAATGAGATCATAAAAGTTGAGTCGCTACTCGACTTTATTATTGCTCTCTAAGCAATTGTTCTAGGATTCTTGGATACTAACGTTGATAGTATATCTCAACTATCGAGATTAACTAACTAATTTAGCTAAGTGAAATTACGGGGTATTACAGAAACTTTTTTCAGCCCTTGATTATTGCCATCCAACGGTTACAAATAAATAGTCAGATTTAATATTTAAATTGTTGGTGTGATTATTTTTAATTATAATTCACACATATTTAGGGTACAACCGTCTTTTGCTTAAATATACCATAACTGATTCTCCTTAAATATGGGGATTTCTTAATTACGTGTTTAATGTGCAATCTCTTCCCAATAATACTAATATCATTTCCGGCAATTATCTTTATCGAATTATATTTCAGTATCACTACCGCTCTCGATATTCCCACATTCTGAAAATGGTGGCTCCAGGTTCTTATGAATTTTTCTGTTATATATTCCAGATAGTTTATTTATTTATTTATTTTATGTCCGTTTGTGTTTGTATGTCTTTTTTTTCACGTATATGTAATATATCGTGTTCAGTTTTTGTGATGCATACCTTTGGAATCCATTTTTATGTATCCAAAAGAAGTAAAAGTAATTTCAGTGCTGGACACGTCTGTATTTTTTATTTTATTGTTGTAACACGTAACATTAATTATGATGTAGTTATGAAGAAGATGGATCTGCATTTTAACAATCAGCGTGTGTGCATCACATTTCATATGAATATGCTTAAAACTAATGACTTATGCATTATAACAAACACTTGGAGTGCATGAAATTAGGAGTTGCATTATAACAAACACTTGGAGTGCATGAAATTAGGAGTTGACCTTTGATTGGTACGTGAATAATACTCTACATATTATGCATATGTTAGCTAAAATGATTGCATTTATTCTTTTTACATCATTAATTTGTAATATATCAATGCATTTGAGTGTACTTTTTATTTCTCTTTTTTCTTATTTGTAAAAAAATGAAATTAATTTTCTTAAATTAAATTTGTAGATATTGATGATGCTAGTTCAAATGAAATTTCTGATTCGGACGAGGATTACATACCGGTATGTGACGATGCAAATAAACCCTTCGTTGGACGCAAATTTCCAACTTTGCATCAAGCTGAGCAATTTTACAAATCTTATGGTCGTGCTTGTGGTTTTGATGTTCGACTTGGGCAAAAAAAAAAGGTCACCTGATGATACGATTATACAACGCTATGTGTATTGTAATCGTGAGGGTGTTAAGTCGAGCACTACCATTCAGAAAAATAATTCTGGATCGTTTCGTGGTAAAAAGAAAAGAGTTTCGACTAGAGTAGATTGCAAGGCTAAGGTTATCATCCGTTTTTGTGGGAGTGATGGGTATGTTGTTGACGTGTTCGATGAGGGGCATAAACATGCCTTCGTTTCAGAGAGCTATAGACATTTCATGAAATGCAATAGGAGTTTGGATAATATGCAACAACAGTTCATACTGAATTGTCAAAAGGCAAATGTTGGAACGATGAAATCATTTCGTCTGTTCAAGGAAATCGTGGGAAGTTACAAATATGTTGGGTGTAGCAGTACGGAATTCAAGAATTTTACTCGTGACCTAAGAGCTTATGTGGAAGGTGTCGATGCTCAGATATTATTGAATAAATTCCACAATAAACGAGAAATCTTCCCAGACTTCAAATTCGACTATTGCGTAAATGAATCTGAGAAGCTGACATGATTATTTTGGGCAGATCCTGTTTCAATAAAGATGAATAGCGTGTTCGGTGAAGCCGTTTCATTCGATGCAACGTACTCAACTAACAAGTATGTCGCTACATATATCTTCAATGATCTTACTTTAATTATCTATAAGTTTTTTTATTTAATCATTTTTTTTGTAGGTATAACATGATTTTCACACCATTCACTGGGAAAGATAATCACGGTAGATGTGTGACATTTGCAGCTGGTCTGCTATCGAGGGAAGATGTCGACTCATATGTTTGGATCCTACAAAAATTTGTGGACTGCATGAAGATAAAACCGAATATGATAATAACAGATCAGGATCCGGCATTAAAGATTGCAGTGGAACGTGTTATGCCGGCTACTAATCACCGATTTTGTATGTGGCATATCATGTTGAAGGTGGCTGGGAAAATCCCGGTTTCTTTAACCGAAGATGAGGGATTTGCTAAAAAATTCAACGAACTTGTCTGGTCAGAGTCCATTGAACCCAGTGATTTTGATATTAACTGGCATGATATTCTTGATGAGTATGGATTGTCGGATCATGAATGGTTTGCGACAATGTTCGAGTTACGTGATTACTGGATTCCTGCTTACTTCAAAAATGTTGCAATGTCAGGGTTATTTCGAACTACGTCTATGTCGGAAAGTGAGAACAGTTTTTTCCGGAGGTACAATAACAAGAATGCAAATCTTTTACACTTCATGATGCATTTTGACAGTGCAATTGATGCACAAAGAGATAACCATGATAAGATGAGCAGCATTGATGAATCTTCTACTCCAGAAGCTCGTAAGGAGTGCTTATTTGAGAGGCATGCAACTACAATATATACTGCAAACATTTTTGATAAGGTTCAAAAGGATATCAAAGCATCTGCTTATTCATGTGGTATTGTGAATGTAACACGTAACGAAGTCGTGAGTACGTACGATATTGAGGATATATGGCTGAATCGGACATTTCGGGTAACAGTAAGTGGACCAGATGAGAGTTTTGATTGTGAATGCAATCATTTTTTCAAGCATGGGCTTTTTTGTCGCCACATCTATATTGTATTCACAAATCTTCATGTTCGTAAGATCCCACCGAAGTATATCGTACCTCGTTGGACAAAATATGAATGTGCCAAAGATATTATGGATAAAAGCACTTGTGTTACTGATTCTCATAATGAGAAGATCTATCTTTTGAGTCAGCTGCATGATTCTGCTTCAATATCTATTGGCAACGTTGTAGATGATGTGGATCGTATGAAAGAGCTATTGAAGGATTTCAAGGACTTGAATCTTAAGCACAACAAGGATGGTTGTGCATCTGTCACAGTGAATGGGAAGCAGAAGGTGTTTGAGAATCATTTCGGAGCTTCGATCCCGACAGAGATCTCCGTGTTGCCACCCGACCCTGTTAAAACTAAAGGAAGTGGTAGCAGTTTACAGTCAAGGAGTTTGAAGGCGGTGAAAAAAGCAAACAAGAAAAAAAGACTTTGCAGTAAGTGTAAGAAGATGGTTAACCATGACGCCATAAATTGCCCCCTGGTTGAATGAGTTCATTTCGATTAAGCTTATTTTTGATGTTTTTCTTTAAAATACTTTGGTTGTTTGCCTTTGGTATCTAGATTTTGAACGCATTTTGCCATTTAAGAATTTCATTAGAATGTGTTTTGCTTTGTTAGTTTGATCGGTGTGTTCTGCTTTGTTAGTTTGATAGGTGTGTTCTGCTTTGTTAGTTTGATCGGCAACAATTTTGGAATTTCGTTTAATTGTAGTTTTCGTCAAAAATATTCGATGCATTTTATATTTCGCCAGGTACATTATGCATAATGTCATGTATTTATATGCAATAAATTCTGTTATAATATGCATAAACAATACGTATACATTATTAGCTTTACATTTAGTAAATATGATTTGATAAACTTTCTAAGCCATTACCGTGTCAGTCAAAAATTTAATATTTGGCAAACACATATTCGTCTTAATTCTTACTATATTTACTATCGTGCCAATAACATCGATTGTAATCCAAGATACAGTATCTGATATAGTGACTTATCAGATGCAAGCTTATAGAAACTTTGATGGCAAGATACAGTATCTGATATAGTGACTTATCAAATGCAAGCTTATAGAAACTTTGATAGCTGCAGTTTATGCTAGTGGGGTGCCTAAATATGTTGAGAAACTATGCAACCTACATAAAGAATAACTTTCCATGAAAAGAATAAGGTTGTATACTTAACATGTTAAGAAAATTGATTTGTTAAATTGAAGCCAAGGTGATGATTTCGACATCGGATCATCCGTCCCAATATTTCATTTGAAATTAATGTTTGTATCTTTTATTAATAGTAAATTAGAAATAAAGCAACCAACTAACTATAAAAGATAATGTTTTTTAAATATTCTGTCAAAATTCTTATGAAGACAAGATGATTAATTCTATTATGTATAATGGTATGACATTATGTGCAGATATGCAATTGTATGCATGTTCAATAGATTTCAATTAAAAGAATTATACCCTTCGTAAAAAAATTATATGTGGATAAACTTCTTGTTATCCATAGATATATAGCTTCAACGTTGCATACCATCCAAATTAAAGTAAAACTAGTAAAAACATAAGTGTGGAATAATAACAAATGTTCAATTCTCAAAGAAAAAACAAAATATAGTTCATAAATAAAGCATGTCCAGTGAGGAATGATAAACTAAAATGTCTTAAAAAAAATCCATAGAATTACTCTCGCGGACGACAATTAATTAGCTTCGCTTCCAAATCATATTTTTTCTCCTTCGATGCAAGGGAGTAGTAAAATTCACCTTCCTCAATGGCATCTGTCTTCAGTTCGTTGCATTGTGCTGCAACGATGGCTGCACAATACTTCACCCTTAGATAATTCAATTGATTTTTTATCTTCCAACTCAAACAATGCTTCCACTTGGAGCCACCTTCCCCCATATACGTTTCCATGTGTCTCATAACATATATCCCACAATCAGAACCATTATCCGGATCCACCCATGGAAGAGAAGCTACACGAATAGTCGCCCTCTCAACAATTTTTGATCTTTCAACAAAGCCATTTTCATTAAGGAAGAATGTAAACAACCATACCTATAATTCACAAAAAAGTTTAATCAGTTATGCAATTGATTATGCATAATGGTAGGAAATTATGTGCATCAAGTTATTCAATTACGTGCACGAGTTCACTTTCATCAATATCAATTATACTTACCAGTTGTTGAGCTAGCTTTCTATACTTTGCTATGTTGCACTCCTTTTCCGAGTGGTTTAGGTTATCAATAATAACCACTTCTGCTTTTTTCATGTCAACTACTATAACGTAGTAATGAAGTTCCTCGTATATTGGGAAAAAAAACTACAACATCACATTAATTCCAATTAAGAAAATGTTGGCTATTGAAAATTAGATGCAAAATATAAATTCATAAGGGTTTTCGATTTACCAGATCAATCTTCTTGATTTCAGATTTTTCTATCCTTTCCAATTCAAATGACAGGTTCTCGAAAAACCATTCATTGCGTCTCTTCTTTTTCCACTCAGGAGGGGGCTTAGAAATGGAGTTTCGCTGTAATGCAACCTAATCAACCATTCATATTGCTGGTAGAAAAAAGTACATATGCAGAACAAAAAACTTACAGTCGGAGTGCATGTGACAAAAAAGCAGGTTGGTGAATCCGGTGCACGCAAGTGTTCTTTGCTGTTCAAAATAATGCTCCAAATGTTTATTATTTCAATATTAATAAACACAGTCTGCTTCATGGACATAATCTCTTCCCTTCTTAATGTTACATCACCGTACCGGAATACAACATGATCACTGCTCAATAAATGCATAAAAATAAAATTAAATAAACTATCTACACTTTAAGCAACAACAAATTATTATATGACTACAAAAAAATCATTAAATTGTCCTTACTGATTCCAAGGTCCAAACATCATGTAATATGTCACCTCTCTTTCAGTTTTTGTAAGTCGTACAGTTGTTTTAACAGTACGGGGCACGTATGGGGAGCGAAACTTTTCGGTCTTCTTCACCTCCCTTTTCAATCTACTAACGATCTATTTGAACATAGACATAATAAATTATAATAGGAATATATCAAAGATGTTGAAAACCCTTGATTTATAGTTTAAAGACTTGTAGTTAAGCATCATAAGTAAGCAATTCACACTAATTTATAAACATTTTTTGATGTGGTACGATAAAATACATTTTGAAGGCTGTACCTGTTTCTTTGCAGCATCGTCAACTCCAACAACCTACCAAAAATGAAAAATTAACGGGGGAATATTATTTAAAAAAATTATTAATCAGGTGAATTAAGTTAGACTCTGTATCTAGTATAAAGATGAATAAAATTACAGTATAAAATATATAACCTCACTGTTCTCTTCAATATTTGAATGCTGATCTGTTGCATCTTCGACCTCAGAATCTTGCACAATTGATTCCCATTCAACACCAATATCATTCTGTAAATTCTCAACCTGAAACTATAAAATAGATAAAATTATAAAATAGATATGTTACAAAATTCAAAACTAGTTAAAAACTGAAGATGAATAATGGTATAAAATATACAACATCACTCTTTTCTGCAATATATGCATGTTCATCTGTTGCATATTGGACTTCAAAATCATGCATATTGGCTGCCCCTTCACCACGAAAATCAGATTTCATGTTTGCATTTTCATCTGTGTCAAAAATTTGGGTCAAACCCAAGCTGAAGCTTGGCATGTCATATGTCCTATTCAAGAAATCATCTTTCTTGGTAATTGCATTAACAACATCTTCAAAACATTTTGTCACAGCCTCACTAGTCTAGAACGCATCTTCTTCTTCACTTCTATTGGTATGAGTATGCATCTGACTAGAATATATGTCTGACTCCTTTTTCATGCAACCAATCAGCTTTTGTATGGTCTCAATTGCTTTTTTCAAGTTGCAATCTGAATAAATGTCCACCGGAGCCCGGTGACAAGTCTCCAACATGTATACAAGCTTATTTGCAACCTCTTTGGCCGTCGAAATCAAATCTTTTGCATATTCCGCTGTGCTCCGACTTTGACCCTTACTTTTGTGTTGATGGCAATCCACTTCAAAACAAGTCTGCTTTTTTCCGGTTCTATAAGAATTGGGTCTAACGGATGTCCACCACCAAAACCTCGACCATTTAGTTCTTCGTTTTGACGATCTCTCAAGCTTGCATTATCCCAATTTATGCATAACGGGAACAATCTATTGCATTCCTTTCCCTTATATAGAACCCGGTCGACATAAAATAGCTACATTCAAGAAAAAATGAGAAATTAATGCAACATAAATTTTTTACCATAAATAAACATGTAATAATAATAAAAAAATGCACTTACAGTCAAGAATAATGACGACCCAAGAAATGATTGTTGCCTCTCAGTCTCCCATGTAAACTTCGTCTCCATCAAACATTTGAGCGTAAATTTGCACCAATTCTGCTCTTTAATCTTGCTAACGTCATCCAACTGACTCATAAAATAAGGATATATGTAACCATGAGACGTATTCTGAACAAGTGACGTCATAAGTAACACAACAAAGTTCCTCTTGAACCACACACCGCCAGCTTTATCTTCGTCTATTTTTTTTATAACATCTTTATGCCCTATAGTAGCCTTCCTTTCTCCGAACATGTTCATCCACTCACTTAATATGTTGCATGTTCCATCTCTGAGTGTATCCTCTATTACTACATCGCCCATAGGAAACCCAAAAACCCTGTGAACATCTTCTGTTTCTATGTGTATTCTCCGATTGTCAGAGATAATGAGATCACAACTACGATGATCAAAATTATTCACAACCCAATAAGACATTTTTCCTGGCACCTCCGTAATTCTTAAGTTAAGAATATGCCCGAAACCAATCTCTCTAACAACATCTTTCTGATCAGGAGTCATGTTCTTGATTGTTTCCACTAATGAGAACGGACTAGTTCTACATCTGAGATTTGGATAATCCCCATGTTGCACGTTCCTTATCCGCTTTACCCTTTTCCCTTCTACCTTATTTCCCTTTAAATTTGTTTTTTCATGTTTCTTTTTATGTATTATACTCCTATCTGCAACAAGGGGAAAAAAAAAGCATCAGATACAAATGTTAAGGTTGAATTTATAAATACAATGCTCTTCACATTTTTGCACTAATTTATGCATTCATCAATAATGTTGAATGCACAACATATGATTGTGAGTTTGTGATAGTAAATAAGATGATGCAGTCTATCTAATTGAATTTACATGGGAAGGATAAGTGAGTTGGCGGATTCTATAATGTTTAACTCAATGCATATTCAAGAATTTTCCCTAGTAAAGGTCCTATATGCTTAATTTTGAGAGTAATGAATTGTTTTAAAGATACCTCCTTCTCCTTCGTGAGGTAAAATAATTCTCTCGTTATCATCCCTAGCACGTTCTTTAATCTCACGTGAATGCGACACATGATACTCAATTGTTCTCCTTTTTTTTTATTGTCATCCTCCATGAAGTCATCATCATCATCTGCTTGCACAGTTCCAGAAACCTGATATATTGTCTGATGATGCAACTGTGGCCTATCATTTCTAGGCTTACTCCTTCCTGCATATAGGTGTCAATCTTGGATTACTACATTACATGCAACAAAGTATACTCATATATGCAAATTTAACAACTTATATATGCATTTGCTTACAAAATGAACTTAGTAAACCTATAAACTAAACTTCAAAATATTTCAATTCTAAATAAGAAATTCTAACTACAAAATAAAATCAAACAAACAATATATATATAGCTCCATTACAAATGTCGCATGTTTTCATACTATCAATGTTTTGCATCATTAAAAATTGACTTATGCATTAGCTCATACAGTTTTTATGCACATTATCATGTATTTACAGTTTGTATTCAACAATTTTAACTACTGCACACTCACGAATTCATCAATGCCGAAATCAACCATAAAAAAAACTTCAACTATGGCCTATCATGTCTAACCTAACTCGTTCATACATATAAGTGTTAATCTCAGAAAACTACATTACATGCAACAAAATATTCTAATATATGCTGACAGTACAACTCATATATGAATTAGTATAAAAAACTGAAATTATTGAACCTATAAACTACACGTCATAAGATTTCAATGTCTAAATATTAAATTCTAAATACAAATACAATCAAACAAACAATATATATAAAAGCTCCATAACAATTGTCGCAGATGTTCATAGTGTCCTTGATATGCAGCATATAAAAATGACTTATGCATTTTATCAAACAGTTTGTATGCAAGACTCAAGAATTCAACCTACTGCAAATTCATGAATCCAACAATCCAAAATCAATCATAAAAAAAAGGCAGTCCATAATTTTATCAAGAATCCAACTAAAATAAACGAATTTATCAATAATGAACAAACCTCTGCTATCATCACTCGCCATGTTCTTCATTGATTCGTCAAAAAACAAATAGTCGGCTAGCAGAATAATGCGGAACCCTAAGAAACTACAGATTTTGATACCGGGATTACATGAAAATATGAAAAGAAAACACGTAGAATGCATATCTATATTTTGAGAAAGATTTGAAGAATCCCACAAAATCAGCGCCTGCAATATGCAGCGTGTTTGAAAGAGAGAATTTTTACATTAGTACCCTTTAATAATATGAGAATGATAATTGATATGAATTAATTATTATGAAATAATTAAGATTCAGTTTAATCTCAGCCACAGATACTATTTAAATCGATGGTGTAAAAAAGTTTCTAGATACTACATTAAATATAGTTTTCACCTGAATCGAACCTTTTATATATATATATATATATATATATATATATACTTCCTCATTCTCATTCATAATGAGCTCAATTTTTTTGGGTACGAGTATTTTGACAATTTTTAGTTATAGAAAAAGTGTAATGTTTAACCGTTCATGTAAGACATATAAAAATCTTTATTTATTCATTATTGGATTTTTTCTTTCTTACTATATATTACTGTATGTATATGCATGTATGTGTGTGTTTTTGTTTTTGTTAATTTTGAAATAGATATTGCATTGGCAAAAAAAGTATTTAAAATTTTAACATTTAAAAATTTTTAAGGGACCAAAATTTTTCTTTCGCCTAGGGACACTAAAATGTAGGATCGGGGCAGCGTGCATCATAATATATTCTCAACAGTATTATCATATATTCTCAGTACAATCATAACATACCTGACTACCAATTAATTTAGACAATGAATCAAACAATGATCATTGATTCGAATCGATTATATATAGATGACAGAAGTACATAATATAAATGTAAAAAACCAATTACTTCTGCGTTTTTAAAATAGGAAAGGTACAAATTAACTCATGGCTTTTAGTCTTTATTTTTCATTAGTACATAGTACAACAAAATGGTCCCAAAACTTTTGTTAATAACTTAATCGGACAATTTTAAATCTTCCTTTTCTGAGAAAACAGATGAATATATATTGGGAATTGATTTAACTTGATGATTTCTACTGTACTATCTCTCAGTCTATAAAGTTGTAATGATCAATAGTTGTTATGAAAGAAATCATAATCAAAATATATTAGATGCATGATAGTAAAAAAAAAAAATTATTTATGTATAAAAACATAAGTTTAAGGGGAAAAAAAAGTATTATTGTATATATATATAAAAAAAAAAACAAAACATATGAGTGTACAAAAAAGAAGGTTCCTAATTCCTGCAATTGTCACGGAATTAAGATTAAATAGCTATACTTCATCTTCATCCAGTCCAGAATTATATATAGATGTAGACATCATTTCATTTTATGGTTTATTGAGAGATATGATGTTGATAAGATAACGTAACATGGCTATTTCATAATTATACATACGTAGACACCTACAACCATCCATTTTTGGAGGGTGGTCCATAAACATTTTCATATATGTTTTTAGGTACGGTTTACAAATTAAACATATCCATTTAACTTTTATTTGGAATTTTGAATGGATAATATTTTGGAAAAAAATAAAGTCTCTACTAGGGAGGCAGAGGTCCCTTTCAATCTAACAAATTCTTCTGGTATAAACTCTCCTAAATTGACTATCTAAAGTTGGTGATATTTCCTTTTCTTTATTTAATTATTTAAGAACATTTGATAGTATTAATTAGCTACTAACAAATATATATAAGTTTAATTTATAGAAAAGAAAAATAAGAATTTATGGACCATTAATTATAGTACGTATAATTTACGGTTCATGTTGATATATAAGCATGATTTTGTATATAGTAAGTATAATAATTCTTAAGTGTCAAACTGTATATAATTTAATAAGCGGTCGTAATATAAGCAGCATGATTACATGTATATATAAACATGTTTGTATATAGGTTTAAATATTTTTCGCTTTTCTCATGTCGACTTATTTTTTATGAGCTCTTGCCATCATATATATTACTACTAAATACTAATAATGACATATTAGCGATGAACATGTTATTAGTATTCACAGTTACTAATAGAAAGGTAGATGAATGCTTTAAGGTCCATCGTGGGCACACTTAATGTGTCAATGAATGCCAAAAGATGACGTGATAATACTATGAATAAATAAGTTAATATAAATATATACCTTAAAATTTAAATCCTATAAAAAAATTAAATTCTACTTAAAAGATTAAATCCCAATTTAAAAAATTTACCAACGTAGCACTACTACATCAGAAGTGGACACACTAAATGTGCACTTGGTTTTATAGAATGATAAAAGAATACTTATTGGCTAATTAATTACATTACAATTACAATCACATGAAAGTACATATCGGGAGTTTGGTGAAATGGTGATAACTATAACTGCATGTCTCTCTAATCTCAAACTAATGATTGGTGAAAATTATATGATTCCCATCACTTATTAAGCTTGTTTACACCTAAATCAAATCATCCAATCCAATTAGGCAAATAGGAAACCGAGATGGGCTTTTACCCACCTTTTTTTCCTTTCAGCCTTCCTAATGTTTTAACTTTAATTCAAGGAAATGAAATATATTCAGACTTCATTAAGCATATTGTTTTTTTGGTAAATAAAATATATTAAAATGCACGAAATCCATAAACAATTACTCTCTTCGTTGGACCGTTTTATAACGGGTTATTTTTCTTATTGGGTTGTCCCATTGATATTTAATCATTTCTAATAATTATTCCCTCCGTCTCGTTATGATCGACCCATTTCTTTTCGGCACGGATTTAAAACAGGAGTGATTAGTGTGTAAGAGCACCCACAGCACTACCGGAGGGGAGGGCGAGCCTCGGAGCCCGGGGAGGCTCGCACCTGGTGCGGAGGAAAGAGCCCGGCTCGCGCCCCATGTTGTGTGGTGTGCTGATGTCATAATGACATCAACCACCTTAATTTTATTTTATTTTTTTAAATTATGCCGTAGCCAAAAAAAAAATCGAACGTT
Organism: Mentha longifolia; assembly: GCA_001642375.2. NCBI lineage: Eukaryota > Viridiplantae > Streptophyta > Magnoliopsida > Lamiales > Lamiaceae > Mentha > Mentha longifolia. The sequence continues at coordinate 29,997,581 of CM038113.1, forward strand.
AATACTCAACGGTCACCCCTCAATTTCTCCTTATAAATTCATACCTCCACCTACACAATTTCCACACAACTTCTACACATTTTCTACTTAATTTCTCCACAATTCTACTCAAATTTTTGTTTTTTCATAAATAAATAAAAATTGTTGCTATGGATGATGAGTCATTTCTCGCTTTGATAAGGGGTGAAGTTCCCGGTGGTTCTTCCTCTCAACACAACGAAAGTCAGCCGCCGCTGCGGTCGCAATACAAACTTGGATTCGCTCCCTACCCAAATGCAACCTCTTCCATGGCTACTACGTCCAACTACGAGGGACCGGAAGAGAGGAGAAGACGCAAAGGACGTTTTCAGCAATGCATGTGCCCTCTATTACGCCGCAACGAAACAACATTTCCAATATGGAAAGGCCTATAAGCAGTTGCAACTTCTGCCCAAGTATGATGTTTTTCAAGCTTCTAAAAAGCAGAAGGGCACAGATGGGTCGTCCAACTCCAGCAATCCCGATGCGTTTGAAGTGGAAGAGGATGGATACTTTCCTAAATGTAGCCGGCCGATCGGGACCAAACAAGCAAAGGCCCAAGCTCGGAATAAAGGAGAAGAAGCTGAAGAAACGATCGATTTGGAAGCTGATGGAGACGAGACGCGTTTTTTGCAATCAAACGCCGAAGTTAATCAGACCTACTTATCTTTGGCACAAAAGAAAGCGCACTTCTTGGAGAAGAAGGCCCAAGCCTATAAGAGCAAGATTATGACTTCGTATAGCAAGTTGATCGCCATAGATACGAGCCACATGTCGGAGGAACAGTTGGAGCATCATCAAATGCTCCTAGCTAAAATGTGGAGTATGATCGAACAGTAGCTATCTTCCTTTGTGTAATTTTTTTTTTCATTGTTATATTTCGTTTCGTACTTCGTTTCAATTAAATAAAAAAATTCCAAACATTGTGTTTTTTTAATTCAAAATAGAATTAATAAAATAATTAAATAATAAAAGAATTAAAAAAGAATTAAAAAATGAAATTGAAAATCGATTAAAATAATTAAAAATAATATATTAAAATAGAGAGCTCGTGGGCTGCAGGGGCTCTCGGGAGAGAGCCCCTCTCCACCAGAAAGTAGCCGAGAGCCCCTAAAACGGGCTCTCGGCTGTGGATGCTCTAAAGTGTATTGTGTGTAGGGATGTAGTGTTGTTTATGTATTTAGACATATTTTAAAACCAGAGCATCATAGATGCATAAAAACATATTGATGTTTAATCTTAAATGAAAGATCGTATCAAGACCTTTAATTTGATATAAAAATTATAAAAGTCCGAGAACAAACGATCAAGTTATGATAATTTAAAGTTTTAGAATTTAAATTATATTGGGATACGTGCTGAAAAGTGAGTGGATGATGAGATTTAATTATAGAAAGTTAAGTGTAATAAGAGATTTACTAATTGTACCATTTAAGATTTAATTATTTCCCAAAAAGGAAAGGAGTCAATCATAGTGAGACAGCCCAATAAGAAAAATGGGTCAATCATAGCGAGACAGATGGAGTACATTATAGTCATACACAAACTACATTTTATCACTATATGATCTATAATTCGGATTACCGTATACATTATTTTTTTACAAAAAATGCATTATGATGAACGATACATTATAGTCATACACAGACTACATTATTATGACGATGTATTATAATTTTACATAAAATAAAAAATAATTATACATAAAATAAATTACCTTTTTATTTCTCACAATGAACTACTTTTTACGGTATCTCATTTCTGAGTAGTGCTCCCTTACTGTAACGCCCCGTAATTTCACTTAGCTAAATTAGTTAGTTAATCTCGATAGTTGAGATATTTTATCAGCTTTCAGTATCCAAGATTCTAGAACAATTGCTTAGAAAGCAATAATGGAATCGAGTAGCGACTCGACTTCTATAAATTATTTCTTCGAGTAATCGATTGAGAAGTAATGATATAATCAAGTAGCAACTTGATTTCTATATTATTTAGTTTTCAATAAGTAATTAGCAATCGAATAAAAGGATCGTTATTATGCTCGATCACATTAGCTAGTGATGATCAAATTAGAATTTCTCAAGTAAGAGATAGTCGTCGACTATTCAATTTTAGTTAATTGGGCCAAGGCCCACATCAGCAATCGGACAAAGACCATTAATACATTATGGGTCGAAGCCCAACTATTAATAACTTAGGTCGAGCCCTAGTAAAATACGAAGAAGGCAGCCCATAATATTACACTATGGCCGAACACGGCTCTCAAGAAGAGAGTTCGAATATGTATATATATATATACATAATTAACCAAGAAAAGAATTGGAATAAAACAATTCTTGAGCTATCGTTGCAAGTCTGCCTAGTAAACAAAGTGCAACATTCATTTCCAATCTCTACAATCTCAAATATACAGCCTTAATACAAAGGATAAAAACAAACCAATTAAAATCCTACGACTAAACTAGAAAGAAAGTCAGCCTCCTTTTTAGTCCAGCTTGGCTGCAGAAAACAGCAAGCATCATCCTAGCTTCACCTGCAAAAGAAAGGGAACCAGTTAATAAGACAAAAAAGGGAAGAAGTGACCAGCCTCAACAAGAGACAAGGGAAGTTAGGAACCCAAAAATCTGCAGCAGAAAAACAAATGAAAGTTGCAGCCAATAGAACAAAAGAATTCATAGGAAACCTTCCAAATAAAACAAGGGCTTAAACAGTCCACAACCAAAAGGGGAAGGGAATCAGCCCTTAGCTGCAGATTCCAGCCGAAGATGGCCAACACCAGCCTGCAAAAGAGGAGAGAGATGGATCAGCTGTTGGATAAAACAAGAGTGTTTTAAAGTCTGCAACTAGGCACCAAAATAAAATCTGCAGAGATCTTTGGAAGAGAACAAATTTAGTATGAAATTAGAAGCTTTGAAACACCACATTTCTCAATCACAAGTCAACATACCCAATAAGTTCAAATCTAAAGATCCTAGCTTTATATTCACCCTCATTCCCCAAAATTCAGTCCCACACACTCCACCAAACACAAGCAGAAAATAGAGAGAACTGCGTGTGCAAAGAGTGAGAATGGAAGCACTAGCAGCAAAGGAAGGAGAAGGCAAAAACCGTTTCCAAGCTAAAATAGCCCCTAACTTCTCATTCTACCATTTCTTCAAGGTATTTCAACAACCCTCTACTCCTAAGCCCAAGCATGATTTAGATAATCTTCAACACATGATTAAACACAAGCATGCTTCTATTCGAACCATAACACCTTGATGAGCATATAAATTTCGAATACTTAACCTCTAGACTAGAGAGAGTCTCAACCAGTTAATAAGTACAACTTTCAAAAAGTAAAATACCTCAACCAAAGCAGCACGTTCTTAAAAATAAGCAAAGAAATTTAGAGCATAATATACATTTTACTACTACAAGCATGAGTACTATCCCAAGCATGAACTTAAGAACATGAAACCTCAACCCAAAACCTAGAACTTAGGTTGAAGCGAAGTACAGTAAACACACGATTCATTGATGATGAGGTTAAGAAATAAATATAAGAGTAAGAAGAGAATGAGAGTTAGAAGGATTCGAACCTCCGTCGAGGCGCGAGGCCTCGACGGCGAAGAACCAGAGGAGATAAGCCTCAGCAGAAGGGCGAAGCCAGCAGTAGCGACGCTACGTCACCATCTCCGAAATCTACAGCAAAAAGGGGATAGAAAGTTAGCAATTCGAATCGAGTAATAAACTAGTAATCATTAAGTTGAACCCTAATGATAATTTAACAATAAGCATACAGAAGGGCAGTGGCGGTAGCCTTTACCACCGCCGAAATCAATAAAATGAGAGGAAAGAACGACGGCGTGTTTTGCCGGATTTCGAAAAAAAAAAAAAAAAAAAAGAAAAAAAAAGACCAGGAGAATGTCTCCTAACTCTTAGAGTTAGGATTTTTAATTTTAGAACTTCAAAAGAGAAGTTCGCCACCGCCGTGGGAGTTGCAGCCGGACAGTCGAGAACCACCGGATGGAGATGAACTCGCTGACCAGGACCGAGCTCGTCGGACAATCGAGACCACACGGCACCCTTCGACGCGGTGCCATCTCACCGCCGCGGCGGAGCTCCATCCGGAGACCAAAAACTACGAACTCTCGCCGGAAATCGCGAAAGGCATTCTTTCCCAATTCAATTTAGGTTTTCGAATGGGGGAAAGCAATAGCAACGAGGAGGAGATGACCACCACCGGAACGATGGCACCGAATGCCGGCACGGTGGAGAGAATGACTGAGACGAGAATCGTGCAGAGGAAGAAGATCACGATTTGAGAGAGAGGGATCGTGTTCTGCGTGAGAAGGAAGAAGGATGAGGGATTTTGGTGTTAACCGGGTCAGGTCATCTTCGGGTCGGATTCATTAACCCGTGGGTCCGGGCTCGGGCTACAGATGGGCCAGGATTAATTCTTTTAATTGGGCCGGAGCCCATTTACTCAATTACGAGCCCAACTCCCTAATCAATTACGAAACGAGACGCGATTAATTAAATTATATTCCACTCCAGATTAAATTCTGATAATTCTAAATGAATTATTTCGCGGTTTAAATGATTAACTTTAGATAAGTTAATTAACCAGAATTTATAATTTAGATTAATTGATTTAGCAAATCAATTATACGTTGGGATTTAATTAGCCCAGTTTCACAATAAATCAAAGATTGATTTATTATAATAAATTTATATGAACCGTTCACCAACGGTGTTTATAACTCGAGCTTAGATAACAGTAACCACGTTACTGGATTTAGAATAACCTCCGATCAGAATTAAAACTAAAATCTTAGATAAGATTTTATTCGTTAAAATGCGAATCTTACCTCGATTTTTAATCGAAGGGTACGCGAAGGAGGGACAGTAGCAGAAGCCGAGATCAAGTCTCGTTGCAGTAGAGAGAAACAACAAGGTGGGCTTTCTATAAAACAAAGCATGTTTTATTAGATTAATAGCTCTTTTAAAGTATTGTCATGCCATAAATGTTTTTCAGTTTTTGTATGATGCCTATCTGTTAAATGGCGCAAGGCCAATTCATAAATCGAATTCGGGTCCTTGAATGATCAGCTATTATTCTTGGACTAGTGTACACATCGATCGTGTCATTCCAGATAGTGACCGATCATGTGACCGAGTGAGGTGGCCACCTCCTCGGACACAACAAACTCAGATATGGTAGAATACTACAGAACTTAGTCTGCAGACGCTTTTAAAATAACTCAGTTTTTCGTGAACATAGGCCTTTTGATAAAACCCTATGCTTCACTATGAATGGCTTGACAATAAAATGTTTTGGGCATGTGTCCACTGAGTACTCTGTACTCACGCCCTGTACATTATTTCCAATGTGCAGGTTGAGCAGGATGAAGGGAGAGTGACCGGCGATGCTTTTGTCAAAGTTAGAAAGTAGTATTAGTTGAAGATTTCTCTTGGTAATACATGTCTCTATACATGTATTCTTAAACACATTTCCGCTGCGTACACTCTGATACTTCTATTTCTTCGATATGGTTGTAACCCAGAATCATGACAAATGGTGTCGTACCTATTCCGTCTATTATGTCCATCTATCGGTGTTTGTTCTATAATATGTTCGCACCAAATCCTAAATTTCCCGTCCTTGGCTAATTAATTGTTAATTTCCACCATAGTCACGAATCACCAAGCTTAGCTATCGATTAGCAAAGTGCGGTCGTGACACCTACCCACCGCGGACATACTTAATATATGTCCCCACGGCTGAGGTGACAATATTATATTTAAGGAAAAAAAAAACTATTATTAATATATTAAATAGAAATAAACCTTACAAAAAAAACTAAATCCTAAAAAAAAACTAAATCCTAAAAGAAAAAATTATTAACGTGATATTTGTCACATCAACCTTTGACACATTAAATGTACCCACGGTAAATATAGAAGCATTCTTGTCTCATCCCCCTCTAGTCTCTATACTTGTACATCTATTGAATTATGGCCCTCATTCAAATACTCAATGCAAACGAAATCAATGGCTATGAGACCATTTGAGAAACATATATAATTCGCCCTAAAAAGAAAATTAAGCAAATTTCGATAAGCCATAGCATAGATGAATTTAACATTTATGGGGTCCAAAGCTAAGAAATAAAGAATGAAAGTTAAAAGAAAATGTAATATTATTCCATTTAGATTTTTGAAAAGAGAATTGTAGTGAGTTGGATAGGATCACATATATATAATAGTGGTCCTACTCCAACTCATATTTGTAAGAACCAAAGTTTATATGGTTTTAATTTATATAGTTGGCAATCATTAAAACTTGCTTCTTTAGGACCCTTATTCTATTTAATTATGTTGAATTTTCGCTCATAATTTAGTTTCATTTATTTATGAATCTTATGAGACTTTTCCCTTTTGCATATCAAACCACCGGCACATGTTAAAAAGTAGACAAGATTGACACTTTGACAGTAGTGTTACATTACATGGGCATAAAATATCTAGCTATTAGGCAAAGATACATATAATAAGTCTTAAAAAAAGGTTGAATTATGTGTGACAATTACATTATTATTCGATATACATTAGTTATAGTGATGAAATTGGAATGCGTGACAGTGACAAGGACAAAAGTGTAAATGCTAATATATACTGTATGTTAACTATGACTTGGGATACTCCGTCCCAATTTTGGTGTTTCAATCGTGTCTCAAATTCAATTTATATTAGTTTTATGTATTTTTTTTCAATAAATTTATTTTATAATGATTTAGTTTAATTTTATGATTATATTCAAGGGTTCACTCATCCCTATTAGGGTTTGTAATTATTATTTTTAGCATTTAATTTTACTTTTATTAGTATATTAAAGTTGATAAATTCAAAACTAAAGTGTATAATGTCAAAAAAAATCGATTTTTTTTCCTTAAAAATGTCTATTATGATTTACTATATTATAATATTTTAATTTTTATAAAAATAATATAAATTAAATTTTGAGACACCATTAAGACATCATTATTGGAATAGAGGATACCATCCCGTTAACTATATGGTGATTCAATCTCATGTTTTACATTATTCGTACATTCCACACACATCGAATTTATGTGAGTTTGCTTAATAATAATAATAATAATAATAATAATAATAATAATAATAATAATAATAAGTTATCGACACATGCATTAGCATGGATATTAATATCGATTGTTTCTTCCTTTGAGTTCATTTAATGCTACTCTTTCCTTTAAGTAAGGCTAGTAAGCATGAATTTCATCTGGGCTTTCAATTCTTCATCACACATTAATATTATAGAAAAAAATTATTGATATGCATTAGCTATAATTTAAATGTTGAAAAGTTTTTGGATGGAAATTTAACACAAGCGTAAAGCTTGCGACATACATAATACGGAGTAATAAATATTGTACTTAGAATTTGCATTATACATTCCTTTTATATGTAAAATTTAATAGAGTTAGGTAACCTTATCAGAATGTGTAAATGGTACCTATAAAAATTATTTGAAAGATTGAGCAAAACTTTAAATCATCAATTTGATAAGGAAAAAAAAAGACAGTTTAAATGCATATCAACTTGAAAAGAACATGATAGCAATATACACTCACACAAACAACTTAACAAAGTAGATGGCCTTTACAAAAAAATAAAAATAAATAAATAAATAAATAATAATTGACATCGATCGGTTTCACTGAACGGACAGACTAAAAGTTGAAATATTTTATTTTTACAGAAAATTTATTTTTTTATATAAAATATGATAACCATGCAATATGATAGTATTGGAAATGTGTTATAATTGACAATTCATTATAGTTATACAAAAAAAAAAAGGAAATATTTTTTACTTTTTATGATAGATCTATTTTTTTTTTCACAAGAACGTGGTGAGGTTGATCGAACTCTCATATGCGTGTTTGAAGTTAGATACGGTATATTTTAAATTTATCAATTCTCACGGGAAAAGGAAAATAAATATGATTGAAAAGATTTAAGAACACATAAAGTTTTTTTTATTTTATTGGAAGAACACATAAAGTTTTAGTAATTGGAAATATGTAAGCGATTATAAACTTATTATTATTATTATATAATAATAATAATAATAATATAATTATTATTATTATTATTATTATTATTATTGTAGTTGAAAAATATTATGTGTAGTTAAATCTATTACAATATCTAAAAGCTCAATTGTTGTAAAATATTATAACATTGTCATTTTCCCTCCAAAAGCTACATATCTATATCCAAAAGATATTTATATAAGTATTGACTAGCTACGTATGTATAATTCATTAAAATACAGGTCAAAGTAATCTAATATCCTAAAAGCTAATACACAATGAATAAAATAGATGCTAAATTGGAGCCCAATATCTTATTTAAATTAGAATTCAAATTAAGCATGAGATGGATGATTTTCCCTCTAAATGCAAACATCATTACTTATTTTCACCAAAATTTCTATACTATTTTGCATAATATAAAATTATCTCTTTACTTTTCTTTGATTTTTTTTGAATCATAACTATCTCATTTTAAAGTATTTTTTTTTAACAAACAGTATGATTTTTGTCCAAAATTCAATTTATTCTTCTGAAAATACATGTTATGTATTTGTTTTCTTTGATTTTGTTCTATCATCACAATTGTATTTTAGGCAGCTTTTAAAGTGTTATATTACGTTTGCAAGAGATATACATATACCGAAACAACCCAACTACATACATAATTTTGTTCGAGATTCATACATATGTTTTAAAGAAAATGGTTCTTATATATATATATTTTATTTTATTTTAGTGTACAACAATTAAATTTGGATTGCATCCACTGAATCGAAAAAATAGAAATTATTTGATAAACATAAACATGATACTTATTATTAATAGTTTGTAAATGTATAACTGAAGTTTTACTCTCTTAGAGTATGAGAAAAGATTAGAAAAACTTATAATTCTAAAATTCCAAACATTTGTTCTCTTACAGAGTGTTAAGATCGAACTTCAAAGTATTTTTTTTATCATTCAATATAATATATTTTATTTTATTATTCTAATTTTTCTTATAATCTTGATTGTTGTATGACCCGTGCATGGCACGGGAGCAATACTAGTGACTTGAATAACAAAATGGAACTCTTATTGTTGTTTAGGGCTCACGTAATAGATGCTTTATGTTCAAAACCCATAGCTGATTTTGGGCCGGATGACATTCTAAAGCTCAGCAAATAAATCTTGTTAGTAGTATTAACTTTTCTTTCTTTTCCCGTTTTTCATTTTTCGAGGAAATCAATGTTTTTATAAAATACTAGTAAACGAAATAATATCAAGCCCAAGTATTAAGAAGAAATTAAATATGCGCTGAAGATTCATATTTTTAAATTTTTTTTAAAAAAATTCTACTATGCTGTATATACTTGTATACATTAATATTGTTGTTCGATTACTTAGTGACGAGAATAGTCTTTCTTCCCCTAATCTTCGGTATAATTTTATCGATTTAACTTATATATAGCTTATAAAAATTATACTCCCTCTGTTATTTTTGACTTGTCTTGTTTTATTATTTTATACTACTCATATATTCAATAAACAAGACAAGTCAAAAATAACAGAGGGAGTACTAATGTAATATTGAGAAAGTAACATAAAATGTATCTACTATTCTTCCACGCTACACTTCCTACTAGGTGTGAGCATTTGGTCGATTCGATTTTCGATACAAATTAACGAGTCTATACAGAGCAGATCAAATTGATCTGACCATTTCGACCGTTTTCATTTCGATTATTTGGTTCGTGAGTTTTTGTAGCATGGAGACAAATGGACGAGTGTGCAATAGAAGATCCAACATGTGTGTACCTTTCAAACAATACAAAATATCCAAATTCCTCAACCAATTGTACATCTATTACAATATCTAAAAGAAGAATTGTTGCAAAAATTTACAATATTACCATTTTCCCTCCAAAACATACATCCAAAAATCTTATGGACAAATACTTATTGCACAAGGGTTTAAAGGTGAATGAGATCTAACTAATGGTTAATACACATTGATTAATTACAATGATGTATATTTGTTTGTTAGTTTATAAATTAATTTATCAAATAGATTGTGCTATCGACATAAATATAAATCAAGCATTATTGCCTTTCAAAAAAGAAAAGAAAAAGCATTATTGTATTTTTCTTCAATAAATGTATATTATATCCAACGGTGAATTTGTAAACAAATTAGATATTTGTAATTGTTATCTTTTCAATTTGTTATTGTTTGTTATTGTTGAATACTATAATCTAACAATAATATTAATTCAATTGGAATACTCAATCTCAATTTTAGTATATTAGTGTGTCATATAATTTTTTTTTTAAGTTTTAATTTTTAAGCTCCAGTTCAGTTTATATATCAAGATTTAGTTTAGGTTTGCAATTATCACTTGGGTTCACCAATCCAATTATAATTTTTTAATTATTTTTAACATTTATTTTTATTTATTAAAATAAAGTTAACAAATTTAAAATTAAGGTATATAGTAATTTTTAAAAATCCTCATTTTTAGTTATAAATGATACTTATAAATCATTATAGTACTACCTCCGTTCTATTCAAGTTGTTACACTTTTTTCAGCAATTTTTTCAAGTGTTTTCGAGCGTCTTGATGATGAGTTTAAAAATAACTTTTTAAAGAATTTTTTCTTTTACGGGATACTGCAAGTGTTGTAGTATCCCGTAAAAGAAAAAATTCTTTAAAAAGTTATTTTAAAACTGTAACAACTTGAAAAGGACGGAGGTAGCAGCATTTTTATGATAAGCATTCTAAAAATAATAAAAATTATTTTGGATACCAAAGTTGGGCCTGAAGATACCATTCAATATTAATTTAAATGAAAATATATATTTTTTTAACAAGCAAACACAATACACTCACACACCCGAGATGACTCGAACCCCCGGCCTCTTGATTGGAGGGAAAACGTCTTACCAATTGGGTTGCGCTTCGTTATCAAAAATGAATTTAATTTATAAATATGTTTGAATGATTCAGTTACGATTAAATAAGTAACTGCTATATCCACACATTCGTTTAACATCTACTCCCTCCGGTCTTTTTAAGTTGATACACTTTTTTTCAGCAATTTTTTCAAGCGTTTTTTACCGTCTTGATGGTGAGTTTTAAAATAACTTTTTAAAGAATTTTTCCTTTTACGGGATACTATAAGTGTTATTGTATCCCGTAAAAGAAAAAAATTCTTAAAAAATTATTTTAAAACTCACTATCAAGATGCAACGCTTGAAAAAATTGCTGAAAAAAGTGTATCAACTTGAAAATACTGGAGGGAGTATAATTTTATTTTTAATCAAAAATTCTCTATGTGAAAAAAATTACTATCATTAGTTAAATTCGATCATCTTTATATTTACTTATTCTTTTTCTTATAGTAATAGTAATTAACGTAGATCATATCATGTGCATCGCACGGGCAATGACAAACATGGTTTTCATGCTTTATTTTCAGTGAAAAGTTGATTAAATGGGTATGAATTTGATGATCGTTTGAAGTTCGATTGGTCTTGATCGTGTTTTTGTCAAACAAAGTACTTCTTGGATTATTTTATTTATTTTGTAGGAAAATGAGACATGTTTTGGCAAATATAACGATTTTTTGTTGAAGTTCAAGTTGAGAGAAGCATATAGGAAAAAAACATAAATTGATTCGGACTTCAGACGAGGAAGAACAAAGCGAAAGAAGTCGAAGTCCGAGCGGCTTGGGCACGCCGCCCGACCTCATGCTGAAGAAGGAAGCCGAAGGGCACGAGAGCGCCCTAGCGCGCGACTGCTTCAGAGAGACCCCTAGGTCGCGCGCCATCCTTGGCAAAATGGTCTTGGCAGCGCGACCGGGCGTGGGCGCGCGCGCCGTCCATCTCCTCTCTTCGGGATTTCCTATTTTCTTCTCAAAACTTCTATTTTATTACTCTTTTGACCCCATTTTTCATCTTTCATAATTACAACTTGACCCCCACCAAACACCAAGGTAAATACCATTATGTGATTCATTTTTAGAGTAGAACTTCACCTAGCCACAATCTACACACACTACCCATCTTCCACCTTCACCCACCAAAACCAAGAGGGAGAAAGCTTGTTGAGAGTTGGAGAAGAAGACATCAAGGATTTCAAAATTGGAGCTCAAGATCAAGGATTTGTCTATGAATTCTTATTACCTTGTTTCTTTGATCATGTTTATCTTTTATGTTGGGATTTTTTGCTTCCATGGGCATGAGTAGCTAAAATCTCATATTCTAGGGATTTGACAATATGGATTTGTAATGGATTAGCTCTATTTTATTTTCAATTATATGGTTTGATTGCTTTATCTCCTTATGTTCTTGGTTTGTATGTATGTTTAAATGCTTGATCACCATTTATACATGTCTATTGTGTTGATTCAAGGGGCTTTTGAGAGTTGAGAGTTTTTGTGAGGGCTATTGATCCTAGGGGCTTTTAGGAGTTATAGGCTAGACTTTAGTTGGGGACGACAAAGCTAGCTTGTAATCAACGGTTTTAGTCATCCGGGAGGGGCTAAAGCGAACAAGAGATCGTCCTAGATAGTTGAAGTCAAACCATAGGTTGATTAAGTAGAGTGAGTTCCATTTGCAAACTCATTGAGTCTATCCTAGAATATCTTCCTATCCATTCTCTCCATTGTTTGTCCATTTATTTTATTTTGTTTTGTTTTGTTTTGTTTCGTTGAAGTATTTTAGTTTTAGTTGATCAATTATTTGATAATTCGGAGTTTAAATAGATTAAAGCAACATAGTAATGGTACTCATAAGTATTTTGAACTAGTCTCCGTGAAAATGACCTTGCTCGCTACTATGCTACGATAGCCCCATACACTTGTGGGTTGCTTAAATAGTTAGACGATCAAGTTTTTACTACTAGTTTCAAACAAAAAATAAATAGTTCAAACGACACTTGAGCTAAATTGGAAAGAAGATAGCAAATGCCAAAAATAGTGAATGTTTAAAATGCTCCCGATGCATCGCTCGGGTACAATACTAGTTAAATAAAAAAAATAAAGGCAAAAGAATCCCACAATCAAGTAAATAATATATTTTCACCAGATAAAGACGCCATCTCCTTATATTTTTCTTTTCAGTCTGCCGATTCATATACTAAATCAGTCGTCCCTTCGTAGAGGAAGCGTCTCTTCATCTCCTACCCCCTACCATCTTCCCGTCTAACTTTCTCCCCCCTCCTCCTGTGCGGTACGGGAGGAAGTGGACATGAAGATGGTGGGAGATAGGAGATGAAGAGACGCTTCCTCTACGAAGGGACGACTAATTTGGTGTATGAATTGGTAGACTGAAAAGAAAAATATAAGAAGATGGCGTCTTTATCTAGTGAAAATATATTATTTACTTGATTGTGAGATTCTTTTGCCTTTATTATTATTTTTATTTAACTAGTAGTGTACCTGAGCGATGCATCGGTATTCTTCATGCTATTGAATCCAAAGTTGCGGACATGACAATTTTTTTCAATAAGGTCCTCTACATTGGCAATTGATAGTTATTAAAGACCATATTATCAAATAATTTCCAATATCATCTCGTAATTTATTTCCCATCAATGCACTGTTGGCTGCGACATCAATCAATATTTTCATTTTGTTCATTACAATCAACATCGCATTAAGTATAGAAAGTTTCTCATTTATTTATTGAAATTAGACGATCTTCAGTGTCAAGAATTTTAAGATAAATCTTTAAGGCATGTCGTCTCCTTTCTCGATAGACTTCAAATAAGTAGAATTGTCAAATTTGGCCAAAAAAGTCGAGCCCAATAGGCTTAAGCGGCCCGATTTGGGCTTTAATTTTTACAGCCGATGGAATTTCGGCTTGAATAGACTTGGTTTTGACAGCCCTACAAATAAGTGATGCCGTATTTAATCGGGCAAAAAAAAAATTCTATTAACCAACTTTATTCCATTAAATTCATATGCTATTTTTTTTTAAGTTATCTTGTTTTGTTTTGTTTTGTTTTTTTTTTTTTGTTTTGTTTTTTTTGTATTACTATATTTTTAGATCTAAAGAAAGTCGTCATTTTTTCCATAAATCTTTTTGGCTTCAAAACTTTCATATTCAATTTATTATTAGAGTCAAAAAATAAATTACCCACCTAAACAAAAAAAAATCAAATTCAGGTATGGAATATAAAAATACAAAAAAATACCCAAAATTTGACCAAAGTTCCCAAAATACCCCCATCAGACCACGCCCGTTCCTCTCCACCCTCAAACTTCATTTTTTCATCGCCCACAATCACACTCTCACACTGCCTATTCTCGCCGGAAATTTCGCCGCCGCTTTCCTCCCCATCACAAAATGGCATTCGCGTACCATTACAGTGATTTCTGCCTTAGAATTTAGTTTCCCTTCCATCTTTTCCGAACAATTTGTACAAATGGCGAAGAAGAGGTTACGCTCAGAGGCTTCGACCACCAAATCTCGAAAAAACTGGCAAAATCGAAAAAAAATGTCAAAGAATCCAACGAAAACACAGTTGTAACTCCGCTTGCTGATATACCGGTAAGAATCTTAGGGTTTTTTTTCTGAATTTTTCAGGAAATCACTATAATTTTACCGAATCCTCTAACTATAGAACTTGTTTGTGATTTACTGAGCATATTTATAAAAATCGTACTTCATTAGCATAGTTCTATGAAAATGTGGCTTTTAGTTTAATCTGCAGAAATTTTGAACTTATTGTTGATTGTTAGTTCGATTTTTTTGTTCAGAATGTACTTTAGTTTTGTCTCTTGATGGATTTTACTTCTATTGTACTGTGTAAGCGGCATGTTGATGTAGATTTAACATTAATATGTTGGATTTGTTGAAATTTTGTTGAGTATTAGTTCGAATTCCTCAACACATGAGTTAGGGTTTCATATTGTACAAACTGGATCTGCAGATTGTGTACTGACATTACTTATCATAAATGAGGTTGTATTAACTATAGTTTCTTTTGTTTTCTCTGAAGATTAAGTGGGAATATAAGATGTACCATTTGATTGATCATGAGCACAAGAAAATGCTCACAGGCTACGAGTCAATGATCGCACAAATCAAGAAAGTACTGGATACGCTCAAGAAGCTTGCACGTAACGAAATAACAAAATCATGCTGCTTCAGGTATTACACAGGGCTCCAGGACAACAACACAAGATCAGGCAACATGCTACACTATGTTGTCTTCAGAGAAGTTACTCCCACCCCTAACCCTGACACAACAGCTCTGTGGTTCAGAATCGCAACAAAATACTTCGTTTTTCAAGATAAGAATATGCTCTTGTTAGTGGGCTACGATTCGGAGAAGCAACCTTCAATCCATACAAGTACCATGCAGTGCCTGAAGATTCTGTGTTTGCCCGACTGTTCTGAAGTAACACGAAGATAACACCAGCCCAAATCACATAAATATTTGTAAACAAAAAGTTTACCTACTGGGATGGAGAACTCCAGATTGTGTTGAGATAGAGATTCCTGCAACCGAAGATGACTACATCAAGGTTACAAAATTGTTGCTAGCCCTGACGTATGCTCTTGGATATAAGCAATCAAGAAAGTCCATCTCCGTATGGCTGTGGGTTTTGTTGGAAGATGATAATGCTTGGGAGAAGTTCCCGTGGGGAAGTTACTCATATCAGTTACTCACTCATTCAATAACAAATGTCAAGAGCGATAGAGTACCCCAATCGGGTGTAGTCAGCTACCACATATTAGGCGACACAATTGCCTTCTGTGTAAGTTTACTACACAATTGCCTTCTTTAGTAAATCCTGCATATTACTTTGTATACACTAAATATCTCACCTCTCATGTTATAGGCTTGGATATTTGAAGCAGTACCGGCATTTGGAAAGCTGATTGGATTGAGGGATGAGGCCATAAAGAAACCACGCCTACTTCGCTATTCATATGTTACCCCAAAAGGGCTCCCAGAATTCAAAGAAATAAAAAAAAGATACAAAAACTTAATTCAGCTCACTGCAAACTATAGTAAAATCCGATGTGTTAATTGGTACAAAATAACTATATAATCGTACTGAGTACCTATAAAGCCATGATTTTACATATGTTCCTAAGTACAAACTTATATGTTTGTATATGTGTACCTGTGTATAGGAAATTCAACAGCTGTTGACTCCCACAGATGAAGAGCTTGGAACACAATACTGGAAATCACTATCCAATGATCCAGAAAGGATGCCATTTGCATTCAAGTATGACCCACACCACAACAAAAAAAAGAAAATCACAGATGACAGCCTACCTGCTGAAAATGCTACATCCAGCCGTACCAAATCTGCAAATCTGCAAATTGACGACGACCTAATGAAAAAACTAGGTCAATATGCAGGTGAAGCTGCTGCAGAGAAGATTAAGACGTACATTGATGAACTTAAGCAAAGTATTATGCAGGAAATCCTCGAGCACTTTGCTGGTGAACACCATTCAAATGTGCAGGATAGTGATGATGATGATGGTACTGAACATGCTGAGTTAAATGAGACCATACATTTACCAGAACCCTCCAATGAAGATGGACATGATCATGGTGGTAGATATTACAACTGTGAAGATGTTGGTAAAGAAACAGCTGAGGACGCAAAAGTAGATGCCAATGGTAAAGGCCTGAGTGCAGAGCAAGCAGCTACAGAGAACACACCAACTGATGCAGAGAACACAACGGTTGCATCAAAGGAAGCATCAAACAACAAGGAAGCAAGTGATGTGTCAATGACAGAAGAGGACGAAACGGCAACTGATGAAGCAGAAGAAGCAGGAGCAAAAGAGGCACAACAAATGGCTGCATCAGAGACAACGACAAAGAAAAGGGCAGACATGGATGCAAATAAATTACGGAATGAAGAAGACGCAGCCTTAAAGACAAATCAACAAACACACCAGACTGGGAGCACAAGCAAGGAGGTAGCAGACAAAAACATAGATGGCGAGGGCAAAGAAGCAGCAAATACATTGGCAAAGACAGATAACATACCAACACTACCATCAACACCAAAACAAGGGACAACAACGTTGGGGGCTACAACAGGGGAACCAACTAATGC
The DNA here is from genome assembly GCA_001642375.2 of Mentha longifolia. NCBI lineage: Eukaryota > Viridiplantae > Streptophyta > Magnoliopsida > Lamiales > Lamiaceae > Mentha > Mentha longifolia. The sequence goes on from CM038113.1 coordinate 30,014,785, forward strand.
AAACAAGGTACATGAAGACATTTGGAGTAATGAAGGAAACCAACAATTCGTACAATTTTAATTTTTAGTTTTTACATGGACACTTTGAGCGATGCATTTTGAATATTGGTTGTGTTTATTTTGGATGTTTGACTAAGTTGGATAACTTCTTTTTATAGCATATATTATAATATTAATTGTGTTAATTATTTCATATAATTGTGTTTTATATTCTTCGCATGTAATGGTACTTTTTTTTCACTTGAATACAACTAATTTGGTCCCATACAGAATTTGAAGAAACTGTTGATTGCCTATTAGTAAAAAAATTTGTACAAACTACATGTTTCAATGTTTGAAAACAAGGTAATAGTCAGGAAGAACCCACTGACTGACACACAGTTGGCTAAGCATTGGATGATTTCATGACAACCATGTCTGAACAGGGGCAAGAAATTCTAGTTGCCCCCATACCCATAGAAGACATTGCATTGGAATTTTTAGAACTAGGAAAAACAAGACCAACTAGGCTAAGGTTCCCATCAAGATCATGCAAGAGTCCATACCTTCCCAATGATAAAAGGGCTGGCTTGGCCACATATGAAACATTCATGGCCTCGACAGAGGAAAGGTACTATAAAAATGTTATACATAATCTTAAAATAATTACTTACACATAAAATTCTATATGCAGCTACAGGAACGTGGGACTGATTTACGCCATTGACAAGTCTTTCTTTACAACAATACTTAGCCCAAATGAGTTTCTTGAAGAAGTTGCAGTGCACACATACCTCTCCATACTAGTATCAAGACCAGATATTGCAGGTGTAGGGGCTACTCAAGACAACATTGCTATCACAACATGCTACTTCATGGTAAGATTGAATAAAACCAATACATATACACAGTACAATATTCTGATATACTCACTTAAATACTTCGTTTAAACAAATATAGAACCAAGTTGAAGAAGCTTTTGAAGCCATCCACAGAAAGAAAAGAAGGCCACTGTCTCTACACAATAAAGAAAATATACCAACGGAAATGATGAACAAGTTGTTGAGTTATGCTGAGGGCGAATATCCATGTTGGGGCGATAACATGAAACCCTGGGTTGAGTGTGAAAAGGTACAATTTAGTTGTTTTCTAATACATATTTTCTGGCAAACTGTTTTTTGATATCGAAAATGCATTACATTTACCATAAAAAAAAAAAAAAAATCTACATATTTTATTTATAGGTTGTCACAGCTTGCATTATTGGCCAAAACTGGGCGACAGTTCTGATTGATATGAAGAAACAAAGGATATGCATTTACCACCCAAAGACAGGAGATCTTCAAGCCCAAGAAAAGCAACAAGTAACCCAACTCTTCACGCCGATGGCCAAGGTGTTGCCTTAAATCATGCAGCAAATCCAATATAATGACATTCACAGAATCAAGAGCCCACAGAACACGGAATGGGAGATAAGCTTCGCACCCCCAAATGGAAAGTATGCCTACAAGCAAAAAGATGACAAGAGTAGTGGACTTTACTCGTTGCAGATAATCGAGAGGATAGTAGCAAGAATTCTAGGACCAAAAGGGTTAAAAAATACAGGGGAACTCCTTGCTTACAGGCGCCACATTGCACGTACCATATATGCATTCAGCACTGAAGAGCCACCAGGTCCTTTCGCAATGCTAGACCTCTAGACATCGTTTCAAACTATTATGTTTTTTTGAGAATTTTGATGGCATCTAAACTGTTTTCAAGCAAGTAATGTCCTTTTGCAAATGTTATGGTTGATGCCCTGTAGACTGAATACTTTTGTGATGCACGTTTATGATCTTTGATACACTTTTGTGATGTATGAAGACTTTTGTTTATGCAAGTTTATGATCCTTTGTGATGCCCTGTAGACTGAAGAATTTTGTGATGTGCAGTTACAATATGATATTCTATATGTACCACTTACCGGTAAAAACTATCCAAAGGACACAAATTATACTGTATACTTCAATTACATTATTGAATAAATACAAATAAACATATAAAGAACACCACATGCAAACAAAACAAACGAATGCATACTATAAAAAAAATCATTTACAGAGTGACATTATTCAATGACAATATACTATTAAATGCAGTTTCAATTTGATATTCTATATGTACCACTTACCGGTAAAAAGTACTAAAAGGACACAAATTGTACTGCGTAATTCAAATACATTTTGATAATATTCTCTTATTCACTAATCACATACCACTTACCAGCAAAAACACTTATAAAAAAAAGGAACATGTTGATGTTACCAGTTCTATGTTTTATGTTTTATACATGTGACCCTATGATTGTCGTAACTCATTCATAGATTACTCTAAAAATAAAATCCCTTCACCAAGTCATCCCATCGTAGAAACTATTATTGAATCAATAGAAATAAACAAACCAACAACAACATATGCAAAACAAAATAAATGGTAAACAAAATAATGCATACTATAAAAATAGAAAAATAATATAAAAAAATCTTTTACATAGTGACATTATTCAATTACCAGTAATCAGTAAGAAGTACTAAAAAGGAAACAAATTGTACTGCGTACCAATTACTGATAAAACATATTGATAAGGGCATAAAACGTACTTAGTAATCCATAAACAGTATAAAATGAAAACACCTAGAATCGCTCAAAACCTATTTGGATCATTGCAGGTCCTACGTGTGTGCCCAACTACGCCACAAATACCACAAGAATTCATCTTCCGAGCACGCTTCGCACTCACATCCACTCCTTCCTCGCAAGTGATCTCTTTAAATGCCTTGCATGTTGGTTGATAATGGCCTTTTTGGTGGCATCGGGAACACACACGTGACTCTTTGTGAGCTCCAGACCCTCCAGCAGCTTCAACAACCTCAGCACACCCAACAACTTCAACAACTTCAGCAACATTTACAGGAGATACATCAACTCCAGAAACTGCATCAGCTTGTGCATCAGATTCAACAACTACATCAGCTCCGGCCTGAAACCTCTTTAATCGAGGTATACCTGTTTGTTTCAGATTAGACGGAGTTCCAACAATGATTGAATCAATGTCCACAGGTACATGCCAATCACTAGGATCAGGCACCGGCATAACCTCAGTAGTATATGTTTCACGCCACATTTCAATAGTATAACACGAACCAACATACCCAAATAAAACCTGATTCAAATGACTACCAAAAAAAAATAAAATAAACAAATGTAGTAACAATAACAGATATTCACACTAATAAGTGACCAACCTCTTATTGAAATATAATGTAAACTTCTTACCTTAAAGCTCGTGTCACATGAGAGCATGGAGTTAGATCCATTTGGAACACTCGGCATGAACACTCTCTTGCAAGAATATCAACAATATAACTCTTCGACCCAGAAATAACCTTGAACTTCGAATCTGAAATGGGCTCAACCTTCATAATCAGACCTCTTATTGTAGCATCCTCCAATCTCCGCATAGCATAATCTGAAAGTTCTAGACCTCTAGATAAAGCTGTAATACGTCGCTTACAAAACCACTCTTGTGTGAGATTACGAGCATACTCTAATAGAGAACAAATAGGCAATTTCCTAGCCCACCTTAACCGAGCATTCAGACACTCCACATCATTAGAAGTACCGAAGGCAAATCTCTGAACTGGACATTTAGAACGAGCCCAATTTGCAGGTCCAATATTCAAAAGCTTTACATATGCAGCAGATGAAGTCGATCTCAAATTATTCATGTGGCAGTCAAAATCCTCAACTCTATACGCATTTGCAGCAGATTGGAAAAGATCGATCACATCTTCACCCCTGAGCTTACCTTGTATATGATATGAGCAAAAACCATGAGCAACACCAGGGAACACAGACAACACCACATTCTTTATACTCACATGTTGGTCCGACAAAATCAATATATTATCCCGGACTCCAAATGATTGCCGAACATGTGATAAAAACCAACTCCAAGACAAGTCATTCTCTTTATCACCAATACCAAAAGCAAGAGGGACAATATGTTCATTTGCATCTTTAGTTGATACAACGAACATAACACCCTTATACTTACCCTTCAAATGTGTTGCATCGATAACAACAACAGGGCGACAGGCAGGAAAACTCTTAAACACGAAGAAAGAGCAAAGAAGCAATACTCAAAGGACCCATCAACACGGACTTGAAGATCAACAATAGAACCAATGTTAAACTTCTGTAGCATATAAATGTACTTCGGCAGCAACTGGCATTGAAAATGCAAAATCACATCAACAAGCAACTCAAAAAACTTAGTTGTACAATACTAATAATGCAGTTCATTCGTACTTCGTACCATTGAAAAACATAACACAAAATGACATTGAAAACTGCAAAAATCACAGCAACAACCAAACATATAGTAACAAAAATTTAGGAAAAAAATTGTATATACTCCTATTTCCACAGTACTAAAAAAACAGTTTATTCATAATCCATAACAGTCAAAAACATAACACAAACACTAAAAAAAAGAGAATAAATAAGATTATGTACCTGAAATGATTTGTCCTGATCTCCATATGCCATGTTTAAAGCAAGATTCCTACCAGCCAAAGTAGCAGAATACTTCAAGTTAACACCAAACTCTCTTAATATTTGTCCTTGAATGTCCCGTGGCCTAAGTTCATACCTATCTTCAGACAAATTTACACCAACATGCGCAACAATAGCTCTAGACGACACTTTGGGATGAGGCCCTCTCCTCAAGTCTCTCTTGCACGTGTGTGGGATCCACTCGTATATCTTCCATAACAAACCAAGTGCCTTACTTCAAACACTAAACTTACGGCTTTCTTCGAAGTTGCACACATTATGATATCTACCAGTATCAGACCGTTTATTCCGAAACTCCAAATAATTTTTCAAGTGGCATAAAGCAATATCCGATACCATCGCATCCTTACTGTAAAACATAGAACCACGACCAAGCTCCACCAAAACAGATTCAGTCTCTATGAACATATCATCACACGGAAGAGATGCTTGATAAGAAGCACTAGGAATAACCCACTGAGCCAATGCACGATCAGTTCGAAAACTACTATCGCTAGAATTACGTACCATGTGCACGGCATAACTACTATCTACCCTATCAATTAAAGAGTGTGAAACCATGATCTGCACCAAAATCCTATCTATTAAAATGATGTTAAGAAATACCAACTAATAGTCAACAAAGTTTCAACAAAAAAAGCCAGCATCTAAAGCTGAAATCGAACTACATTCTGAATAAAAATTAGAAAAACAATGAACATAATGTATCGTATACAGTACAAAAATAATAACATTCATAAATAAGCATAATGAATACAACATCATATTCTCTAATATCCAAAAAAAAAAATCGAGCTAATAATCAACACAAGTTAAAAAATCCAGCATATTAACAGTCAAAAACGCTAATCGCAGTCATCAACTAATGATTGGCAAACACAAAATCCGATCAAATCATCAACATCGTCACACATCTTGAACACCGAATTAGTCAAATTAAAATCACAACCGAGAGTAAATGATAAAAATTATTACCTCAAAAAATCAAAAATATCGTGAAAACTAATCCGCCGACACCTCCACCTCAATAGCTGCCTCAAATATACCGTCGCCGTCAACTCAATCAACACTTGAACCTTCGCAAACTCAATACACAACAATCGAAGCCATCGCCGCAATTGAAATCATAAAATCGAGAACAGTACAACTAAAATCGTCCGCTGCGATTATGAAACTAACAGCAAAAAATTCGAACAATCCATACCCAAATCGTGGCCGTCGCAACAATAATTGCCGCCGTCAATCAACAATCAACCCAAAAAAATCGCCGGCGGAGTTGAAATCGAAAGAGAAACATCCGAGCTGCGAGGGAAAATAACAAATTGCAACAACCTCATAAAACCATAAAAACCGAAGCTAATAAGAAAACAGGGGTATTTTTGTCCACTAAACTAAAAATTGGATATTTTTTGTGTAATTTATGTTTCCATATTTAAAATTGATTTTGTAATGTCAAATTGGGTAAAAAGTTGCATTTTCTCATATTATTATCGGAATAAAAAGAAAGGGGGAGAGATAAAATAAAAAGGAAGCAGATCTGATAATTATATAGTACACACACTCATACAACGCATGTCGTCTCTCTCTTTCTTTTCCTTCTCTCCCATTCCTTCTCGCCATCTCTCTCTGTAACTCACTTTCTCTCTCCTCCATCTCTGTGGCGCTCGCAGCGCAATCCTGCTCGGTCCTTGTATTTTGATGCCGCTAAAGGGGGATAAGCACTGTTGAGAGGAACCCTACCTGAGAGCAGCCGCCTCGAGGATCAAAACCCTAGATCCATATTCAAATTCATTTGTTTTTGTTGATTTTCGAGCTGCTCAAGGATCGGAATAATGGCGACTTCTGCGTCTCAAACTCAATCTCAATCGCAGCCTCCCTCCGCTGAGGAAGAAGCGCTGAAGAGGAACACCGATTGTGTTTACTTTCTTGCCTCGCCTTTAACTTGCAAAAAGGTCATTCTTTGTGCCTTTTTCTTTCCATGTTTTCCTTTCCTTTTCCTATATTGTGCATGCATATTTGTAGTGGCTCTGTTTTCTCTATGTATTATCCGCTGTTCCTATGTTTTTTTTTTGAATATGGACCATAATTCCTTAGGGTATTCATGTGATGAATTCATGTGAGAATTAGATCTTCATTGAACAGGGTTTTAATTGTTTCTTGAGTATTCTTGGAATTAAGTGAAAGGATAGGGCCTGAATTCATAATTCGTTTTCAAATGTTGGATTTTTTCGGTTTAGGACATTGCATGTAGACTCCTGTAACCAATTCATGTTTGTTTTCTTTGGCTTGGCCCTGGTAAAATTGACGAATTTGGCATGTATAGTTTTTTTTCTTTGTTGTGTTGCAGTCACGGTCCTTATGTGTGTTCCTCAAAATTTGATCTTGTCTCAAAATTGCTGAACCCTGAACATAACTGTGTTGAGGAAGATACGGAGACTATTGGTGGATTTATGGTAATCGTAGAATATGTGGGGGTATCTACTTTGTTTGTCTGAGAGATATTTTCCTTTGTTGATTAAAGGAATGGATGACGTACTACGAAGAAGCCAGTTTATATGGTTATCTTGAAATTCTAAATGATTTATTCGTTCATTCAAACCTGCTAAGCTAATGGATGAATTTTAGTGAAACCTACTCCTCACCCAGCTTCTTTCTGCAAGTCAATTTTTAATTCACTAATTTTGGAACTTCTGTCTTCTGATAATGTTACACATTAGAAATAGTTTTTGAATCAGATAATCAGCTTACAATTTTAGTAGTATATGTGCTAACCGTGTACATGATATAGTTATGAGTGGATACTTTAAAGTTCAGTTACGTATATTCAAGAATTGAGAGGTCTTGATGATATATACCACGGAACATTACAATCAGAAAAACAAACTTGTTTTTTGAATGAATCTTCTTGTGTTTTGTTTATTAATGGTCTTTTAACCTTTTATGTTCTTTCCTACAGGGAAGTGAATGCGAGTATCGCCATAGTGATATTGCACGGGTAAATCCAAGGGACTGTTGGTACTGGTTACATGGTAACTGCATGAATCCAAAGTGCGCGTTCCGTCATCCGGTATGTCTGATATGTTACCTAAGTATAGATTACTCCCTTTTAGTTATGACTTCTCATGAATGAGCCTGAACTTTAATATAGCGTGTTTCTTGTGAATGGGATCTACTATTTTTGTTAAATCTTGTTGCTAATAAGATGTCTCTTCTATTTTTGAACCTTTTGGCTCTTCAGCCTCTTGATGGATTGCTGGGAGCCCAAACGCCAACATCTACTGGACCTGCTGCACCTTTACCTCAGGCGGTGACAGGACCTGCACCGCATCCACATGTCCCAAATGCCCCCACCAAGCCAGCCGTGGCGTGCGTATTCTTCCAGAAAGGGCACTGTTTGAAAGGTGATTGGTGTCCGTTTCTTCACGCACCAAATTCTGCAAATACCAAACCCATTTCTGGGCCTGTAACAGTATCTGCTGTAGAACCTGCAATTATAAAGAAACCTTCCATTGGATTTGAGAGGCCTCTGCAACAGAAGGTTACTCCTATAAATGCAGCCAAGTCACTCAATAATATGGCTAGGGAAAAACCACTTGTTGCAGTGGAATCTGCTGCTCCTAGAAATGAATTTGCTGTAAGCAGGAGGGCCCTGCAAACATCAAACAACAATGTATTCTCCGGGTACAGAACTGCTACTCCTGTATCTAATGGGAACCCAGTGAACTGGTCCAGTCGTACTCAGCAATCGCACCTGTTGGATGAACCTGAAAGCATGAACAGTAAGGATGCCGAAGAGGTTTCGAGGGAGCCGTCTCCTGGTTTCGATGTTCTTGTAGATGACGAGGGAAGAGATTCCGAGTTCTATACAGGTGAAGATAGATATGGGATGTCGAGAGAGCATGAACCTGGGACTGAGTATGATATTGGTCGCTCTTCTGATTACAGCTTGATGGCTCCGATTGATGATGATAGATATCAGGGTCCTCATGGTTATGATTCACGCGAGCACCGTAAGGGACAGTATGGCTGGGAGCAGCACAAAGCTTCATCCGAGAGGATGTCTTATGATGAAAGGAGGCCATATGGTAGGTCAGAGAGTCGTGGTCAAGTTGATGAACAGGATCTGAGGCACCGTTTAGCAAAGCATAAGAAGCCTAATGGTTTAAGATCTGTCATTAGTCATGAACAAGTGCGTGACAGAAATGTTAGGGATAGAAGTTACGAGGGTTCGTATAGGGATGAGAGACGTAATTCCTCAAGTGAGAATTCTCTTGGCAGCCGCCTTCGAGGAAGAATACGGCTTCCTGAAAGATCTTCTTCTCCAAACAACAGGGATTTGATTAGGAGTAACAGTCGTATCCCCTCTCAACCAGGAAGTATTCGAGACAGAATAACAGGAAGGGTGGAAGAAGTGCCTACTGATGGCGCAAGAAATTATCGAGGTCCGGACTCAAGAAGAGACTTTGTTAGTGTGAATAATGCTGATTTTGCTGGACCAAAACGTCTATCAGAACTGAAGAACCAGAAAAATGATGATTCTAGCAGACAGCATGTGACTGATCAACAGTCACTCGGCAAGAGAAAAAGTTCGACTGATTGGCATCAGCAGAGTGAAACTGATCTCTCATTTGAAGGACCTAAGCCACTTGAAGAAATTCTAAAACGGAAGAAACGTGAAACGAGTGGGAATAACTCATCAAGAGCTGACGGTGTTGTAGAAGAGAAAAACCAGAAAGGAGAGGATGAAACTCACGAGCCAATTACTCGTAGTGAAAACATTAAAGAGGTTGATAAGTCTACGTCAGTTGAGACTATGGAAGCGGGAGAGTACAAGCCAGAAGCTGAAGATTGCATAGCTGGTGAGGATGGAGTGGATCCAGAAACGGAACCCTATGAACAGAGAGATGGAGAGTCCGATTATGAGCAATTGGGGGCAGAGGATTACACAATGTATGATGGCGAAAACGTAGAAGATGTTGTAGGCGAAGAATATGTTGAAGAAGAAGATGACGACGACGATGACTTTGCAAAGAAGATGGGCGTTATGTACTCCTGAAATCCAACCTCAGTTGCTCGATGCACGAAGCATCGTCTTGAGAAATGGCAGGTTCATACTCTAGACTCTTCTAATTTTGATTTCAGAAGTAGAGGTGATGATAAGTAGTGCCCTATGTATCATTAGAAACTTGTTTCCCATTGTGGAGAGTATTGAAACTCGACTGGCTGGATTTTTTTTTTAATATATTTTTTTTTTCCCCTTTTTGTAGTTGTATTTGCCAGTTTGCTTGCTCAGAGTTGGATTATGATTGTAACATCAGAAGATGAATAATAATTGTTGGCCCTTTTCTCCCCCAATTTTTCTTTCCTCAATTATCTGTGGTGGAATATGAATGATTCGAATTCTGAGATTTAGATCCTGGTTCTTGACTTGTGTTTGTGTATACTTTTGGTGAAGTTGGAATTATTAGTACTTTCTCCGTCTTATTTTACTTAACACGTTTCAATTTATATTTTGATTTTTTTCAAATGAATGTGATAATTACATTATTCGACTTAGGTAAGAAATGAACCGAAAAATAGAAGAGCATATAAAATTGAATTCAATCTCCTTAATCAAAAGAAGATTCCCTTAAGAACGTTTTTTTAAGTTAATGTAACTTACTTCTTCCGTCCCTTAATAAGTGTCATAACCCATCAGAGTGATAAAACCAGGGAAATAATTAATTTTACAGTTTGCCCTCAAAATTCTAGATTTTAATATTAATTCATTCTCTCTCTTCTACTTTTACAAAAAATAATACAAACTACCATATTTACCCCTGTAATTATTACAAATACTTTATTTTCTCAGCTCTCTATGTAATGATTAAGGGCAAATTGAGTAAATTTACATGCTTCCTTAGTTTATGTATTTTTTCAAGTGGGGACTTTTATTAGAGGATGGAGAGAGTAGTTTAAAGGAATTTTTGCATAGAAATTTGTTATAGAACACTTATTAAGGGACAACAAAATTAGAAGGTGATGACGCTTATCGGAGAGCGGAATGAGTATGTATTTGGATCGTAGTTGGAATTTGTGGTGTTGCAAATAAAAATGTAGATTTTATTTCTCTCAATTTTCTTATGTAATAATGAGTAGCAAATGCTTATTGGGATTCGCAATGGCGCCACAAATGTTTTCGCGTGTCCCCTTCTATTTATGACATGATAATTTGTTTCAACGTGAATACGAAAAAAGTGCATGCTGTATATAATATTATAAAACTATAATAATTCTCACTTATTATATGTAATTTATATTTAGACATATTTTCATTCATTGTGCTAGCACATTAAAATGAAGAAATTTAATTGTCTCACTTATTCTATTTTTTTTTATTGATTTAGTATTTTTCTTATATATTACAAAACCAATTGTGAAAATTTGGGAAAGAATAGTGCCTATAGTCATGACCAAAACCACTCATGATGTAATTTAATTAACGTTGATATTCCCACCTCAACAATTTTAAATTTAATTCTAAAAAAACAATTTCCAAATTTATACATTTAGTTTTTTATACAATTATTTCTCCTTGGTGTCTAAAGAAAAGGATACAATTATTTTTCTAATTGAAGAGAGAGATGAAAATGTCCCCTTTTTTTTTCTCAATAATAAAAAAATAGAAAATTTCTTAAAACTAGGACTAAGATATCCATATATAAGGGGAAAAAAAATCGAATAATAAAAGAAAATAAGAAAGATAAAAAGAGTGAAAAGAAAAGAGCAGCAACAAAAAAACTCTCCCACTTTACAAAGCAAAAACAAATAGCAGCGCAGCAGCATCATCTGCTTATAATTTAGTGCAACAGTTGTCAATTATTTTCTCTCTCTCCTCCCTTCTCTCTCTCTCTCTATACAAATTTGGAAAGTTCCTCTCGGATTCTTCTTACCAAATTCTGCAGCAACCCACGGTAATGTGACCAATTTGCAGGGGCCAAAATCCTTGCTGCACCGGATGTTCTTCGCAAAAAATCTAAGGTTCGCTCTAAACTTTTAATGCAGTAGCTGCAACGATTCCGCACAAGGAACGAATGGCGAGCGAGTCAAGTGCCGGCTTCCACCACCAGCAGCAGCAGCACGCCGGATTGTACAGACCCGGTGGAGCAACGAGCAGCAGCGGCAGCGGCGGTTCAGGCGGCTGCGAATTGATTTCTATGGGGAACTATAATTACGGCGGAGGAGGAGGAGGAAGCATGAATTTAGGCGGAAATGAATGCCCTAGCGGAAGAATGCTCTTCGGCGCGCAGAATTCTCTCGACTCTTCGTTGACGCACGTGCTGGATTCGTTTCCCGGGATGAAGCACGACACTGGTTTCGCGGTGGAGTGGTCCATGGATGAGCAGTACAAGTTAGAGGAGGGACTTGCCAAGTAGGTACTTACTTCCTATTTGGGTGAAATCAGCTAATATTAGGGATTTTTTTTCTGTATCATGCGCTATTATCATTTCTTTCTGAGGTACAAGATTGTAAAGAGATGCATAAACCTAAACATAGATGATGAGCGACGCCTAGAGGATAGCAGATGATGGATGATAATGGAAGACAAGAATTTAACTAGGGTAATGTTAGAATCGTTTGCCAGTTCAGTTCAGCATCAGATATGGATAAGAGCTTAGATTCTGCAAGGGGAACTACTCATACTTAAAACTAATCAGTGTCTATGCTATGGCAGAAAAAATGTTAGACAAGTGATAAGATAATCTAGTTATAAGCACTTCTAACTTGACGCTCATATTTTGTGGGTTTGATTCCTTGCTAGATGGAATGCTCTTAGAATTAGTGTTCACAATGTGCCTACTAGGGGTTCGGTGCACATTTTTTTGCCCTTCCCATTATGCATGAGACGATTGTCTTTGTGGGTTTATCTACTAACTGACTTAGCGTATGCACCTCAACTTTCTTCGGAAGCTTGTTTAGTATGTGGCCCATCATCTTGGCTCTTGATAATGTGTTTCTCTATGTTTAAAATTTATGCCTGTATGTAAATTTATTCTGGATCCAAAGTTTAATCGGGTCTGGAATCTCTTAAATCTGCTTATGCGCATATCAGTTCCAACAGATATTAATGCAAGAAAGTAAAGCCTTTTCATTCAGTACCAGCTGATAAATTCAACCATACCCGAAAATGTATATCTGGTGCCTCCTACCCATGAAGCCATTTTAATCTATACCGGGTATAAAATTCGGCGTAGATATGAGTTCTTTGGTTTACATGTCCACCATTTGATTCCAGTACTATTTTATTTGTCTGTTTTATGTTCATGTATTGGTTTTATATCATATAGTCTCAGTTAAAAATATTTGTTAATGGCATCAGATGGCCTCAAGTAATGGAATTTAACATGCATTCCTGCTGTCTTTGATGAGTCTCCGAACAGTGAACCTAATATCATTTGGTTGATTCCTTACTCTGTAGATATGCTAGTGAACCCCATATCATAAAGTATATTAAGATTGCTGCCTCACTTCGTGACAAGACAGTGCGAGATGTTGCTCTACGATGTAGATGGATGATGGTGAGTTCATAGCTACATAATATTATTCACTCAGATCACATAATTTACTTGAAATGTTCTCTTACATTATATCTGAGCTATTAATAAAAATGTGACTTCTTTTTCATGGCGTTGTCTGATAAGTTGTATTGTTTGTTAGAGAAAGCGGAGGAAACATGATCATTCATTCATGGGGAAGAAAGTTAAGGATCGGAAGGTAATATATGTAGTGTTTCCTATACAGTATACTGAACTGAATCAACTGATATTAACTTATCAGCGCTGGCATTGTTATACCGTAATTTCTCAAGTTAGAATCTGCTTTCTTGTCAGTTAAAAGAAAAATGTTTTCAACTATCTTTGTGCTCTTCAACCCCAAACAGAAAGTTTTGCTTTTAAGGTGCATTGGCTCCCAGAACCGAGCGATGATATATTGGGTTTCTTCGCTGTTGGATAAGATTTTGGCCTTCTAGTTCTAGTGTAGCTAGCAGTAGCAATGGAGGTGTTGAGAGAATATTTAGAAAACTTGCAAACCGTTGAGCTTTACTCTGTTAAACCATTGATCATATAATCCTGGCTAAACCTCGACAATACCCCGCTACTCCAAGAAACCAACGATAGGTCCATGCTTGTTTCATTGTTTGCATGCAAGAGAGCAGTGAAAGGAAATGCGGCAGGTCAGACCAATGGATTGAGTTAAGGGTGGAAAACTCAAAATACTATTGCTGGAAAAACCCAACAAACCTCACATAGGTCCTCAGGCAAAAATCATCTACTAAATTACAATATTCAGAAGCATAAACCCTACAACTAACAATGTGAAATAAATACTATTGCCAAACAGACCATGCAAGCCCGTGGCTGGACCGGGCTCAACTCATTTTATACTAAGAGCGTGGAAAATAAATTAAATAACTGCTGCCTTGCGCCACACTCGCTCAAAGTCGCACTGCTTCAATCTTCACTGATAAACATTGATATTGCTATCAGACAGTTACATAACTGATTAATTTTGTTTCTGAATACTTAGCTCCTTTTTTCTGGTAAGGTATTTCATATGTGATTTGTAAGAAGTGCTGAGTCGATGATTTTTATTGATGAGTTTACAGGCTGTCATTTTCTTACATTGACCAGTCCATTAACCAGAATTTAAGGATGCTGTTCTGATGGCCATCCTTTTCTCAGGAAACTTTGGTGGAACCAGCTTTGAAGAATAACATGTCTTCAGCTTCATCAGTGAATGTTGCTCCATATTCATCAACCACAAGCCAGCAGTCTGGTTACATGCTCTCAGGAGGTTTATCTATTTTGCTACATTAAACAAATCACTTTATCTTGAAAATATTTGACAATAAGATATTACGTTTTCTGGCTGAAGATGTTCTACTGAGTATTTTTTTTTTTCTATATTTATACTTTTGACTTATTTGATTGAGCTGACATCTATATTATGTCTCTGTTGAATAAATTTAGAAACTTTGGCTGAAAAATCAGATTTTGACTCACTTTTTGCTTGGTTAGACGTACATTCTAAGCATGCATCTTTTAAATTGGTTCCAGCTGAATGCTGGACTATGGGTTTGTTTTGTCCTAAATGAAGTTCTTTGGGTGGCTTAATGCGACTTTTAGCATTTAGCAGGGGCAGTTGCTATGCATCTCACTTGAAGTTCATTGTGCAAATGTTGACTTCATCTTAATATGCTGACACTTACGTTGTCATCTAGCTTGGAATAGACCAGTTAATTTCAGAAGTAATTACATAACCTATAAAATGCATTGAGTCAATTAGATCGTTCACCGGGATTGAGGCTTATCCCCTTTATTACCTATATGCTCAAATAGAGCATTGCCGGTTAGTCCTGAAAAATGATGTCTTCAATGTGGTTATGTCTCATGTTTCTTTGTCCCCCGTCTTGCCCAATGTAATATTTGTTTACCAAACCCCTTTCTGACTCATTCATGATTATGGATGTAAACTGCCATATGCTCTTTTGTATATATTAAGTTGATACATTTTTAACAGACATAATTTTTGCTTGAGTTTCAGTACTGAGTGGCCCAGCCAGGCATCTTCTAGAAGATAACAGTCAGGCTTTTGAACAAATTTCTGTAAATCTTTCGACTCACAAGGTGATGCCTGAACCCTTTTGTTTGCCTGGAACATGTTGTAATTTGTGGTTTAAAGTTTTTTCATTAGAATGCAATGAGATAGTTTTAATGAAAAAGTATATATATTGTACTTGCAAGTGGAATATCATATGATGACTGGACACTATTAATATGGAATGCTATGAATCGTCATTCTATGCTATTATGCTTGGTTTGCTTCGCATCTCGACTTTATATACTCTTTTTGAAAAATGAAAAACAATGAACTGAAATCACACTTGTAATTGTTTTGCTTTTCATCTCATCTTAGTGGTATAAATTATATCCTCTGCATGTTCTACGGGTTCTTTTCAGCTCTCTATAATTAAATAAGTTAAGAAGATTTTTGCCTATTCTGATACTGGAATTTTTATTGCAGTTGCAGCAAAATATTGATCTCTTTTTCCGTGTGAGGAATAACATAGTTACAGTTTTGGACACGTAAGACTTTTATCAGTCTAGTACATGATTTGGTGTTCATTTGTACTTTATTTAGCCAATTCTTTTTGTGCCTACAGCATGAGAAAAATGCCTGGAATTATGAGTCAAATGCCTCCTCTTCCAGTGCTCTTAAATGAGGAACTCACGAGTAGCATTTTTCTGCCCTTGTCTCAGGTATGCCCCGTTTCCCTTCTCCATCTTGTTATTGTAAAATTTTGTCATCTTTCATGAAATGCCAGGCTGCATAACTTTTTTTTTTTCTTATACAAAATATGACAGTTCAAATTTTTTATCATATTTTCTCAGTTCAAATTTTCTTATCATTTTTTCTGTTGAGATTCGTTATGTTACCTAGAGGTGTGACGATCTTTTTTATCAAAATATGGTCAAAATGGACAAATATAATCTTTGGTGCATCATTTCATCATTGTGGTAAACTTTAGGTATCTATCACTATATATGGCTTATGAGGACTCGGGAGCTGAAGTGACATAGCTGTTACTGCATACGGGTTAATGTTTGTCTAAGTTACCAATTCTTTGTTAGACTAATATATTGTTGTATCAACTTAAAAACCTGATTTATCATTAAGATTAGTAAATGGAGTATAATACTATCGTTTAGTCTTTTATTACAATTTACAAGTTTAGGAGGAGGGAATTTCTATAGCAGAAAGAAAAACATAGAAAATCACTTCTTTGCTTTCTGATGCTAGGTGAAAAAGGATAAATTTGACAATTTTGGATTTTTGGGACTCGTTTCCTTGCTCTTTTTTGTAACTTCTCCAATCATTATATCATGAAAACTGTTTTAGGATTAGGTATTTTGTCACATCTAATAATGTACCTGACTGTTTGTTGTGTCTTAGATTTTTATATATTGTCACCGAGCTAAATTCCTTAGCCTATTTCTCAAAAAAAAATAAAAATCCTTAGCTTAGGTTCAATTCCAAATCTTACTCCGGATTGGATTCCATGGTTGGATGATGTTTTGATGTTTGATAATCCATTTTCCCTCAAAATTGAAAAATTCGATTCTCTTCCTTTTTTCCAGCCAATGATGTTCAGCTCGTCAAGTTTGGCACCCGTGAAGCAGGAGCCAGGATTCTAATCGACGATCCCTAGCTTCGCTTTTGAGCAAATGGTGTCTCTATAAGTGTAAAAAAGTAACTCCTCTAGAAATGTTGAAGAAGCTTCAAGTGAAAATTATTGTTGGCGCATATGATTTGAGGAAGAAGAAGATGGAATTGTAGCTAATACAGCTACATAAAAATAAAATTGTTGAGAGTCGAGTACAGATTTTTGCAAAAACAGGCATTAAAATGTATAATGTTATTGTTAGCTGCCACTTATTTTTGTATCTAAGTTTTCCTTGTAAGGGAATGAATATATTGATTTATCACTCTATTTCGAGACTCAAAGCTCTGCATATTTCGCAATTATTTGGAAAGCCTTATAAATTTAGGGTGATTCAAATTTCAATGACCTTGTCAAATGTATTGACTACTGTCTTATGATTATTATTAATAAATCTATCTAATTTCACTTATGGTTATGTTATCTGTCTTTATATTTTGTATATTTCTGGTATTTATTTTATTCTGTTTAAGGGGGATTGTAAGAAAGTGCCAATCACCCCGGGGTTTTTAAGGGGGAGTCATCGACCTCAGAGTTATGATCTTTACAAAGTCAACGTGAAATAAATGATGAATGGTTATCTACCTTATATGTTAAAGTTAAGATCTTTAAAAGTTGACAGGACACAAATGAAGACTCAAACACGCCCTTTCATGTGTAGGCAGTGGCGGAGGGAGGGGGTGCTGGAGGGAGCCCCAACACCCTCCAAAAAAATATGCAATATTTTAATACTAAAAAAATTTATTTTTAGAAATTATTTAATTTTAGCACCCATAATTATATAAAAATCTTGATTTAGCACCTTTCGATCGAAATTTCTGACTCTGCCATTGTATGTAGGCCATTATTGGCTTTACGTGTGAACCATCAAACCATCATCGGTTCACAGCCACCATCGACTTA
Source organism: Mentha longifolia (assembly GCA_001642375.2). Taxonomy (NCBI): domain Eukaryota; kingdom Viridiplantae; phylum Streptophyta; class Magnoliopsida; order Lamiales; family Lamiaceae; genus Mentha; species Mentha longifolia. The sequence continues at coordinate 30,032,546 of CM038113.1, forward strand.
ACATCCTTATACATGGACCAAGCTACTACATAAACTTTGGACTTGCTCTAATGAGTAAAACATTACTGAGCGAAATGGCTAACTTATCAAGGGATATGGTTATCCACTTTATATGTCTCCGTCCCGTTCGAGACGTTACATTTTATTATTTTATACCTCACATGTGAATAAAAACTGTAACGTCTCGAATGAGACGGAGAGAGTATATGCTAGTGTCAAGTTCGTAACAAAGATTTAAAATAAATGAGTGCTTTAAGTGGGTAATTTATTAGAAGATGAAGTGATAAAACTGAAGATTTATATAGCTCCCACTAAAAGATTTATTGCTTCATTCACCATCAAATTATTAAGTCAGAAGTGGAAAGTCACCAATGCTGAAAATGGAGGGAGCATTAAACCAAAAGTGAAGTCACTATGTCTCAATAAGTAAACATATTGTTTTTTTCAACGTCAATGATTTGTACTAGAGCTTGTTGATTATGGTAATGTGTATTTTTTTGACAACATAATTCAACCTGAATTCGCATAATTCAATTCTAATACTATTCATAACTATTTTTTTTCTTACACGCACTTCTCTATATTCAAAATAAACGAATTTTCAGAATATTCTATTTGATAACGTAGAGGATGATTTATTAGATTTATTATGCAAGTCAATCTTCGTAATTTGTCGTTTGTTTCTATTGACCAATTTTTTTTCTCTTTCTTTTTCATTTTTTAAAGATCATCGACCGTTTTCTAAAGTACAGAGAAACAGTAATTAATGTTATGTTAATTTTGAGAGTAGCTCCAATTAATTACTTACATTAAATAGGAGGATATACCCCACCAATCCGTCGAAAAGAACTGATTTTTTAAATATATGTGAGGTATAAAATTAAAAATAGGTTTTTTTTCGGCGGGACGGAATGAGCATTATTTAAGAAATCAGGTATTATGGTATTATATTTAAGTAAGCATGCATAGTCAACATCAATATTTACTGGTATTTAAATATTTAAGTGACTCGCCTTTATGATTAAAAATGAACATGATTTACCTTTTAAATAATCCTAATAAAACGGCGCCACCTCCACTATAGTAATAAAAAAAACGATAGAAGATGCATTAACCAAAATTTTAAGTACTAACTATGAGCTGCCTCGTGGTCGTGGCTCTATAGTCAATCTCAACTTTGTTATATTATCATTAACACTTGTATATTAACAAAGACTTGCTCTCCTACCACCGCGGCCCATACTTAAAAGTACTTATGGGTAATGTGACGATAATATATTTTAAAGAATTTATTATAAATATATTCCTCAAAAATAAATTCTATAAAAAAAATTAAATTCAATAAAAAAAATTTAAATTCTAAATAAAAAAATGACCAAAGTAACACTGCTATGTCAGCCGCAAACATTAAGCGTGCTGAGGATGGATAGGAAAACATGTCCGGTATATTAAAAGATTATTTATTAAAACCATTGTACTAGTAGCATTTAGACTTGCTAATGCAACTATGAGATAGACATTATACATTTCTAATTAAAATTTAGGACCCCATTTTTACGAGACATATCAAATCTGACCAACATACTTTACTAGTATTAAAGTACTCCCTCTGTCATGCGGCAATTGTCCACAAGGAGAATATATGTGAGGGATAAAATAATAAAGGTAGACAATTACTGCGGGACGGAAGGAGTATTACAAAGCCATACTTACAAGAAATATATTTAAAAATCGCAGTTTCTGGCATTTGCATGTTCACATTACAATGGCAGTTGTTCGCGGCTATTTAATGGCTCCCTTTTATTACTCACTTCCCCAACGGTCTCTCTCTCTCTCTTTCCCCTCCCTCCAAAAATTCTTATCTGGTTATTGACAGTTGAAAAACTCGAAGTTGAAAGAGAGAGAAAAAAGCAGCAGCAGCAGCAAGCAAGGAGAGAAGACAGCCGCCTCCTCTATTGGACCAAAAAAAAAGTTGGCATTTTGATTTTTGAAGTCAAAAATTCGATATTAATTCCTCTCTCTCTCTCTCTCTCTCTCTCTCTCTCTCCCCATCTTTTATATATATATTCTTTCACGCACGAGAGATCCTTCTTCTTCATTTTCTGCAAAGAAAAAGCAGAACCCCACAACTCATTGTTCTTTTTCTGCATGTGTATTGTTATATGCAAGAGGAATTGAATAGGAATTAGGCCAGAATTTGTAATAGTTTTAGTTATGATAAGTGTAAAATTTTGAATTTTTTTGAGGGTGGTGTGGGGTATTTATCATCTTTGTGTAGATGACTGTGTTGGTTCTGTTCATAATCTTGAGTGTTCTTGGATTCTCATCTCGAGCTCAGAATTTGACGTGCGATTCCAATGATTTCGAAGCTCTCAGGGCCTTCGTGCAGCACCTGGAGTCAGGCGTCGATGGATGGGATTTCAACTCGTCTTCGCCCAACTGCTGCGATTGGGCCGGCATCACTTGCTTTTCTCCGCCGTCCGCCGCCGCCGCCGCCGCGGCTAGGGTGGTCAAGTTGGAACTCGGCGGCAGAAGGCTTTTCGGCCATATCTCCGAATCGTTAGGCGATTTGGAGCAGCTCCAAACCCTAAATCTCTCCCGCAATTTCCTCAAAGGCTCCATTCCTCTCTCGCTCCTGCATTTGCCCCAGCTCGAAACTCTGGACTTGAGCTACAACGTAATCTCCGGATCGTTCCCGAGCAGCATCAATCTCCCATCGATTAAAGTCATCAACGTTTCGGAGAACTCGATCGGCGGCGCCGTTCCGGTGGGGATATGCAGTAATTCGAGCAGGATTAGGGTTTTGAATGCGGCGGACAATTTTCTGACCGGACCTCTTCCATCGGGGCTGGGGAATTGTTCTTCAATTGAGGAGCTCGGACTCGCCACGAATCTCATCCATGGCGCTCTCCCTGAAGATCTGTTTCGTCTGCAGAATTTGAACAAACTGTTCCTACAGGAGAATGATTTCTCTGGGCAGCTCAATCGCCTCATCGGCAACCTATCTAATCTGGTTCGTCTCGATTTAACCTTGAATGAGTTTACAGGTGTTCTTCCAAATGTTTTTGATAGATTTGTGAATTTGAGCTATTTTTCAGCTCAATCGAATAATTTCAGTGGTGGAATACCTTCTTCATTGGCTAATTCACCCACCATTGCTTCGCTTAGCTTAAGAAACAATTCCTTAGGAGACACCATTGATCTTAACTGCTCAGCAATGGTTAATCTTGTTTCTCTTGATTTGGCTACTAATCAATTTCAAGGGGGGATTCCTTCGAATCTTCCTTCTTGTCCGAAATTGAGCATGATAAATTTAGCCAGGAATAACTTCTCAGGGCAGGTTCCTCAGAGTTTCAAGAATTTCCCGAGTCTTACTTCCCTTTCCATATCGAACTCCACCATTTCTAACCTTACGGCAGCTCTAGACATTCTGCAGCACTGCAGGAACTTGACAACACTAGTTCTTACTTTGAATTTTCACGATGAATTAATGCCTGCTAGTCCAAGATTCGAGTTTCTTCAGCTCAAGACCCTTGTCATTGCCAATTGCAGACTCACTGGCAATATTCCCCAGTGGTTGAGTGGGTGTAAGAACTTGCAACTGTTGGATTTGTCGTGGAATTCTCTGAGGGGTTCGATTCCGCCTTGGTTTGGGAATTTTTCATCACTATTTTATTTGGATTTATCCAACAACTCGTTCACGGGGGATCTCCCTATAGAACTTACTGAAATGCAAAGCTTCATCAGTGGTAATGTATCAATGGTAGAACCTTCCCCAGATTTCCCCCTCTTTGTAAGAAGGAACCGAAACGGTTTCAAGTACAAAAGAGCTCTCAGTTTTCCTCCAACACTCGAACTTGGCAATAATTTTCTTACAGGACAGATCTGGCCCGAGTTTGGTAATCTGAAAAGGTTGCATGTTTTGGACTTGAAATGCAATAATCTATCTGGATCAATCCCAAGCACTTTGTCTCACTTGTCGACTCTCGAGATTTTGGATTTGTCTTTTAATATGCTGAATGGAACGATACCACATTCTTTGAGTAACCTCACATTCCTTTCGTACTTCAGTGTGGCTCACAATGCTCTCTCAGGGTCGATTCCAGGTGGAAGTCAGTTTGCAACTTTTCCAAACTCGAGCTTTGAAGGTAATGAAGGTCTCTGTGGAGACCATGGCTATCAATCATGTCAAGTTAACAGCAAGATTCCTCGCTTATCAGGTTCCAGGTCGAAGAAAACGAGAGGCATTGCTATAGCAATGGGTGTTGGAATTGGCGGAGGAAGCATTATTCTTGTAGCTCTTGTCTACTTAATTGTTCTGTGCAAATGTAAGCGAAAAGTTGTGGATCCAGAAAACGAAGATGCTGGCACCAAAGAAAAGAATTTGGAAGAGATATCAAGTCTAGTCATTCTGTGTCAGAACAAGGAAAACAATAAAGAAATTTTTCTCGACGATCTTTTGAGGGCTACGGATGATTTTGATCAATCAAATATCATTGGGTGTGGAGGATTCGGATTGGTCTACAGAGCCATCCTCCCAGATGGAAGGAAGGTAGCTATAAAACGGCTCTCTGGTGAATATTTCCAGATTGAGAGGGAATTTCAAGCTGAAATCGAGACCCTTTCAAGAGCACAGCACCCGAATCTTGTTCTTCTTCAAGGATACTGCAAGTACAAGAATGATAGGCTTCTGATATACACTTATATGGAGAATGGTAGCCTCGATTATTGGCTACACGAGAAAGGCGACGGCCCTTCTTCACTAGATTGGGAGACGAGGCTAAAATCGCCAAAGGTGCAGCACGAGGTCTGGCTTACTTACACCAATCTTGTGATCCTCGAATCCTCCACCGAGATATAAAATCGAGCAACATTCTTTTAGATGAGAAATTTGAAGCCCATTTAGCTGATTTTGGCCTTGCTAGGCTCATTCTCCCTATGACACTCATGTCACGACTGATCTTGTCGGAACACTAGGCTACATTCCTCCATGAATACGGTCAAGCCTCTGTTGCAACTTACAAAGGGGATATATACAGTTTTGGAGTTGTCCTTTTGGAGCTTCTTACTGGAAAGAGGCCTATGGATATGTGCAGACCTAAAGCAAGCCGAGATATGATCGGATGGGTGATTCGAATGAAGAGGGAAAGTAGGGAAGTTGAAGTTTTGGATCCGTTTATCTACGATAAAGAACACGCCAAGGAAATGCTCACCATTCTCGAGATTGCTTGCCTTTGTTTGAGTGAGAATCCGAAGATGAGGCCGTGTACTTTGAAGTTGGTTTCTTGGCTTGAGAACATTGGCTCGGACTCGGCATTGCATCCGAGTTAGAGGAACGTGATCCGCCCTCACGAGTAAGTTCTCTCGATTATTGATTTTTGAATCTTGAATGTGTAGCATACCATGTTGTTGTATATAATTTGTTCACATTCTTTCAATTGTATGTGAAGTGATTATAGGAATTCACCTAAATGTCTCTTGCATTTCCAAGAATCTTGAAAATAATCTTACTTGTGCTGCTTGTCTCAATGTAATCTTGTTTAACATCTCCTTCATTTCATATATTAGTAAATAATGTTAATTTTGTTACTTGGTCATACTACATGCAAATACTAATTATAAAAGAAAAAAAGGGAACCAAAAATTTCTCCCTTTGACATGAATTTTGTGGGATATGTTTTTTTTATCATAAATTCACCAACCAACCGTTGGATTTGCAATCCTTGATTGGTTTTGGAGCTGACTTGAATTTGCCAAAATTGTCAAGATCAATCCATAAGTTGAGATTTTTAGGTGCATAAAAGTCTTAATTTAGAAAGTTTGATTGTAAGAAAATCAACTATAAGGAAAAGGTCGTATGTGTGATTCTCAACTCTGATTTGTTTGGTAGTGTGACATTGATTTCAACCTTTACATGTATATGGAATACTTAGCTTTGAATAGATATATGTCATGCTATGTTAATTATAGTAGTACTTTTTCCGTCCACAAAAAATGTGCACATTTTATTTTGGGACGCGGGTCTTATCTCCGTGATTTCCTTTTCACCTTCCTACTTTACAAATATTAAAACTCGTATCGATAACCTATAAATATTTATTTTTTTTGGACAGATGGAGTATTATTCAACCCTTTGCCATTTTTCTCAGCAAAAATTATAAAAAAAAAGTTTTGAAAAAGGTATTAAGGCGTGTCACAAGAAAGTGTGGTGTGGATGTAAATGGTGTAGCCGCTATCTTAAGGTCAAGGCAAGAATTGTAAGTTGGGCAGGTGCCAAATTTACAGCTTCCCTTTCTTTACTTCAATTATTGTTACGTCAAGTTGCTATAGTAGATAGCTCAAAAATAACTCCCTCCGTCCCTGATATTAGTGTGCAGCCGTTGGGACTCCCTGATATAGTGTGCAATCCAAAAATGGAAGATCAAAAACAAATAGTTACCCTTCCACTATCTTATTTCAATATTACCAACGGCTAACTATCTCACATTTTCACTATTGGGGACCCCTTATTCTACTATCTCCACCTTTTTCCACTTTACACTATCTTCATCTAAAATTGCGTGTCGTTTCTCTCAGCACGCTAATATCAGGGATGGAGGGAGTAGTTGCTATAATAGATCCAACTTTTCTCACCCATTGATAGAAAAGGAAGAAACCATCTTGTTTGAATTGTGACTGAAATTTTACCTAAAATGTTTGATCTATTTTAGATTTTTTTAGTTGAATTAAAAGAAATGGTATAGTTTTTTTTTTTTTTAAGATTTATTTTTATACTGTAGAATATCGACTCCACAGTAGGGATGACAATGGGCTGGATCTGGGCCGGATCTTGTTTGGTCCAGATTCAGATCCGGAATTTTAACCCGAGATCCAAATCCGGCCCAGATCCATCGGGTCTAAAAAAATTAAATCTAAATCCAGATCCATTGGATCTGGCGGATCTCGGGTCTAGACCCAGATCCGTAATTATCACCTAAAAATGTCTTAAAAAAGAACGAAAAAAATAAAAATAAAAAATTCAACCATAAATGAATTGATTTGCACCAAATAAATAATTTTTCACACACTAACTGTCAAGAATTTTCTAACACCAATAATCCACTTGCTAATAAAAAGTGTCATTCACTTAAACATATCGAAAAAAATATGAAACATATCCATATTTTAAGCTTCGAACTTTCGGATTAAAAATATACTCCCTCCGTCCCAAAGATAACGTCTTGTTTCTTTGGGCACGGGAATTAAGGAGAAAGTGTAAAATGTAGAAAAGGTGGTAGGGTCCACACCTTTTGATGAGTTAACTTTTTCTAAAAATGGAAACAAGACACTATCTATGAGACAACCCAATAAGGAAAACAAGACGTTATCTTTGGGACGGAGGGAGTATTTATTAGGGTTTGAGATTTAATTAGAATAACTAAGTAGATATAGATATTTATTAGTAGAATGTTATAAAATAATATATAGAATAAATTATTCGGGTCCTTGGGTCGGATCTGGACCGGATCTTGATCTCAAAAATAAAATTTCAGATCCAGATCCGAAAATTAAGAGTGAAGTCCGGATCCGGCCCGAATCTATCGGGTCCAAAATTTTAGCACTCCAGATCCTAAAAAATGGATCTAGACTCCCGGATCTGGACCGGGTCCAGAATCCACTGCCATCCCTACTCCACAGTTTGAGCATGTTAGCATGCTAGTGGTAATCCAAGAGCTATTCAAAGCTCAACTCAATAAAAGTTTGTTCAAATTCGTTTTGTTAATTAAATGAACCAAACTTGAGCAGAGAGTAATTTGCTCATTAGCTCGTTAATTGATTTAGTTTAAAAATATAAACTATACGACTTATATTATATACTATGATTAGCAATAATTGTATGAAGTATTTGGTTAACTCTATATGTTATAGAAAATAATTAATATTATATCATTATTGTGAATAAAATCATTTATTTTCAAAATAAATTAATTAATATTTTAAATATAAATCCAAATTTAGAATATAATATTTGGTGAACAAAGTTCGAGGCTCGACTCGATAATAAACGAGTCAAGCTCGAGCACGACGGTATTCGGCTCAGCTCGGTTCGATTATACTGCTACTTCTGATGAGTAGGAGATCGAAGTACATGGTCTACATATTCATTTTTAGTTTTTTTTTTTTTTTTTTTTTTTTTTTTTTTTTCAATTTCTTAAGTTTTAATTTGATCTGTGGTTGATTGTTATGCTTAATTAAGGTATATAGTTATTTTTCATATACAATACGCTTCTTCTTCCTTTTTCAGATAACGTTTAGACCTTCCTAACTTTTTGGCCAAAGTGCAAATACACCTAAGTTTTAGCTGATGTTGACATTGTTTGCCCCCAAAAGAGAATGTGGGGTTTTCCAACCAAATAATAGTAATAAGAAGAATAAAAATCATTCTACACCTAAATTTGTTGATAAAGAGTAAATTGCAAATTGAAATGTCGGCACCTCTCGACTAGTTTATTATGAATGGTACTAATCTAAAATATACACTTTTTTATCCTTAAAAATACCTCCTCCGTCCCTTAAATTTGAATCGATACGGGTTTTAAAAAAATCGGATAAAGTTGTTATAAATGGAGGAATGATAAAGTTATTGGCATAAAATTATTGATAATGAGGATAAAATGGTAGGCCCTATATAGTGTTTATTATTTATTATGTAAATAAACTACAACTTTAGGATTAAAATTTAGGAAAATGTGTGAGAATATAGTATATTTTAGGCAATAGTAACATATAATTAGGGACGTCTTAAAAAGAAATCTTAACACATATATAGGGTTGGGAGCATTTTTTATCTTTCAAAAATTCGTTTTTTTTATTTATTATTATTATTTATAATTCTGCATGGAAATTATGTCCTTAATAATTGGAATTTCAAATTCCGCGCCAAATTGGAGACTACGTCGTTTAGGCATTATGAAAAAGATGGATTAGACGATGTCGTGTTTACAACGAGTTCTTTTTACTATTATCCCTCACTTCTTTGGCCTAGCGAGAAAAATCAGACATACAACTATAATTCAAGTAAAACCCATCAAATATTTGTCCTCAAATCATCAAATCGGAAATGTAATAGAGAATTCGAAGAAAGAAAAATCAAATGGAGATGACACTTAGCTTCTTTTCTTTTTTCTTTTTTAAATTTCAAATAGGTTTTTTTTTTTTGGGGGGGGGGGGGGGGGGGGGGGTTATTTTTCCAAGAATCAGTCAACAAAGTGTACAAATTTATAGCTCCATAATTACTTAGCCTATCAATTCCACACTCAAAGAAACTACCAAAAAGAAAAAGCTCAATAATCAGTCTGCAAATTCCGAGTAAATCAAGATAATCATTCATCATAGTATGAAAACAAGAATAAAAGTTTAGAACAAAAAAAAATAAAATTAAAAAATGTCTTACATAGTCAACTGTTCTTCCCTCCTCATACTATGAACAGTATCCGACCATCTCCCAGGTGAATGATCACTGCCATTAGAGGACAAATGAGCTTCCACTCTCGCCTCCCTTATCATCCTCACCACATCCCCCATCTCCGGCCGATTCTCGGGCTCCACCAAAACACTCGCCATCGCAATACTCAACAGAGCGCTGATCTTCTCCTCCGATGCCTCGTTGCTATCGCTCGAATCCGTCTCCGCATCCCGGACCGACCGCACCCACCTCGGGATATCCGAGCCGTGTTCTTGAACAAAGTCTTGGAACGGGGTCTTACCGGTTAGGAGCTCAAGTAGAAGTATTCCGTAGCTGTACACATCGGCCTTCTGCGTCAGCGGTCTGTGCGGGTCGCGGCACTCGGGAGCTCGGTAGAAGAGGGAGGAGGCGCTCGGTTCTTCGTGGGAGTCGGGGTTTTTGAAAGGCGTGAGCCCGTAGTCCGTGAGGCAGGACTCGAAGTCGGAGCCTAGTAGCACGTTGGTGGACTTCAAGTTGCCATGAGTTAGGGCCGGGTTTTGGTGGACGTAGAGGAGGCCCGTTGCGACGTCTTCGGCTATTTTGAGGCATGATGTCCAATGAAGAGGCTTCGAGCCACCGGCAGCTCTTGTGCCTGCAAAAGTAGTCCAGTTCTGATCAAATCTTTGAAGAAGGTGAAGAATTCACAAATCAATTGTCAAGAAAACAAGTTCTTCAACATTGTTCTTGCATCCTATGCTTAGATGGCGTTTACTTTTGAGTGATAGATTAGATTGTCGATAAACAAGATTGAGCATTCGAAGGGTTCATTATCAAAAAACAAGCTCACAATTGATCTTAAGCTCAAAATTGTTCAATTCACCGAAAATAACACCACATTACAGAAAATAGTATAAAATCAGATTGGAAATTTAACAGTGCTATAGTTGATTTTATTATTATTCTCTGCAATTTCCATATCCACATTCCATGACTTGACCAATTAACTTGATTTCCAACACATAATTTTAGATCCTTAGTTTTCCATGGTTACAAGTCAATTAGAAAGTTTAAGTACATTAATTCAACGGTTAGAAGTCAATTAGAAAGCTAAACCTACTCATGAGTCATGACTATTGATTCGTTGGATTTAGAATTCTAGGAAATTTTCTAAACTTTCAAAAGTGAAGGAAATGAGCCCACTTTGCAAGGTTGAGTTGGCAACCATTGAGTCAGCATTATTTCAATTTTTTCTTTGTCAGACTTCTTTTTTTTGCTGCCTAATATATTTTTTCAAATATAAATAGTCATTTTACATCTTTAAATGTTAAACACTCCCTCTGTTTATCTCCATTTGACCCCTTTGTATATTTTATACCTCGCATATTCAATATATAAGGGTCAAGTGGAGATAAACAGAGGGAGTATTACATTAAGGGTGTATAATATACTTATGACAGTTAATATCTTGGTTCAAAGTACAAGGCCCTATATAAGCCACAATTATAGATAGTTTTAATTAGATCTTTCCATAATTTCACTCTCCAGCAATAATGCATAAATATTGTAGGCAATTAGTCTTGATATTTTATAGCGTATAAACTATCTTACTCATACATATCAATGCTTATCCCATACTTTCAACCAAACGAGTCCTAAGATGCTAATGCTCAAACAAAAGTTGTGTTAGTAGAATTTACATTTTCAGTTGAAATGTCATCACCTTTTAAATTAGGTAATCATTCCTGGATTATTATGCAATATAACTGTCATTCGAATTCACAAAATTTAAGAAAATCATAATACAATTATACAAGTACAAGAAACAGAAATTGGAAAATAAAAAAGTTGAAATGACAAATACTGAGTCACTTGTTTGTATAATGATGGGATTATGTGCTCTAATTTTTATACTTTAGGGAATCAGATGTGACAAGATTTATTAGTTGGAGGAGTAGCAAGTTATATCTCAATTCTTTAAACTCTTCATTTATATGGTGGTTTCTTGCACTAAGTTTAGGCTCATCTAACTTACAGTTTCATACCCTATAACAAGAAAAAGAACATAGATGCCATCATGGCCAAAGTAATTGAATTACTTCAGCCTAAAGATTTGGCAGCCATCTCATCATTAGCTATAAGGTGATGATAATAAGTATAATCAGTAAGAGTCATTATGGCAAAAATTTATGGCGATTTAACGACATGAATGAGATCAGAGCAATATAAATGTTGGCCCATCAGATAAATTGATAATAAGATGAGATATTAGATTCATATCTACTTCACCAAAAAGGAATAGTTCATGAAGTATCTGTGCTAGTCAGAGTAATTAAGTATTTAATAATATGGAGCATACTATTAGTTTAGTGCAGAGAGATTGAAGGTTAAGATCCTGTACTATACTGGTATGCATACTGTACTGTGTGGATATTGTTTCTACATGAGTTGGCGTTTCTTATTGACAGATTAAATGCAGCAAGTGAACCAAGACGAGAATTTCCGACACAGCATAAATATGAAATATACCCTACAAAGTACAAACTGGCAAACAATAATCTAAGGCTTTTGAAATTGTGGCATTGTCACATTCATGGGAAGTGGTTAAGCAGAAAAGCACGAGAGACAGAATCGAGCTACCTCTAGCAAAGTATGTGAGATCATAAGAGAATAAGTAAGAACGATTATCAGGCTATTCAGCAATCAGGATTATAGAATTGCTATAATGCTCGATATATAGGTTTAGAGAATGTGACGATTAAGATGTAGCAATTTTATTTTATTTTTCTTTTTCTTAAGACATTTCAGTTCTAATAAAATTATAGTTTTCTAATTAACAGTTATGTTCCACTGTAAATTCTTCTAAAAGGTATATGAAATCAAAGGACCACGAACAAATACATGCGAAGAACCACTATACAAAACATTAAAGAAGATATAGGAAAGGAAAACAGCGTACCATGAACGAGAGAGAAGAGGCTGCCATTGGGGAAGTAATCGTACACAAGCAAACGTTCCTCCTTAGCCTGAAAATAAGCTCTAAGCGGAACCAGATTCGGATGCCTTAATCTACCAAGAATCTCAGTGTGTCGTCTGAATTCCTCCATTGTTGGATAGCTAGCATCTTTCAGCCTCTTAACTGTCAAAATGTAACCTGACTCCATAACTGCTTTGTAAGTACTCCCCAACGTACCCCGCCCCAAAGTTTCAGCCGAAGCCTTCAAAAGATCCTCCAAACTATAATTCATTTTCTCATCACCAACGAATGTCAAACTCCCAAGCCCTTCACTGCCTTCATCCCAAGAAAATCCTCCTCGTTTACTCTCAATATTAACTTCTACAGCTCCACTAGGTGCCTGCCCCCCCTCCTCCACTTTACTCCTCGTCTCCTTCTCCTCCCTTCTTTTTCTCAAATATGGAAACAAAATCATTGCTACAATGCATAAGAGGACAAAGCCAATAACACTTAGAACGGGAATCAAGATAAGCTTCTTATTCTGCTTATGATGATTATGCCTCTTTTCACTAGGCACTAAAGGGGATGATGGACTAGCAGAAGGACTGGAATCGCAAGGTCTTTGAATTTGTTCGCCACACAAATCAACATTAGCAACGAAGGAGAGTTTGTCGAACTTAGCCAGTGCTGGAGTTGGAGGTATTCTCCCAGAGAGCAAGTTGTTAGATACATTGAAGAATCTGAGGCTACTTTGATTAAAAGGTGGAACGGGACCAGTCAATCTATTATCTTGCACAAAAAGGACATACAATCTTCCTAAACTAATGAATGCTCGAGGAATCTGACCCGACAAACTGTTCTCCGAAAGAACAATAACCTTCAAACGATGCATCAGAGAAAGACTAACTGGGATTCCACCAGAAAACTTGTTATTGTTGAGGTACAGAGACTTGAGATTTGCAAGGCCATGCATTTCCGGGATTTGGCCCGAAAGAAAATTCTCTTTGAAGCTCAAAACCCTCAACTGATCTAACTTATTAAGGCTTTTACCATCTAATGTGCCACTCAAGTTAAATCTCTCAACCACGAGCTTCGTCACCCTCCCATTCAGGCACTCCTTAACACCTTGCCACTTGCAAAAATCGCCTCCTCCTCCCCATCGAAGCACGCCTAAAGGGTCAATCGAAGCTCTCAGAGCCGAGAGAGCCCCTGCATCATCTGACCTTACTAGTGGGAATGTACTAGATATTAACAAGAATGATGAAAGCAAGAAGAATGAGCAAATGGGGTTGTGCCTAAACACCAACAAACCATCCATAGATAAAACTCAGCAGCTTTAAGAGCAACAACCCTTACTAATAAATGACACTATTAGCTAAAGATGAATTCTTGACTTAGTACTAAAAAAAACACAACTAGTCCATCCTAAGTTAGATAAAGGGTCTTGATTAGCACTAAGCACCTACAAAAACTTGAAATGTGAAGTTACAACAGACAAAATGGGGGTATCTTAGGCCTCAACACAAGCAAAATTACAGATCTAGCACAATCATCAATGGAGGGGAAGGGTGTGGCAAAAGATTTACAGTAGTTTGAATAATTGGGGCCAAAATGAAGTGAAAACTAAGGTAAAGGGCGCCAGTTAGTGTCACTATCAACCCCTTAGGGTTGACTGACGCTCTCACATTAGCTTTACTGAAACGGCTTCATGAAGGTAAAGAAAGGAAAGAGCAAAAGGCAAAGTCACAGCAGCCAATAAAATGGAGATCAATTAATGAAACCTCATCTACTCACTGAACTTTTCACTAATGGTGGCCTCTTTGCTTTTTTTATTAACTCACCAGTAAACCCTCTCTCTCTCTCTCTCTCTCCTCTCTCTCTACAAACTCTCCAAATTATGAAGAAGAAGTGAATATTTGGGCAAAGCTCAGTAAAATTGGCACAGAGTTTGCAGGAGGGGAAAAAACAACAAAAAAAGTAGAAATCTTGATTATCTCTTTCTTCTCAAGACAATAAATGGCAATGGCTGAAACAAACAAAGCCCATAACCATAATCTATACTAAAAGAACATGCACGCCCCACTTCCTCAAATGCAGCGAAATCTATTCCTTACAAGAGATCTTTCAACATTGAAAGCCGTTTCCCATAATTCTTTACCGACCACCCAATCACCTTAAATTCATGCTTTCGAGAAACGTGCAACGGCTTTGAAGAAGCGAGGGACGCAGCATAATTCATTCAAGCCAGCACATTGCACTACATGAGTAGAAATAATTCAAGAGAGAGAGAGACAGAGGGGTAATCTTTTAAATGGCCATAAATGGAGAAGAAATTGAAAGAGTAAAAGAGAGAGGAAGCAATAAATGAACTTAGGTAGGGAACACGGATTCAGCTCAGGTTGCTTAGTTACATTAAGAGAGCATGATTTTGTGGTTGTGTGTAAACTGTAAAGGAAAGGGAAAATGGAGTTTCAGAAAATACTTCTAGTATTCATATTCATGTTTGTTTCAACAGTAGTACGTTAAAGTGATGAATTGAAAGCTAAATTACACTGCTAAATTGCTAATGTTCCATTCTCCCTCTTCTTGTCTCCGTTCTCTACCATTTTTGAGCTTTTTGCTTCTTCTTTTTTATTCGATTAATTTTCCTAAAAAATAAAATAAATATATTAACAAATAACTTGATGAGCTTTATTAATTGCTCATACTAAATGTGCTCAAGATTCAACTAGCTCTAATTGTTTATAATTTAAAATTGAATAAATGAATAAAGATTATCAAGTGCAGGAATGCTATGCTAATTACTTTTCGTTACGTTTTGGTCACGATTTTTTTTTATTTTTCATTGATATTTATTCTAATACCTCAAAAATTATTAAAGATATCATTATATTCACAAAGATTAATAAGAAAACAAGAAAAAATCGTAATATAATAGTCAAAATGGACCTAAAAAATGTGTATGAAAAGTGACCGGTATCATTAATCATCTTAAAACTTCCTATTATGATTAAAAAAAAAAATTATGTTGAGTAATCCACACCCATTTTCTTTTCCAATGTAGTAGGCATTAATTTATGCATGTTACATTTCGTGTTCATTATTTTCAAATAAAAGGGCAAAAGAAAAAAGGATTTTACTATTTAATATGGATACAGGCATATAGCTAAAGACACGTGTAAAGAAATAAAAGGATGTCTGGACTTAAGCTGAATAAAATTTAATAAAATCACGGCTCCCGATAAGCTCTTTGTTTTTCAGTTCCTTTTTTGGCAACTCTAACGCTCTAATCCAAAAATATACCAACTTGTGAACTTTTCTTTTTTCATTTTCTCGGGTGGAAACTTATGAACTTGAAGTTTTTAATATTCCATAACAAAATTGCGGTAATATAGTGATATACCTAAAAAAGATAATGAAAATCACAATATACCTATAACTTAAAAAAAATCAAAATCTATCCAAACTTTATAAAATGGGTCATTCATGTTATTTTCTCTGTGCACATTACAGGAATAGAATTCAAATTGTTCTGCTCTCTCTCTCTCTGATCGCCTCCAATTCTGCACGGCAGCGTCGGGTTAAGGTTTGTTTCTGTACGGTGGCGATGGGCTTGTGCACTGAAGACGGCCGCGTTGATCGGCTTAGACGTTTGTTGACAGAGCTTTTTACGAGGTGAGAGGAGGTCACGGTGATTTAGGGAGCTCCAACGATTTCAATATAGACGAGGACGACGACCTTACGTCTATGATGCCGACGAAGAGGTCGACGTCGTCTTTGGTTGCGCGGATTAGTAGCAAGCGTCGTAACCTTGATCATCTAGGGTTGTTTTTTTTTTTTTTATACGGTCTGCTTATAGTTTTAATTTTTTGTTTTCGACTTTCAGGTGACGAGGGCGGTTGCGGCACCGGTGGTCACGGCGACGGCGAGGTCCACTTATAATAAGTCTTAAGTTTATCACTTGTCATTTTTTTGGTTTGGTGTTTTGTGATGCAGCCCGTGGATCGAGGATTTCAGCTCGTGGGCTAAGGATTGAAGATGACATGGGCTGAAGATGGAAGAAGTTTAATTTTCATTTTTATTATTAGCCCAAGACTTTATTATGTTATTTTTTATTATTTTAGGATTTTATGGGCTTATTTATTTAGCAGTTTAGCCTACTTTAGTGACGGGCTTTTTATTTTAATTATTTCCTACTTAGACTAGGTTTTATTTTCAGCCTATATATATGATATATATATGGCATTATGTTGGACGAAAATTCTTAGATTATTATTGATATTGAAAAAATCGTTTCTTCTCTTAAGAGAGTATTTCGAGTTCTTCTTGTGTGCAAGTTGAATTCGTATCCGGCGAATCAATCGAGTTTATCACCCTCGTTTGTGTGTCATTCATCGTCCCCGAGTTGCTTAGACAATACCAGTTGGGGTATAGGGAGCTTCGTCTCGTCTATATTACTTCTTGGATTCGATCTAGGAGGTTTTGGGATTTTTCATCGATATCTTTTGAGTCTTCCACTTGCGTGTTCGATATACGGATCTGCCAAGGTTCGTATCATTTTGGCTTTGGGAGCACATTTTTGAACGTTATACAGGTTTCGTACGAATTGTACAGTACAATTCTTACATTAATACGTTTAGGTAGCATTAAATGAAAAACAATAAATGATTTTCTCAAGGATGGTAAGAGACTACTAAATTCTTACCTTGGTAGGCTGTAATTATGTGTTTCTTACAAACTACATGCTCCAAAACTCCCCATTTCATGCCACTTTCGGATAGTTTGTAAGAACGCATGCACTATCTTGCCATTGTCTGGTAGATGGCAAGAATTTATACTATTTCCTACCAACGACATGTACTTTAAGTTGCATATATTTCTACTATTTCCGCGTAGTTAGTAAGAGATCATGCATTTTCTTACTATGTATGATCTTAATAATTTTGTTTTCCTTGTGTGTGTGTGTGTGTGTATTTTTTTTTAAATGCAGTCAATGGCACCTACTCTAATTGTTGTTCACGGAGGAACTTGGCGTAACAACATATACGAAGGTGGAACTAAAGATTATATCCTGATGCCACATGGTGGTATAAGTTTTATAGAGATCTTGTTAAAACTGAAGGGTTCGCGTCGTCTAGTGAGGGAGAGACTTGTCGATTGGTTTCGCGAGAGTGAGAGAAACAAATGAGGAGAGGTTTTGCTTGAGAGTGAGATTGTGAGTTTTGGGAGAAAAATTGGAGAGAGAAATGGGAGGTGAAGGGGCGCCGGTTGAGAATGAAGTGGGGAGGTGGGTGAGAGAAAATGAATTTGGGGGGAAATGACGAGGGGTATTTTAGCCCCCTTCATGAAACTTTAGGTTTTTTCTTTGAGTTTTCTTAAGTTTTAGGTATAATTTGATTTTCTTTAACTTAAATAGGTAGAATAATTTATGTCTCAACAAAATTTGTGGAGTTTATAAAATTGAATGTATATACGAAATCAATCCAATTTTCATAAACAAAAATTAAAAACATCCACCTTTAAAACTCTCTATCAAATCTTATTACATTTGTTGTGAACTGCCAATATTATTTTTGAATGAAAGACAAAAAAGTGTTATACTTTTTGTGAATTTTGTGCAATAATGTAGTTTTAAGTGGTACAAAATGATATGATTCATACATGAAAGTCCACAGAAATTCAACAATAACCGTAATGTGTCATTTTTCACTGTATGTATGTGAGAGTATAGTTGGATTGTAGACGGAAATTAAATCATATTGGATTTTAGAGTGAATACATATTCTACGTCTCACACATCTCTAAAATTTTATTTTACATTTGAGAATCCGAACTATATGTTGTTATTTATAGGAAAAATAGAGAGTGAAATTCTACTAGAAAATAGAGATTGGAATTGCGACTGGAAAATAAAACTTTGTGTGTGAGAGCTTACTAAAATTTGTGCACAAGAGCTCATTTCACTTAACTTATATTTCAGCCATAGTTTAACACATTTACAAAAAAATATATCCTTAGTCGAACAATATTTCTTAGATTTGAGTCATAATTTATGTTTTCCCAAGCTAGCGCCGATGGCCTCTATCTCGTGATTGTCGCCGCTAGTATGAGAAGAGTGGAATTAGGGCTCAAATTTTCGCAAATTAGGTTTCAATAATGAATAGTTTTTTGAATGTTTTAATTGAAAATGATGTTGCTTAGACATATAATTTTTGAATCATTGATTCTTTTAACAAAACATCTCTGTCGGATTACAGACTAGCTTTGAGAATTCTTAGGTATCAAAATTTTAATTTGATGGTCAGAGGCAAATAGAAAGCTAAGCAGTGGGAAATCTAAAGATTCCCGGAAAAAAAAATGGCATTTTCAAGGTTTCAGGAATAAGAGATCCTTATTGCATAGAAAATGACGTGGTGACGGCTATAGAGAATCAAATCCAAGCGCTCGAAAACCGAAAGAGGGCCATTCTCGCCGAACAACAAGAGCTCATAAGAGGGAACTTTGCTTTCTGGTTGGAGTCTACTGGTGAGCCTAACAACTGAGTTGTGAGGCGTACCTTGGGCGCTCCTCTATTCACCTGCTAATTATGTGATAGATTTGAACTATTTTTTGTCGTTTGAAATATAAATGGTTGAAAACAAATAATCTTAATATAGCTAAAAAATGATGATAATTTTAAACTATAATTCACAATTTTT
Organism: Mentha longifolia; assembly: GCA_001642375.2. NCBI lineage: Eukaryota > Viridiplantae > Streptophyta > Magnoliopsida > Lamiales > Lamiaceae > Mentha > Mentha longifolia. Next base: position 30,051,621 of record CM038113.1, read on the forward strand.
ATTTTTATTCAGCGTACGTGTATTGGCCTAGCGGTATGGGGTAATGCCCGAGACCAAATGTCCCGAGTTCGAGTCACCCGAGCAGAGGGTAGGAGCATCCGGAATTTTCTTCAATTTGGATTTTCTTCAGTTTGAAGATGTTGACTCCATGATACTCATACCCGTGAGGATCATACTCATACCGGTTGACTCAGTTGAGGATCATACTCATGCGAGGATCATGAGCATCCATAATTTTTTGCAATTTGAATTTTCTTCAATTTGAAGATGATGACTCCATGATACTCATAACCACGTTGAACTTTAGTTTGAGGATCATACTCATACCCACGAGGGTAGGAGCATCTGAAATTTTCTTCAATTTGAATTTTCTTCAGTTTGAAGATGATCCATGATACTCATACCCACGTTGAACTTCAGTTTGAGGATTATACTCATACCTGCGAGGATCATACTCATACCCGCGTTGAACTTCAATTGAGGATCATAACCATACCCGCGAGGATCATACTCATATCCGCGTTGAACCTCAGTTTGAGCCGTGTTGAACCTTTAATCATATTGTAGGTTTCCTTGTAGAGAATCAGCTAAATTTTGAATGACTCCTAGTTGTCCAAGAACTACAAAACGAATAAATGGTTATTAAATTTCTAAAATAAAAAAAAATCTCTAAAAGAAACACGGATTAACAGACACCACGATCAACACCGGTAATTTAACTGACATGCTCTAATACCAATTGTTACTGCGGGTTTCTTTGTATCTAAATTTTTTTAAAAAAATCTCTAAAAGAAACACGGATCAACACGGTAACTTTGATGACCTGCTTTGATACCAATTGTTTTGTGTTGATTTACTTTTGATATGTATTGTCTGTCTTGTGCCTGAAGCTATTAATTTACTTTTGATACTTTTGATAGGTATTGTTTGTCTTATGCCCCTAGTTGTCTTGGTATCATAGCACATTACTTAAGTTAGCGGTGTTGATCGTGATGCCTGCTAATCCGTGTTTCTTTTATGATATGCATTAACTCGAAGTTATGTTGCAAACGTCGATTCTTAGTAATACTAATTATGCCTACTAGAAAGTTAGGCCAAGTACTTTCATCAGGTCTAGCAACGAATGGACTACAATTGTTAAAGGATGGAGTGCTCATGTTTCTCCACAAAGTCTTCATTTTGCACAAAATTAACAGTTAATTTTTTTGATCAGATATTATTGTTAGTGTTTATTAACTAAATGTTAATCTTTGTTCTGACTTTCTTCACATATAGAGACAAAGATGCAAGAGACATATTGGTGGCCCCAAAAGTATTTTTGGATTGTTGCTCAAGATAGAAGACAATGTCCTTTTTCAAGGTGTCCAAAAAGCAAGACTTTGTCTCCAAGTTTCTTATCAACTCCAACTAAGTTAAAAGTCACTTGCAGCCACCATTTTAAAGAGTGAGAGAGATCATTTTGTTGAAGATCAGATCTGAGAGTTTGAGGAGAGTGATCCGCCCTACTTTTGAGGGTAGGGAGAATGCAATAATAATCAATTATAGTATAATTGAGTTGAATCCTCAAGGAATGCTAGGTCGTTTAAGATTCAAGTAGTAATCTAATTATCTAACTACTATTCAAGCTTACAAGTGACATGTTTTTGTGTTTTCTTATTTCTATTAAGTAATGCAATTGAAAAGTAACAAACTAGATAACAACTAATAGCAAGAGTTAACAAACAATAGTAGAAAGCTTGGTTCCAAATATAATCCAATAATCACTAGAGGCCTAGGTTTTAGGATTTGCATGGATTAGCCATTTTAATCTAATTCATATGCGAGTTTTATATATAGTAAACATCAATTCTTCTCTCGAAGCAATCAATATTAGTTAATTAACCTATGACATCTATTTCCGACTAGGACTCAAGATGCATAAATTAACTCCAAATAGCTTAATTAATTATCTAGAAGCTCCTACTAGCAAGAATTACTAATATGGTGTGATTTGATGCCAAGTGTTATGAATTAAACTCTCCCAAATATTTAACCAAACACCTTGTATGCACTCAATGATGACCAATCAATCATGCAATAAAATTAAGTCCCAAACTACAAGACATATGAATTAGAAGGTAAATCCAACAACAAAATCCAAAAACCTATTTTTCTAGATCATATCTTCATATATTGGAACCAAAGGGAAATTTAGCTAGACATAATTGAAGGAATTAAACCATAAAAAGTAAATGAAATCATGCTTAAAAGATAGAGAATTTAATAAGGAAGAATAAAATGGTCTTGGATCTTCAATCCACAAAGTAAAGCTCCAACAATCTTGAATTTACTAAAAAGGAAATAGGGAAATATTTCTAGGGTTCTAGGAAGTGTATTCTAGCTCAAGACACTCAATAAGGGGTTCAAAAATATGTTTTATACATTAAAAATCATAAAAAAATCTAAAGTCAAACGGTCAAAGCCCGAAATAGGTGTAGAGAAGGGATCCACGCGGGCCAGGGCGCGGCCAAGACCGCGCGGTTAGACAGAGATTTCAGTTTTCGGGCGCGGGGCGCGGGCCACGGCCCGGTCCGCGTCAGCATCCTCCAATGCGCAGTTTTACGGTTTGCCTCGTTCTCCCTCGTCCGAACTCCGATTCTCGATCCGCTTTTTGCTATGACTTCCTAACGAACTCCTCTTCGACATGGAATAGTTCAATTGGCCAAATAAGTTATTCATTTTTCCTGCAAAAAGCATAAAAAGACTCGAGAAAATGAGAAAAACATGAATGCGATCAAACTAGTAAAACCATAAGAAAATCACTCAAAATCACACACATTCAAACATGAATTCCACTCGAAATGAACTCAACATGCACATAAAATATGTGTTTATTAGAGAGCTCAAGAACTCAAGTTTTCATTTTTCATAATTTTCATATTTTTCGTGAGTTTTTAAGCTGAGTAAAGAGGAAACCTCTGCCTGCACCACATCCTGTTGGAGAATCTGTTTAGTCTAGTGTGCAGGTGTTGTTCTTCTATCTCCTTATCTTTCTCAGCTGTAACCTCTTTTTCATAATGAAGTGTTTAGCCATGAGACATCCACAAGTTATATTTCATATATAACTTGTACTCCCTCCTTTTCAGTTCAAACGTATCATTTGCTTTTGGGCATGAGAATTATGGAGTGATATTTGTGTAATAAATATAGGTGGGTCAATGATTTTAATTACTTGATTAAGGAATGCATGGTTTGTAGTCTATTTTATATCTATTTTTTCTGCTTTTTTATTTTTTCAAATGTTGGACTGGTAATTGATTTTTGCTGAGATTAGCACATTCTAAAGATCACGAATTTAAGATCATAAAGCTGGATACCCGGCGGTTTCTTCAATATCAAAGAACTCATAAATCTAGTTTATCCTTATTCTTTCAATCTCGAAGGCATACTCTCTTTCTTCCATACCATCCATTTACGGCAGTACTCAAAACCTTCTCAGAAGAAGAATCAGCAAACATTGTAAGGATAAAGCTACGGTGCATATTCAAAAGAGGAAAAAAAGAAAAATGGGCAGAATGTATTAACTTAATGGGCCGGGAAGATTAGTGGGTTTAATTAGATTAGTTGGGCCATTAGTTATAAATAAGGGATGCTTAATTATTTCCTTATTTGGGGCGTTACAATTGAAGTGTGACAAATTAAAAAGGAAAATGAAATAATTGAATTGAGACAAACTAGAATTTTGTGGAGTTCTTGTTGTTCTTGGTTCAGTTTTTATTTTCTTGTTTATTTCTTCTGCTGCTCAGTGGAGGCCAGTTCTGAGCACACCTCCACTGCTGGTTCTGTTTTTAATATCCATTCAAGGAAAAACACAATTTTTTCAACTACATTCCAATATAAATTGCATAATTCAATAAATACTTACGCATACATATCTATCCATTTGGGTGTGATGGTGATGGATGGCAATGTTGAACAAATGCACCATACATATATAAGCAATAAAAAGCATGTGACTCAACCCACTAAGATAGTAATGACCTTAATATGTGGTATTATCATATTAGTACGCGCACACATTTACCCACCATGAATGAGTGATCATTTCTCTTAAGCTCGTGTCATATCATATTGCATGCTATAATTTTAATAGTGCTAAAAGTACAATTGAATTCACTAAAAGTACTCTTGCCCTATTGCAATTATCCAATTACTCTCAACATCACCTTAGGAGAAAAGGATCTAAAGCATATTTATCTGTTAAGAAACAAAGAAGTTAAATTCCTAATCTTTTCTTCAAAGTGAGGGCTTCTAAATGAGTTTGATTGCTAATGGAAACGTTTGAACTACTTAATCCCACTTTTTTTTTTACCTCATCTTAAAGTCACTTGCCTCAAATAATACCGTCATTAGTCATTACCCTAATTTGTAATTATAATATCATTTATAAATTTACAATTGTTAGTCTTCAAAAAATTATACCTTCAGCAATCAAAAAATAAAATAAAAAATTATGTCTAACGCAATGGGAGGTCTAATTTCCCCCATCAGCCAACCTTCACTTTTATATGATCTTCATCCTCCACAGTCCACACAAACATGTGTCATCTTTCAGTTGATTAGATAAATTTAGTACGCATATTATGATAAAATCATAATATTTTGTACATATAATAATATGTACAAAAAAAACATCAAAATTCGTAATTTTCGTTCTTTATATATAGAGATTAAATTTATCATAGTTATTTACACATTGAAAATCCTCTTATTCTGTTTTTTATTTATTTATATATTTATTTTTAGTACATACACAATCACACATTCATGCACCCAAGATGGCAAAGAAAAAAGAAAAAAAAAGGCCCCTTAAGTTTTTTTAATTTTTTTTTTTTTTATCATATCAAAAGATCAGATGTCTTATAAGAACAAAATCACTTTTAGGAAAGAGAAATTGTAGGTTTTTATCCCTTTAGTTATAAGAATGCCAAATTTTGCCCAAATTATAAGCCCACTCTAATTTTGCCCATTTCATAAGTAAAGGACTATTTTGCCCTTACATGTTTTATTTTGAAAATAAAACATTATTACTTCTTTTCATCTTCCTATTCTTTCTTCTTTCATCTTCTACGTCTTCTTCAGCATTCTGTCCCCCGGCTTCATGTAGCCTAGGGTTTTTGCCGGCCACGTCGAAGAGCTCGAAGAAGATTACCACGCCGGCGGCTTCATACGACGGCGACTAAGAGTCGACGACATTCAGTCAGAGCTGGAGACGTCGCCCGACGACATTCAGTCGGAGTTGGAGACGTCGCCCGACCCATGTCGACGGGTATGAAGTTGAACCCTACGTGGCGGATGTCATAGAGATTTTCCGGCTAGGTTCAGGTTGTTCCCGACTTGCAAGACGACTTAGAACTATTCCGATTGAATAAGTTTTATCGCCAATCTCAGTTTTGGATTTAGGTCCAGGTTTTTTGTTCATTTTCTGTCTGGTTTTTGTTGCTGATGCAGCTGCTTTTGCTGATTTTGCTGCATTTTTTTTGTGTTTTTCATGATCTCAGGTTTTTGGAGGATGTATTTGTAAGTTTTTTGGGATGTGTTTTGTTTGTTTCTTGATGAGTTCTTATTTTTTTTCATGTTTGTCTAACTTTCCTATCCTTTCACAAGCAAGTATTTCGTAATATTCACACAGTATCTGATTGTCATAAATTACAAAAGTTAGATTTTAAATGATTGGCAATAAATGCGAAGCAGGCAAATTAATTTCATTTGTCGTAGGAATGTTTGATGCATGTGGTTAGAATTTCTATATTTTCTTATCATGTAGTGTGAGTTTTCATATCATGTGTAGGTATTTTCTTATGATTTCCTTTCTAACGATACGTCTCAATTAATATTTTTGTTTTGTTGTTTTTGTGTTGTAAGAATATTCGTGCATGTATTCTTTTGTAAGAATTTAATATTTTCTAACTTTTTTATGGAACATGATATGAACTAAGCAAATTAATTTGATAAGTCGTAGGAATATGTGATGCATGTGGTTAGAATTTGTGTTTTTTCTTATCATATGGATGTAATTCGTTTGTAAGAATTTCTAATTTTCTAACTACATCTAATTTTTGTTTGTATTCGTTTGTATTCGTGCATGTTATTTTTCTATCTTTTTGCAGCACATGGCATCCTGTCACCGCCCCATAATGGATGTTGCAAATTACCACTGCGGGTCTAGCCAGTGGAGTATAGTTGGCGCATCTATTCCAGATTTTGCTGATGAGGATGATATCTCCATGCTATCGGAACCTACGGTTACGGGGCAGCTTGTTCGGGGTTCATCATTTCGGTCCAAGGATAGCATGGTTTATCAATTCATGCATATCACTTGAAGAATTTCCTGGAGTTCCGCACTAAGAAATCTGATTTTCGAAGATATCACCTCATTTGCAAGTTTTGGCGAACAATGTGCTTTTTTATTGCGATGCACATCACTTGGCAACTCATGGAGAATTAAAAAGATGGTCGAACACACATGTGCGAGAGATATCCGATCGTGTGCCGAACCCAAGGTCACTTCGAGAGTCGTAGCTGAGTATGTTGCCCCTAACATGTCGACAGATGGATTTGTAATTAGGCCATCCGATATACAAGGTCAGGTACTTAGGGAATTCGGTGTTAGATTGAAGTACCCAGTTGCTTTAGCGGAAGGAATCGAGCCTTGAGATCTATATTTGGAGATCATGACAAGTCGTTTCAGGTTTATATTATATTTTTGCTCTCTTTATTATTTCTTGTTTTTGTAAGAAATAACATTTTTCTTATCATCCATTGGAATATGTAATTTTTTTATTGTTAGAAAATACTTATTTTCTTACTTCATTGAATAATACATTCTTACTGTCTTTTAATTTATTTTTCAGATGCTACCAATGTATTTGTTCACACTTCAACAAATGAACCCCGGGTCCGTTGTAGATTTACGGACTTCTGATGATTCATCCTTCCAGTATTGTTTTTTCTCGCTAGCTGCATCAATAAGAGCTTTCAATGCGTGTCGCCCTATTATTGTCATTGATGCCACACATCTCAAGGGCAAGTACAGGGGAGTTATCTTTGTTGCGTCAACTAAGGATGGTAATGAACAGATTGTGCCGCTAGCTTTCGGTATCGATGACAAAGAAAAAGACACATCTTGGACATGGTTCCTTCAGCAGGTTCGTAACAGCCTCGGAACTCCTGATAGTCTGTTGATTGTCTCAGATCAACATTGTAGCATATAGAATGCAGTGCAGGAAGTGTATCCCGGTAGGTTTCTTACATTTAGTTTCAGTTCAAATAATAAGAATTTTAGAGCATAAGTGTATATTTCTTACTTAACTTCTAAAATTTCCCACCATATATTAGGCACGCCTCATGGTTATTGCAAATACCACATTCAAGGGAAACTGCGTGGTTTTGGGGAGGCTGTTATTGACGAATTCCATGCAGCAGCAAACGCATTCAAGGAAGCTGATTTTGAAGAGCATATGCAAAATTTGCTGAAGGATGCGCCCGGGGCTCATGAAAAGCTTATTGGAATAGGGCCGGTTCATTGGGCAATTTCCCAATGTCCCGTGCGTAGGTACGAATTCGGAACGTCAAATGCAGTTGAGTCACTAAATGGTCGTCTGAAATGGGCTAGGGAATTGCCAGTGACGACTTTATTGGAGTATGCACGGAACTTGGTGCAATCATGGTTTTACCAACGGCGGACCAAAGCTGCTGAAAGAGTCAGTGAGGTAACAGATTATGCTGCGAAAAGATTGGGATTTTCTACCGTAAAAGCCAGCACCATGATAGTTCAGCCTATATCAGATACCAAATTCAATATCATAGGAGGTTCGAAGTGCAATATAGTGGATTTACGAAGTATGGAGTGTTCATGTAAAGTGTTCCAAAGTCTTTTGATACCGTGCTCTCATGCGGTCGCAGCCATCAGGTTTGAATCTTTTCCCTTTTCATAAGAAAAAATGATTTTTCTTACTATCTAGCACAGAAGTACCTGAACGGTAGTAAGAATTCAGATTACTACAACTGTGATGATAAGAAACTGAGTTCAGATTGTAAGAATTCAGATTACTACACTTTGAGATGGTTAGAAACCTTAACTAGTTCATAAGAATTACAGTTTTTTCTTACTTTCCATTCAAATTTTTCTTATTATATTTTTTGACAGGTATAAAAAACAAACTCCACTGGCATACGTTCATGCATATTATTCGACCAACACGTGGCGTGAGGTTTATGCATCCGAGGTTATGCCTGTCACTGACCCCAGCGATTAGCGTATTCCACAAATCATTCAATCGAGGATTGTTGGCACTCCATCCAATCCTAAGCAGGATGGGCGTCTTAAGAAGAAGAGGATGCCTTCGGGACTTCCAATGAATCCAGGCACAAGCAATGAAGATACGGTGGAGGAGTGTTCAATCACCGATGAACCAGTCGCCAAAGGCAGGAAATGTTCTCGATGCCACAAATCAGGTCACAATGTTTCCACATGCACAACATTGATAGCAGTGGCCCAAGTGGATGTTGACGTGGATGATGGCAGCAACACACTTGGTGAGAAACGGCGGTGAAAACCGAAGAAATGTGGCATTTGTGGGATTGTCGGCCATACTCGTAGGAAGTGTCAAGATCCTGGGAGTTTGCATAAGTTAGTGGGAATGATGTCTGTTTTCACCACAATACTACTTTTGTTAGTGGTTAGAGCTGACATCGTTTTCAAATTCTTTTTTGCTGCTTAATGTCAGAAACTATCATTTTCTAAATACGGATACTTCACATATTTTGCATCAAGATTGAATGCGATTGGACTTTTTGCATCAGGTTAGAAACTTTTCCCTTTTCATAAGAAAAATTGATGTTTCTTACTATCTAGCACATAAGTACCTGAACGGTAGTAAGAATTCAGATTACTACAGTTGTGATGGTAAGAAATTGATTTCAATATGATAAGAATATGTTAAATTCTAACGACAGAAGGAAATCCGCAAGTTTGCCCAGAAGGTCATGGGTACAACCGATGTAAGAGTTGATGTGAAGCTCAACAAACACATATGGAGCCGTGGAATCCTGATGTGAAGCTCAACAAACACAGCCTCTATATCTTCTGAAGGTTGTCCCCCAGCCACCTCAACAAATTGTTGCTGCTCCATCGTTGACCCAGATTCAAGTGTCTCCTCCCCTGCGCCTGCTTCCTTTTCAGATGCTTCAGTGTTCTTGGCCCCATCGGACGGCTGTACTGGGGGCGTTGTATCCATGTGGAAGCAATCGTCACGCGCAGGATCATTCTGAAGGTATTCTGGTGCACGTACAAGCAGGGTACTTGTCACCTTTTCAGCAACATCATGCACGAGTTTCTTGTGGTATTCCTCCAGAAGCACTTTCATCCTACTGTCAGCAGCATCTTTGGTCACTTCTGCGTGGAATTCTTTCAGCACATCTTTCATCTGGGCAAGGACCCTTTTGGCTGCAGCTTCAGCTACCTGGTCAAGTTGTGCAGTGCTTAAAGTGGCAGTAACAACATGGGCTTGATCACCCATGTTTTCATTTCCTCCGTCGCCCATGCCTGCTGTTTTTTTCTTTTTCCTGCCGCCGCGGGACTTGTATTGGAATGCGAAAGGCTGCGGGAGCGGGTCATCCTTAAGACTTTTCCACTATGGTGTATCCTCTTCGCTCGTGTAGGGCTTTAGCCTCCGCACAAGAACCTGGAATATTGTAAGAAATTAAATTATTATATTTTTCATTGTAAGAAATTGGGTTGAATTTGATAAGAATATTTTTAATTCTAATGCAGAACATAAGAATTAATGATTTCCATGATTAGAATTTCAAAATTTTCTAACAATAAATCCTGATAATTCAGATTTATACATTTTAGATGGTAAGAAAATTTGTTCAATATGATAAGAATATTTAACATGATACGAATTTTTCAATTTTCCAACAAAATCAATTAAGAATCCTGAAGACTGTAAGAATCCTTATTACTACAATTGAGATAGTAAGAAAATGTGTTCAATTTGATAAGAAAATATTAAATTCTAACCACATTTTACCTACATTACTGCTAGTTAGATGATAAGAATTAATGATCACTACGATAAGAATTATTCAATTTCTTATCTATTTTCATTTTGCTTATAACTAACTCATAGTTAGAAATGACTTGTTTCTTATCATCTTAATCAGACATTTTCATAATTTCTTATCATAGTTAGAAATGACTTGTTTCTTATCATCTTAACTCATAGTTAGAAATGACTTGTTTCCTATCAGAAAACAGTTGTGCACAAAATATTTTAATTACCTTCTTAATATCTTCTTCGCTGGGGAAACCGCCTTTCTTGTACGTATACCTCATGAACCTTGGCTGATCTAGTTCATCATTTGTATGACCGATCTTCTCCCCAAAACAGGGGACAACTTCGAATGCCCAGGCCTACAAACAAAACCAATAAAAATATATCATTTTTTTTATAATGCTAAAAAATATAAATATTAAGTTGATATCAGCTTACCGAGAAGGCGATTGTGTTCCCGTTCAACGTGTAGTTCATGATTCGTCCTTTCATCTCCTTTTTAACTCCGTCAATCTCCTTCTTCAGGTACTGGAAAGAAACACTGCCCCAGGGGAATGCCTCCCATTCAACTTCATCTTCAAGCAGGACCCATATCCATCGAGGGATCTTCTTTTTTGTACCGTCATAACCCATGGCAAATCCTAAGCAAAGCAGTAGCTTCGACAGTTTCACCAAGTCCTCCTTCGACGCGGAGACTTTCTTGTTCTGCACCATAAACTGTTTGTCGATGTAAGATGCGCGCACGTCCCCTGTGGTTATGTCCTCTTTTGCACCGAATAGTCTTTCGTAGATTGAATTCGCCGGTAACTCGTGATCTGCATAAGGGTCGAAGGAAGCAGCGCCGAACTTAAGGCCAGTCACCAAGGCGTACTCCTCCCTCGAAAATCTGATGATCTTTTCGCCGATTCTGAAGAAGAGAGAGGTCGGGTCGAAGTTTGGCTTGGGCTCACTTGACGGCACACCAAGTAATGGAGCATGTTCCCACTCTTTGTGCAGACGTCATTCAGACGCGTGAATTCCCCCATCACAGACTTTCTTACTAAATCACCCTTCTCAATGCCGATGTGACGCAGCATGTTGTTGATGTCACCCACCAGGGTCTCGTAGCCCCCAGGGATCACCTTATGTGGTTTGCTTGCAAGGTGTTCCCTTTCACACACCCATTCAACCTTGTAGGTAACATTAGAAAAAACATGGATAGTGTAAGAAATCATAAGAAAATTGCTGTGAGTTGTTAGAAATACTTATTTTTCTAACCATCTATGACACAGATCAATAATTTCTTATCATCTCCATATGAAAAAATGATAGCAGTTTGTTAGAAAGTATATTTTTCTAACTGTATTGCATTATGTATGAGATGGTTACAAAATTCTTATCAAAGTCACCAGTTACCATATCAAACTAAGAAAATTTAGTTCATCATGTTGGTTAGAATTAATACCCACACTCGTTAGAGTAACTTACAATTTCCCTTTTATCAAACAATTAGCAGATTTAAGTAAGAAATAAATTAAATAGTTTGTTAGAAATTCACATTTTTCTAACCATGTTCCAATAACTTCAACAATTGTTAGAAAAAACATGGATAGTGTAAGAAATCATAAGAAAATTGCCTTGAGTTGTTAGAAATACTTATTTTTCTAACAATCCATGACACAGATCAGTAATTTCTTATCATCTCCATATGAAAAAATGATAGCAGTTTGTTAGAAAGTATATTTTTCTAATTGTATTGCATTATGTATGAGATGGTTATGAAATTCTTATCAAGGCCACCAATTACCATATGAAACTAAGAAAATTTAGTTCATCATGTTGGTTAGAATTAATATCCACACTCGTTAGAGTAACTTACAATTTCTCTTTTATCAAACAATTAGCAGATTTTAGTAAGAAATAAATGAAATAGTTGTTAGAAATTCACATTTTTCTAACCATGTTCCAATAACTTCTATAATTTTTTCTAACCAACTTCCTATTTATTTTTAGGGTTTCACAATTTTGCACCATACATTGCTTACAATTCTTTGAATCTTTCATTTCAGATCACATTCATATCAAACAAACCCTAATTAAAACTAATTGAAGGTCAAAGTCGCCTGTTACATTCAAATTTCATACATACCAACTCAAAAAAATCAAAACTTCAATCAATATCTCCAGAAATTGTTCTCAAAATTTGAAGAGCAAACTTCAAGCATTATACCCAACATATTCAGCGCATGCACATCTCCACAAATTATACTCAAACTCAACATGCAAAGAACCCTAAAAAAATCTTACCTCTTGATCTGTGAAAGGGTAGCCGCTGGGTTTCCTGATTCCCGGTGCATTCGTCGGGTTCTCGGCGCCGGTGACTTCTGGAATCTCGGATTCGGTTCTCTTTCTCTTCATTTTTTTGGTCGTCATTGCTCTCAACACTGATCGGGCGGCCTTCTTCTGCTGTTTTACTCGTCAAAACCTGCGACGAACGGCGGCAACATGGAAGAAGAGGATTTTCTGGGAAGGGAGGATTTTTCTAGGGTCGAAGTCGAGGAGTGCAAGAGGAAGGAGAGGTGTGAGTTTTCTTTTTCAGTTTTGATGGGAGAGATGAAGAAGATGGTGTCGGGTTATGGGAGAGAGAAAGGGGGTTCGGGTTATGGGAGAGAGAAAGTGGGGTTGGGTTATGGGGAGAGAGAAAGGGGTATTTCTGTCCTAATTTTAAAATTGGGACAAAATTTGTGAGGGTTAAATTTTGGGCATATTTAGGTTTTTTATCCTCTAAGAGGATAGTTTAGTTGTTCCCTCTTTAGGAAATCCAGACATTGTCTTTTCACTTTAGTATCTGTATAATACGGAGTAGTATACAAATTTCAGTTTCTTGCACTTGTTCAACTCGACAACTCCACAAAATGATAATACAGTTCTAAGTCGTAAAATAAAGTTTAAAAAATAACAAAAACATGGGTGAGGTCGGCCAAATAGTGTGACCAGGTCAAAGCGTCAATCTTTATACAAAAAAGTGATAATCTATACAAATAAAAGTGTCAATCTTTAACATAATTATTTTACGAATAAAATGTCAATTTTTATAAGTGTCAATCTTTATACAGAAAAATGCTAATCTACACGAATAAAAGTGTCAATGTTTTAGCCGTGCGCACGGTGCCTCTGGCTGACCCAAGTGTGTCCCTTTCAACTTCTATTAGAAAATGGAATATTGGGCTCATTTCCCCCTCAAAAGGCCTTATGAAGGGGAGGGTTGCCTCACCATATAAAGAGGCTCTAGAGACCATCTCCAACCGATGTGAGACAACATTTCAACACACCCCCCTCACGCGCAGCGTGGACAACCCAACGCCATCTGTTGACAACGATATCGGGGGGGCCATCATCGTATTGGAGTCTGGCTCTGATACCATATTAAAAAATAGAATATTGGGCCCATTTCCCCCTCAAAAGGCCTTATGAAGGGAAGGGTTGTCTCACCATATAAAGAGGCTCTAGAGACTATCTCCAACCGATGTGGGACAACATTTCAACACACCCCCCTCACGCGCAGCGTGGACAACCCAACGTCATCTGTTGACAACGATATCAGTGGGTCCATCATCGAATTGGAACCTGGCTCTGATACCATATTAGAAAATGGAATATTGGGCTCATTTCCCCCTCAAAAGGCCCTATGAAAGGGAGGGTTGCTTCACCATATAAAGAGGCTCTAGAAACCTGGCTCTGATACCATATTAGAAAATGGAATATTGGACCCATTTCCCCCTCAAAAGCCTTTATGAAGGGGAGGGTTGTCTCACCATATAAAGAGGCTCTAGAGACCATCTCCAACCGATGTGGGACAACATTTCAACCCCCCCCCCCTCACGCGCAGCGTGGACAACCCAACGTCATCTGTTGACAACGATATCGGGGGGCCCATCATCGAATTGGAGTCTGACTCTGATACCATATTAGAAAATGGAATATTGAACCCATTTTCCCCTCAAAAGGCCTTATGAAGGGGAGAGTTGTCTCACCATATAAAGAGGCTCTAGAGACCATCTCCAACCGATGTGGGACACATTTCAACAACTTCTCAATCTCATGATGTTGGATCTATAGTACAACTCTTGTAAAAAAAAAAAAAAGTCACGCTACCAAAGATTTTCGCCATAGCCAGGAAGAAAATAATTAATAAACCCTAACTCATGGATTGTCAATATTTACCATGTATAAAAAAATCTAATTCTTGATGAATTTTACAAACTGGATAAATACCAGATTTTATATTACAATTTTGGTCTTAATTTTAATAAATACAGAGTATTAGAGATATAATAGCCAAATGGAAATAACAAAATTGGCTAAATTTTTTAATACAAGTATAGACATAAAAAGAGAAAGTGGGACACCAGAGCTGATCGTTGATGAATAGTCTTTGACAAAAACTTGTGTCAGCCGGAGGCACCGTGTGGCCGGGCCCAAAATGTCAATCTTTATACAGAAAAGTGTCAATTTATATGAATAAAAGTGTCAATCTTTAACATAATTATTTTACGAATAAAATGATAACTTTTACAAGTGTCAATCTTTATACAGAAAAGTGTTAATCTATATAAATAAAAGTGTCATTATTTTAGCCCGGCAGCACGGTGCCTCCAGCTGACCCAAGTGTATCCCATAATCTTTAATATTTTCTACAAAAAACAATATTCCCGAATTAATTTTGCCCATTCATTTTAGATTCTGACTGGTCGACCGACCTCAAGAATGTTGTCTTTTAAAATTTGAACAGAACACCTGTAGATGAAAAATTATGGTCCATAGTACTGAATTGGACAGTAGCATTATCTTCATACTCCACACCCACCGACACATGCATGCACTGCACACACACACAGATAGAGAGATAATGCATTTTAAACTTCCACTACATTTGATGATTCATTCGAAACTTGACACTAGCAAAGAGTAAAAGCTGTATTTATATAAGAGCAAGCTTGATATTCACAGGGTCGAACTTTGGCCATACATTCATTCAATCATTGATAGATTGTCACATTTCTCTTTGTGGCTCTTGTTTGGTTTTTGGTCAAAATTCTTGCTCCGAATTTAAAGGCATCGTCGTATACCAACCCCGTTTTCATCAACTTCATCCACCTCTTGATTCCCGTTACCTGATAGGATGATACTGTGTGATCCCACGTTTCGGTGGCAGTTTTCTCAATATGAAGAGTACCAGTGCCGAAGGCAAGATCTCCACCAGCTGCAAGATCAAGAAATTGGGATGAAATTTTCTCCAACGTGTCGGACATTCTAGAAGCTGAACCTAAAACCTTTTGTCATTTTCGCCCTTTTCATGTGAGCCCACTTTATGGTTTAGTCGGCGCACGAGCATCAAATGTTAATGAATAGTAAATTCTCAAAATATAAAAAATGTGAAATCGTACCAAGTAGTAGATAAAATTCAAAATAGGATGGTCGAGAAGATCTAGATCAGCAGCTGGATCGAATGCATCAAAGCACATCTGTAGGATATGTCACAAAAGAAAGAAAAAAAACGACGTGAGGAAGCAAAAATTGAAAGATTTAAGTCAAACCTCAGATTACGAAAGAAGCAAATAGATAACATATGAAAAAAACACTTACTCCACATATCATATATGTATATCTATGTCCATATATAATAAACATGTTTATACAAAAATAAATATACCCAAAAAAAGTACATCGGTATATAAACTCAACAAGCACGATACATGTAGTGAAAGGAGCAGAACACAAAGACGGAACAATAAAAGTTCCCACATCGCATCCTAGCATACCAGAAAATTGTACAGGTCCGAGATAAAATACCTCTCATTTAAGAAAAGAAAGGCAGAATCTAGGGAACATGTTTTAATTATAAAAAAAAAGATATATTTGCTTATTTCAAAAGTTAGAAAGAGATTATTATTGACTCTCAGCTGACTTGCTTCAAATGAGGCTTCAAAACAGAAATCTTTAGTCATACTATTTTTTTACAATAAAGATTACATATTGCAGAATTTTGGGAAACATAACATTATACTGAGATTATATATTAATTTTGTTTAATTTATTAAATTATTGTTGAGAAACTTTTTGGGCCGATCAACTGCTGGACTGATTGTCCCAAAGCCTATAGGATTTAGTAGCAATTAAATATGATTAAATTCCCTTTCAAGAAAAGGAAAATGATGAAATTCTTTGGTCAAGGGGAGTGAAGAATGTCTTGAAGTTTATGGTAGTTCTTCCTGGGCGAAAAGTATTGTCCTATTGGAGCCATCTCTCTTCTTGAATATTTCTTTTCAATACAATTATCTCATTAATTTCATAATACTCTTAAACATTCTTTGATATGACCACCCTAGACTCAAAAGGGTTATTCGATCCATGACAGCAAAAGGGTTAACATTAGATCTGATTTCTAATTTATTCTATGGAACTCCGTCAATCAAACCTTTAATCTGGAGTTGATCCAAGGAATCATTGTAACAATTGATGAAAAAATCTACAATGGCGCTAAAAACAACCCAAATGGGGTTACCAGTTAACTAACAAGGACTTTCAAAAGCAAAGCTGACAACAACACAAACTAAATGATTAATTTAACATTTCACAAGTTGGATTGAACTGAAACCAAGCAGTCTAAATCTTCTCAGGGATAGGATAGGACTTACCATAATGCATCTAATTAGAAAGCATGCAAAACAAATTGTGGTTACATAGCCAACCTGAGTGAGAAAGAGAGAATACGGGATAATTAGAACATGGGTAATCAAAAGATTCAAACATCTCTCCCTCCCCATCCCCAAAGAAAGAACCCCTAAATGTAAAAAAAGAGAGAGAGAATCCCCAATAAAAAACCCACAACTACCCCTGTCTACAGCATACCTCCTGTAACTTCTTACGACGTCCTTTCGACTCCACCGGAAACCGTTGCAGCATTAAGAACAACCTTCACAAAGAAGACATCAGGATCAGGATAAACATGAATGATGAATCCACGAAATGTTGCTACAAGTAGAAGACATTATATGAAATTTTTCTAGAGCTGAAATTATATAGATGAATGAAATACTATAAATTAGGCAAGGTTAGCTATGTAAACCTCATCCAGCAAAAAAAAGAAGTCGGCAACATTGAGAAATAAGAAACGAGCATCTCTCTTAGATCTCTCTATACTAAAACTACTAAAATATACATAGTCCCTATGAAGCACAGGGACGAAAACGAAATACGGGGACGTAAATACGTCAATTTCCCAAAAATGAAGATTACAATACGTCAAAAATACGTTTGGTATTTTTTATTTAATATATTATATATATATATATATATATATATATATATTAAATATTCATAATTTATAAAGAAATATAATCAAATACTCACTAAATAATTCATAATAAACTTAACCAAATAGCAAATAAAACATTCTCTTAATGACTCTATACAATAATAATAAAAATTAAGAGCACACCAAGAACAAATAGCAACCCATTGCCATTAACTTTAACCCATCCAGTTTATTTATAACCAAAATCGATAATATCAATAATACCCACTTTCCAATACCCAAATTCAAATCCAGTAATCAACCACCCATACCCAGTAGCAATCCGCTTCAATTGAATGATAAACACTTCACGTCCCACTTGAATCAACACTCAATTCGATAATTCCACAAATATCGCTCTGACCCAGACCAGAGGAAGCCCAGCAGGTGCGGCGGCGCGGCTGTGATGCTGTGCAATGGCGACAGCCACAGCTGGCGACGCGGCGGTCCGGCGGTGGTGAGCCCAGCGGCGGCGACATAGAGAGATTCACAAATTGATTTGCTAATCGCGACCGAGGGTTGAGGTTTGCTGCCCATGCCGAGTTCTTTTTCCACTTAAATTTAGGGTTTTTACGTATTTTTTATGGGTCAAACGTATTTGACCTTATTTTAGACGTATTTTTTAAATAAAAAAATATAAGAAAACGTTTGTAAATAAAAAATGTCCCAGGGGACGTATTTACAGCGTATTTGGACGTCCCCGTCCCCAAAACGTCCCCGGGACGAAGACGGGGGGCTGAGGAGCGTCCCCGTGCTTCAGAGCATAGTCCATATATGGACGCACAGCACACACTAGCATTAACAGGTAAGTGCTCTACAAGTCATTTTTGTCCAACTTGAGTTCAAATTTAACTTCAAACTAAGTCTGATTGTAGTATGAATCAATCATCTAGGGGAGAAAATTTACCTTCCACCGTAGAGAAGAAACCCCAGGGCAGCAAATAAAGAAACACCTGACAATGACAAGTTGCTTAACAAAATGAAAAAAACAACAGTAACTGATGGATGCATGTACTCAAGATTAACGCAATGAACCTGCAAAGAACATCTTGGATAACACCACCACTAGATGAATAGGCTTCCACCATAGAACCACCCACAGAATCATCTGCAATAAAACAAGAGATGGTCATTTGAGACAATACATTCTTTATAATATGTTTGAAACAACCAGCATCCTACCAATTTACTAAGGTAACTTAAATTGTAGGTGTTGCAGCATAAGCAATATATTAGAATCAAAATATATCGCCATAGCAAAGGGCATACATAAAAGAAGATTTTATCACTTTCGTTAGAGTAGAAAACTGGAATTTGTCAATCATTTGGCATCCAGCAGTCTATTAATAAGGAATTTGCATACATCATTTGCATCCAATAACACCTGACGTATTCGTCTTAAGGAAGTACAGCAGGAGACAATAACACTCATTTCGAGCAAGCTACAAGAAGTCAAACCCCCCCCCCCCCCAGATTAGCAAACACCGACTCATATAACTGCCACAATTTCATATACCTGAATCACCTGAACACTAAGGAGTAAGGAGGTGATTGGTATGAATGTATGGAATCAGGTAGAGATGGAATGAGCTAAGGAATGGAATGATGGTAGGAAGGTATTTCCTTACCTTCAGGAATAGGGATTCCATCAGGACTGGCAATTCCATTCCATAAACGAACCGACCACAGGAATGTAATGAACATGGGAATGACAATTTTCATTCCTCCCCTATTTCACTAAATTAATCACCTCCTACGTATGCAACATGGCTGCTAGAAAGACATCTATGCACCAATGCTTGAAGAAATAGCTAAGTAAATTTTAAAGTATCTTGATGTTAAAGCCCAGACAAGAACATGGCAAAGCATCCTGAATACGAGACCACCTCTACCCCTGTTCCCACCCCTATCATCCAGAAAAAAGGAACCTCTAGAGATTTCTTGAGTACATTCCTAATTAGTAAAAATCTTCAGCTGGTCAAGGTTCTCATTTCTAATACAGTCCTACTCGATGATCACAAAACCCAATCACATGACAATGCATCTTTTCATAGATCAGTAGACGTAATAGATTCTCAACCATGAAACCCAATCATCTATCTCACAGGGGGTAAAATGGGTAAGATTGTTTACCTGAATGAGATAAACAACACCATTTACTGTGTAAAATGTGGGCCTCAGACCATCAGTAGATACAGCACGAGCCTACCAAATTGTCAAGGTAAATATTTTGCTAAACAGATAATTAAACCAAAGCAAGCAAAGACTAATGAAAGGATCTAGAAGAACCTGATAGTAGATTTCTGCCCAGAACAGTACAAGCAATGAATACGTCGTGAAGAATGCAAGACTAGGCAAATCGAGCAAAATGTGTCGAGCAATCTACCCAACAGCAGACATCAAATCAGAAACATACTAATTATGCTATTTTCAAAAAAGGAAGAATAGATGAATTGCAATTGATACCTCCGGACTCAATTTCTGAACGTTTCGGCGAAATACAAACACAAGGCAACGAACTACAAAAAAACAACAAAATATAAGAATGTCTCTTGAGCAGGAAGCAATAAAGTATGAGATAAAGCAACACTTTTAGGTGAGGTATCGCGAAATTGCAAATGAAAGATAACTGACTACAGAATGCACACGATACAAACCTCCATTGACTAAGAAATTTAGAAAATGAAATACTTTCTGGGTCGTCCAACCGTACTCGGGTACTCTCAATTGAATCCTAACCAGTTGTACCTAAAAAATAAATGCAAACAATAAGCTTAACTGTTACAAGGCAATTCATCATAAACTGACATTGAATCCTCAAAACCTCCCAGAAGCTAGAAAAAGAATTATTAAAAAATGGCACCAAATGCATGAGAATCATGAGCCCATTACGCCAAATTCCAATACAATCAGTATGTACCCAGAAATCGAATTTTATTCGCCTCCTCAAGCTCTTAAGACAATTTAATAGCAAGGGGTAAAGATTAGATGGGATTTACGAGTAAAAATTCATTCCTCCCTATTTATTTGGTTTCTCCCAGGAAATATTTGATTTTCCTAATGAAATTAAAAAAACAGAACTTTGAAAGAGACGATACATACAATTCGAAAAGCCAAACCATCATTAATTGAACGTCTATCTACACACAAAGATCCAAAACAAAAATGAAAAGGGAAAGAATGATTACAAGAGCAACGACGGCGACGATCCCATAAAGCGCAGCGAGCACGTGGAAGATACGGTCCTGCCAGGCGGCAGAGTGATTGACAACGTCCCACCAACTCGTGGCGGCCTTGAGGCGGAGAGCCGCCACGGCCTCCTCCGCCGAAAGGCCAAACACCTCCCCCACCATATCAGCAGGGCGGCCAATCCAATCAGAAAACGGCAAAGATTCAGGAGAAGATTGCGAGAATTCTTCTTCCTCCAAGAAAAAAGCAGGAAATTAAGGGGTGCGATTCGAAGGTGGATTAATTGTGGGAAGGGGAGGGCGGTGGCAGAAGGAAAGGTGGAGAAGGATGTATATGCGAAGCGTGAACACGTGGGTCGACGTGTTTGAATCGAATCGAATCGAATCGAAGGGAAGGGCTGAAGGGGAAGGTTTTTTCTGGATTTCTGTTTTCTTTATATGCAAAAAAAAAAAAAAAAAAAAAAAAAAAAAAGGGAAAAGAAAACTATAGGATTCGATCACATCGGATTGGACGACAAAATTGGCATACACAAAGGTTTCAGCAAACATAGTATCATTGTTATTACTACGGAGTTCTATTTTTTTTTTACAAAGTGTCCACATGTTAGGCAGCGTCGTATTTTAGAACAGTATTTGTTTGAAAACATTTCGTAAAATTGTGATTTTGCACTCAAATTTTAAAATCTGCCTTTATATACAAAATCTTTTAATTGTATTTGATTTTGCAGAAAAGGCCAATGAAAATTCCAATTCTCATCAAATTTCATATTAATATGGAAGTCGGGAGTCAAATTTGTTGGAAACCATGACATTCGTAAATGTGAGAAAATTAGAATCTCACTAATTGTTAGTCGAACTTCCATATCAGCACGAAATTTGACGAATTAAAAAATAAATCGACATCGTATGAAAAATAAGACACAATTAAAAAATTATGTATTTATAAAATTTGATGAAAGATTGTATATTTAGAGACAATTATCCATAAAATTATCCTATTCGATTTTTTTTTATCAGTTAGTTTCAAAAACTACCCAAAAATGATCGAACCAATTAAAATCGAGGTGGGACAAATTTTACACCTCTAAGCAAGGTCATGTAACGAAATTGAATCACCTCTATTTAACTTTTAACTGATTATATTTTGCAATGTTTGATTGTTTAGTTTTTCACTTCTCATTTGAATGAATAATCATTTTGTCCCAATACATATGGCTCAGCTGATTGAGTTGTCACAATTTATCTCGCCTAGTTCAAAAATAATTAAATCAATTTATTAATCTAATTTATTCATTCTCCATCTCATCCTCCACACATATCTCACTATAATTTTAATTTTAATGGTAAGATTTTTAAATTATTAACGATTTGCTCGTTTGTGATTATTTATTTGACTCTAAGCCACCCAAAATCGTATAAACTGCAGCCATTTTGTATTTTTCACTTAAAAATACCAAAAATCATAAAATATTAAAGGGGCAAAAGTGTAATTATATCATACTTTGGCGGTTTGGCTTTTTTTTTTTTTTTTTTTTTGGGTATTTCTCCGTTGGTAAACTTTTCTCCGGTTAAAACCAATTTGGGCACGCAACGGTAATGGCAATTGACGAGGGTTCTTCAGCGGCTTTGGGTTCGACTAGCGCTTCGAATCTCGGCTCTTCTGCTTCCATCCCCATACATTCCTCGAATATTGGTTTTCAGGTTTTAATTCACCCTTCTTTATCACCTTTTTCCGCCCCCTAATTTTTTTTTTTTCTTATCCTCGAATTTGATTTATGTCCAATTCGTTCCAGTTGTTTTGCTTTCTGGATTTTAAGCCTTTTAATTTTCTTCTTACTTGAATTTCTCGGTGAATTCAGTTGTTGAAGAAGCAGGGATGGAAAGAAGGAACTGGCCTTGGTGTTTCCGAACAGGTTGGTATTTCTTTTTCTTTTTTTTTATATTTTAATTTAGGGTATTAATTATGATTGTATGCTCCTTCGAAATTGAAGTTATGTTAACTTGAGTTGAGCTTGATGATTTATGCAACGGATCACAGCATTCAAGAGATCATGATTTTTGTGATATCTTCAATTATCTGCAAGAGTAAAGAGATTATTTTGGAAATTGGGAAATTGCTATGAATTTGTATCTATATGTGCAGTCTTGGGCAGTTTGTCTCGATGGCCATCAAAGAATATACTTCGACACAGTACTTATTATCATCTTGCATTGCACATAGTGTATCGATTATTAGCTTCTTTAGAGTATCGTTCCTCTTTGCCGTTGTACTTATCTCTCGTTTCTGTCCCTTATCAACACAGGGCAGGCTGGAACCTATAGAAACTACCATCAAGAAAAACAAAAGAGGGCTGGGAGCAGAAAAGGCAAAGAAGGCAATCAAGCAATCGAAACACAAGGATGAAGATGATCCAGAAGTAAGTAATGATTTTCCTTTTGGAAGATAAATGAAATTTACCTTTTTGTTTTATCCTAACTACTATGCTACTTATTAAATTGTAGTAATATGATAGCTTCAATATACACGTGCAAAACTTGATGTGTCATTTACTTATTTTTTGGTTAGTCGTAGAATTTTTATGCATAGTACTATCCAATCAAGAGCTAGTAGGTCGAACAAATATATATATGAAATGCGAGGAACTTTCAAATTGCTGTGTATAAGCAAATCCATCTAGATTTTATTCGTGAAATCGTAAGCATTGTTAATGAGACCGTACAGCAATGCTTTAGTGTTATTGTCTAGTATATATTTCTTGCACCCAAAAAAGTTTACAAGTGAGGAGCACTTGTAAATATAAATGATAGTGACAAAAGAAAACCTTTCATCAACAACTAGATAAGTATGATAAAATGGATTCATATTTCAAAATCATAAAGATCAGTGTGATGAACAATGCTCTATGTGATAAAGAATCTGAAGAACTTGTTGCGATCGAAGTCGTTAGAATATATCGATGGATTTTGATTTTACATGTCTCTGTGAGTAGTATAGAACTTTCAGAAAACTATCTGATATGCATGATTAAAGTTGTGAAATACTCCCCTTCATTGTTTGGGCTTGATGTACCCTAAATGCATCAGGACAACTGAAAACAACCAGGAGTAACAGAGATAGGGAGGGTTGAATTAGAATGGATATTGTGATTGTTGGAACATCGCATAGCAAGGATGTTTTTACGTGATTGTGAACAGTTTTCACGTTTTTGAATGCCATCAGAACTATGTAGTAATAGATGAGGGTGTGATACTTTGAACTTTATCCATTTATCACATGTTAAAAATTTATGCAAGTATGCTCACTGCATCAGAATGTTGTAGTTTCTGATTTATCTACTGTGAGAAAATGACGTTTAATTACTCTAGGTCATGTACTCATGCTTTTAGTGAAACTTCCTGGTATGATTCGAGAATTTAAAGTTATTTTGCCTAATTGGGGGCCAGGAAACGAGAAACAAGTCGAAACTTTAAAAGCTGCCTAATATAATTGATGATATTTGCCCATAATGCTTATTTATGGTTATGGTCTTTGTTAGCTAGATCATGGTGTTCGCCGTGGTGGCTGTGCTTCATTGATTGCACTTCCTAGAATTGGTAATTATCCCTATTCTGATATTCTCTAATCTCCAATCTCTATTTGATCATCCTTTTTAGTTGCCTAAGAAAAAAGTAAAGGGCGTCTCGAAGAAGATAAGGAAGATTCAAGAGTTTGAAACAAAGATGCAAGAAAAGGAATTTGAACGGGATTTTTTCAGGATGTTCTGGCCAGATAATGTCTAAATATTTATTCTTTGGGCAATATCTTTAGGCATGTTCATACGGTTATTCTAGCAGAAAATACCAGTTTGCATCGAGTTTTTGATGTATAGCCAGCCAGGAAGTTGATCCATGATAATGACATTCTGATGTATCGATTTCTTCAAATGGCTTATGGTTTAGGCGTTGGCCTTCATTGTGATCTGAAGCCTTCAATGCAGTTCTCACTGAATGTGAAATAAGTGAGTTTCTCTTCTGACAAACTTTTGGTTTTCATTATGTTCTCTGAGTTCCTTTTGGATTTGGAATTCAAGTAAATGTTGAGAATATTGATACACTATTTTTCCAGGTAATATTCTGAATATATTTATGTCGATTTACTGTCGGTGACACAGTGCAGCATGTCCTTTGCAGTTTGAAGTTATCATCTCTCATTTCCTTTACCATAAAGGAAAAATACGTGTATAAGACGGTAGGTTGGAATGGAATTTTAATGAAATTCAACTTGAAACTTATTGCTACCTCCGTCCATGATAAACGAACTCCAATTTTTTTTAGATGGTTTTGCGGCTTTATAATGAGGAGTTTTAAAGTGAATTTTTGGATTTTTTTTAGATGTTTTTTGGATTTTTTTGCCAATTTTGTGCGTTAATAACTTGGTTTTGTGTTTGCCTATGTTGAAGATTGAAATACTGTGTGTACCTAATTCTCGAACAAATTCATATTTAATCTCACCAAATTTATAATTTGGATTAGTTTTTTGATATAAAATTTTGTATGCGAGTAATTTTGAAAAACATGACATTTAATTAGTTGATATATACCGAGAGAGAACTTTTTCTTGAGAGATAGATAGAAGACAAAAAATTTGTATGAAGCCGGTCGCATAATGTGGTCAGACTTTGAGAGCTAATAAATTACTTAACTCAATCTATTACTTGTATTGTTTTTAGTTGTAGGCTTATTAGATTATGGGCTTTGCGGTTGGGCCGTACCGTGTCACTGGCCGCACAGGAGTGTGTCTCTAGATAGAATTACTTTCTGGTAAATATATTATTCGTATATATTTAGGGGTTGTTTGGTACTTCAACGTTGTAGATAATGATTTTGCAGCTAGTAATATCTATTTTCTTGTTCATACGACATTACGACAATTCAGACAATGGTGGCAAAGGCAGTTGCGATATGCACCTGCAACACCGGTTTCCCACCTCCTATTCAAGTCCAGACCAATAAATCATGCCAAATATCCTTCACTACCCACCATAATCATTTACAAATCACATTAAATTTCACAAATCAGTCACATCTCAGCTTCAATTCCCGAATCCCACCAAAAAAACAAATCCCCTTGCAACAAAGTCCTAATAGCGCCATATTCCTTGAGCTCATCACTAAATTCATAAACATGGCAAACAATTTTATTCAAATAAGATCAAATTTCATTCTCACAATATAACATGATGCTTCAACAAGATGCAACAGTTTCACCAGTGAGTTTTTTCGATACGAAAACCTACCAGTTTGAGAAAATATCGAATGGATTAGAAGATGTTCATCATAGAGTGAATTAATGTGTAAGGTAGGAGATATTTTGAAGAGTTGGCTTGAGAAGATTGTTTAGACTACTTGTTAAATGATTTTTTGGCTACCATATGTAAGATGATTTTCATTTTATTTCAACATCTGAACCATATCTGTAGTCCTACACCCTTACCCACTACTATCCCATTAGCTACTTGAAGAAATCAATAGCATTTAAGACAGTCATTTCAACTCTCTTAAAATAAAGTTATATTAGCACCATTGAATTATCATTTTGTACATTTTTGCACCAAAACATACATTGAGGGTATATTTGCTCACCACTATAAAGTTCAAGGGTATAATTGCACCTTATCCTTTTTTTTTTTAATATGAAGTATGTTTAGGTGTATTAATATCCAAATTATCATAAAGATGGTGCAAATATACCTTTATACGTAACTATGACTTAATGATGTTAATTTTCTCCACTTTTTCAAATGTATGATATTTTGCAATAATAGTTTTTGTAAGATTGAAAGTTTTTCTTCAAATTAATTTAATTTCAATTACTCCGTATTATTATCATTACACGCACAACCCACAACTATAATGAATAATCAAATAAAAACAATGGAATGAATTTAGTATCCCGTCGTATAAAAAAAATACCAGTTTTAACTTATTACTGAAGAAATTTCATACAACAATTATAAGTTGTGTGTGTGTGTGTGTGTGGATAAATAAAATAAGACAATTATCTACATAAAATGAAATTAAATCGGAGAAAATCTCCGATGCATGAACACTCAAATACATTTCATCCATATAGTGTTCATCTGAGATCAGTCTCTTTTGTTTTCTCCTATGCTTAATAGATAAATCCATAGTCTATAGAAAAATTCTATCCTTTTACACTGAACTTCAATGTAAATGATTACTCATTAGTTGGAGAAACCATCAACCTAATCCAAACCTTTGATTGATGAGTGAAGTTAGTCAGATCTGAGATTTAGGATAGGGATAAGGTTGTAAGGCTCTTGGGTGCCCTCAAACCCAGAGTTCGACTTGTTGAGTGCTCGTAAATTCAACAACTGGCACCTGGGTGCATGCAAACCTAGAGATAGGAGAACAGTAAACCCAATGGAATACCGAGTGAAGGTATTTGTCTCAGATGAGACAAAGTAGATATAGAACACTTGTCTAAATCACTATAAATCTATTTGTGTATGAGTTTATCAATTATCTCGATTTTGTCTTCATATAAATTGATAAACATGAAACTACTTATATTTTCTCTAGAGAAATGATTCAATGCCCACTGTGGGCATTCTTAATATGTCCTCGAGTGACATGGCTATCCTATAAATAAAGAAAGTAATTTAAATATATACCATAAACATTAAATCCTACCAAAAAACCTAAACCCTATTAAAAAAGACTCAACCATAAATAGAAAAGATTACTGACGTGACATTGTCATATCAGCGGTGGATATATTAAGTGTGCTCAGAGTGGGTAGGGAAGCGTTTCTGATATTTTCTAAGTGTTTTTGTGACTGACACCAAGTCGGTCACATGCGCACAAGCATATTCATGTTTATAAGTATAAACAAAGAGATATTTTCAGTCAACTTTAATGTAAATATAATATGTCATTAACTTTCGCATGATATCTAACAACTGCCTGATAATCCTCCTGACAACGCGGTCAGGTGAAATTAGTGGAGAATTTATCAGAGAAAGAAAAAGTCAATGTCATACTACTATTTAGTGGAGAAAGAAAAAGTCAACTTCGTTCTATTTAGTAGTAAACTTAAAGAAGAATTTCCCGATGAAGGTAGTATTTTGTCCATACTATTGTTAAGGTTGAGTGGCTGATAATAATACTCAAAGTTTGCAACTATATGATAAACCCTAGAGGATACGGTAAAGTTACTGCAATTGCAAAATATGCACTATATCAGAATAAAAATGGTTGCTAATCATATGTTGTTTTTGTGGACATAACACTACAAGAAATTCAGCGTTTAGTGACGAAAATTTTCATATTTAAAGTGCGAATTCCATCACTATTCTGATTTAGTGACAGAACAAATCTGATGCTAGAACGGATGTAGCTAAACGAGTGGTGATTGAATATTTCTGTCACTAGGACTTAGGGACGGATTTAGTAACATGTTTTCCATCACAATCGAAATGGTGACGCTTGTGTGTCATCGGTTGATGGTGACGGAATATGTCCGTCAACACGTCAGTAATACTGAGAACAATAAAGACGTAAATTGGTGACAGATTGTGTCCGTCACTATCATAGTTGGTGTCTCTTATAGGATTGTAACGGAATTGTCCGTCACTAAATTCAAATTTTATATTTTTTAAATTTTTAGATCTATTTTGTTTTCTTTTACCTTTTAATACTCTTATATATTCACTATTACATGCAAACTAATAATAAAAACACAATGATGATGTCCAAAATACTAATATAATGCCTAACGTCAACAATACACAACCAAACCAAACCAAATCCATATCCAAACTCCAAACCATATCCATATCCACATCTAAAGAAAATCCGAATTCAAATCATATCAAAGTTAACATAATAATCAACTAATAAAAAAAAGTAGTCACGAAGAAGGTGTAGGTGGTATATGTCTGGACTGAGATGGTTACGACATTAACTTTAAGTTGCTCTTTTAACTGTCGTCGTTCCTCTGTTTCCTCTTGCATCCACTGCTCCATCTCCTCAAGTCGGGTATCGATAGCATCTTATCAACTTGAGATGTTGATGCAAAAGTAGCACTGGAATCATAGCTCATGATAGATTGTGCGAGGGAACCACCGCCAAACAACCTACCCTTATGGTCCAACCCTCACGTGACCTGTAAGTAACACTTGTTCATATCAACCTCCCGTGGCTCACTCGTACCAGGTAAAGGTTGTCTTAGCTCCTTAGCCAACACTTATATCTCTTTCTTCAAGCAAGTATGATTCAATATAATATCAAACATCTCAATATGTATAATCATTCAAAAGAAAAATAAAAAATCATGCTAACTGCAATCCTTGAAGACAGGATACTCAAAGCTTCCATCTTCCATCATGTGCATGTACTCAAAAGCATCATAAAGATAGTCCTTTGTTTGGACTCCTCTCTGTGCAACCTAAACATACAAACAATCATTTATATAAATAATATTGATTAACAACAATTAAGTCATGTTAATAATTTGACCAACACTTGCATAAAATTTGATAATATATTAACTAACACTTGAATAAAAAGTACTTACCAACTCTGCAGCATATTGGAGACAAGATTGTGATCAACCTCTATGCCTAGGGGTGTACACAGTCCGGTTTTATGCGGTTTGATGTGAAAACCCAAACCAAATCGAAAACTACGATTTAGTATTTTTTTGAAACCAAACCGAAGCATACTTGCACTAAAACCAACCCAACCCAAGCCGCCGGTTTGCAGTTTCTAAATATTTTTCATTTGCTTTGTTTTTATACTATAAAACATGTTTGTACTTTAATTTCAAATAGTAAAATAAAATATATTCTTTTATGAAATCAAACTTGACTATAAAAAAGAGTTCATAACACAACAATAATTAATTAATTATGGACTAAATCTAACATTTACATACAAAAGTAAGTAATTAAGATTTCAAATAAAATTTAGGAAATATACTTAATAGCGTAAAAAAAAGAACCTCTAAATTGTTGGAAGTATTATTTTATATAAGAAAATTAGATTGAATGGTATTAGCTTATTTTTCATTATTTAATATTTCTCAACATTCAATTCAATGATGTTAGAATAGAAGATTATGTAATATGTCAAAAATAATAATTGATATTATTGCATATTACAGTTTAGGGTTTGGTTTAGTTTATATATTTTTTAAAACCAAACCTCAAACCTAAACCGTAAACCATAATTTTTGAAAATAAATAACCAAATCATATTTTTTCAAACCGTAAACCAAACCAAACCATATAATATGGTTTGGTCCGGTTTGATTTACGGTTTAAACCAAACTATGAACACCGCTATCTATACCTCACTTGCCCCGTACCTGGTCCATCGGGCTCAATTATCATGCGTTGTTTTGCTATCAATGACTGCTTTCACATCTTCTGAATTCCAATAATTTTGCCAACCCTCCCTCGGTCGCCCTTTTTATTTATTTATTTATTTCTTCATACCATGCACAAAACCCCTGTACCTCCCTGAAGCCTTCGCATGCCAAAGTTCGTACACCATATCATCCAAAGCAGTGATCTCATGTGAATACTTTCTGTAGAATATTTAATAGAAATATTAACAACTTATAAGCATCCAAAGATAAACGATAAGCTTCGGTATGAATATTTGTCTAAAGTTTGCTACCTTATTATTTTTTCCGACAGACCGGTTTGCATCTTCTTACGACAGCAACAGTGACGGGTCAGTAGTTGAAGATGGGAGGTGTCTTCGGTTTTAGACAACAAAACATCCAAAAATGAGGTTTATATAATTAAAAAATTAAAATGACTTTTTTAAGGTGACCTAGTGTTTATGATAAATTGAAGTAGATATCGCAAATTCTTTGTTATAAATGATATACTTGTTATGTAATGGCAATACTCAATTAATTGCCAGTTTAGTATAACAATCACGAGAATGATGGCGACACGGCTACAGACATTGCAATCACATGTTTAAAAAAAACCTGCAAAAGCAGCAGAACGTTTAAATTAACTTACTTCTCTCGTGATTATGGATATCAATGCAAGAGATCTGACTTGAATTTTTGAAAAAATGATATGTCTTTTACGTCTATGTTTTTCTTGAATTATGTACGGTATTGTTCGTTTGCATACTGTAGCATTGCTCATATGATATTATAGTCGTCTTGGATAGGGACTTAATATGTAAGCTGACTGAAATTTGTGGTAAATTCAAAGATTGTATGGGTATGAATTTGATCATAACAAACGTGAATCATGAACTTGGTGCACTAATGAAGTAAGTATTATGTCGTAATGATTTGAAACATCCTGAATTTTCACTAATAATAATTACAAGCTCATAATCTAGAGCACTATAGTTCCACTCCCCATGATTTGGTTTATAAATGCTTATTTCAAGCATGAATTTGTCTATGCCTTAATTTATTATATTATGATGTGATTATCACTTAGTTGATTTCATGAATTATATAATTTTTGCATGAGTGGTATTATTGGATATATATATATATATATATATATATATATATATTATTTATATTTATATTTATTTATATGGTAAATGTGTGCATGTGTGGCAAGTGTCAAATGTAGACTTGTGCATGGAGAATAGAATCCTAACTAACTAGCTTAGGATTATACTAATATATCTAATGGTAGTGTCTAGAGATTCGAGTGATAATTACATGGATGAGCTATTAGGAGACACATTTGACATGTGTCATATTCGAATTGGGAGGCCAAGAGGGTCCATCATTAAACCTTTTTTAATTTTCTCATGCAAGCCAATAAGCCATTTAAGTTCTCCATTAAAACCACCATTCATGAGCACCCTTTCATTACCCAAGACACACTTAACTCTTCTCCTTCTCTCTTCCTCACCCATCCACATTTTTGCCTCAAGCAAGAAGAAGAGTTCTTGTGTTCTTTGATCAAACAAGTCCATCTATTGTTGAAAGGTGAGGAAAAATCCATGGTTATTCATTCTCGTTTTCCCCTCTTCCTCATGCTTCATTTCACACTCCATTGTACCATTTGATCATTTTTAAAGTTCTCTACAGCCACCAAAGCTTCATAGTTCGGATCTAAGGGGTAGGAGGAGGATCTCTTGCGTTTTGCTTCGATCTCTTCAAGGTAGCTATGATCTAACCCCTTCTTGATAGTGTTGGGGGCAAAGGTTTCTTGCAGTGGCGGAGCCAGGATTTTGAATTTGGGAGTGCGAAAAATTACATTTGTCACACTTGTCGATGGTGTTGTGCAGCGGTGGTCCGGTCGGGCGGAGCTTGAATGCGTTCTTTGTTGTCCAATAGTAGCACAATTATATGTATATTTTTTCTTAGTTTGAACTTAAGCTACTAATATATACTCCCTCCGCATGTTCGAGACGTTACAATTGTTTAATATATGTGAGGTATAAGATAATAAAACGTAACGTTTCGAACGGGACGAAGGGAATAATTATTAATTTTGGGCTCAGATTTTAATACATACATATATATTTATGTAACTACTATTTTTTTTATAGTTTTTGATATATTAAAAATAGATGGTGCAAACAAAAAATTGGGTCCTTAATTTAATTTGCATTAAAAAGTAAGTTAAAAATTGAATCCGTGCTCTAATTTGTTAGAGAAAGTACTCTAATTTGTTAGAGAAAAGAAGTAAAAAAAAATAAAACAAACTAAAGAAAAAAATAGGGCCTCTATTTATATTTAAAATACT
The DNA here is from genome assembly GCA_001642375.2 of Mentha longifolia. Classification (NCBI taxonomy): domain Eukaryota; kingdom Viridiplantae; phylum Streptophyta; class Magnoliopsida; order Lamiales; family Lamiaceae; genus Mentha; species Mentha longifolia. The sequence continues at coordinate 30,083,992 of CM038113.1, forward strand.
AAAAAAAAAAAGAATGGGGTCAGGAGAAAATAAGTAAAAAAATAAAACAAGCTAAAGAAAAAATAGGGTCTTTATTTATATTTGAAATACTAAAATAAATAAATGGGTCCGAAGGTTTCGAACCCCTAATCACTTTCATTGTTTCCCAAGTCCAATATCAATTGCGCCAAATGCATTTCATTATTTTCATTGTTTCCCAAGTCCAATACCAATTGTGCCAAATGCATATTACATTTATATGGTGATTCTGTATGTATAAGTACTATTTTGATTTTTTTTTGGGGGCTGCACCCTCAAGTCTCTAGCTAGCTCCGCCACTAGTTTCTTGTACGATTTTTTCCTTTATGAATCTCTTCATCCATGAGTTATATGATGTCCTAATATGTTTGTTGCATGAATAAGTCGTTTGGTCATTAGTGATGAGAATATGTTGATAAGAACTACGTATTTGAAGTGTATGAGAATCTGCCAAGATATGTGAGAATTTCAAAATTTTATGCAAACTTCCAATGGGTTTTTTTTGCAAAACCTTTTCATGATAGTAACTATATGATGCTAGGATGGTGTATGATTTATTTTGTAATTTTTGGATGAGTTTTTGTTGGCAAACATGACCTCTCTTTACGATATGTCAATTTGTCACAGATTCTGAGAATGAACTTTTATGATTTTTAATTATTTTTAGAATCGACTTTTTTTGGAAATTCTTTTCTTCTTTTTTTTTGTAATTCAACTACAGTGAGTTAGATATGTTGTGTAAAAATATGGGACTCATTTGGTGAACCAATTATGCACAATGATCTTTAAACTTACTTGCGCAGCAGAATTTTATTTTGAACAGCACACTTGCACATTTTTGTAAAATGCGTTTTAAATATAAATAATTGTTCAAAAATTATGAAATTTTTTAGAGTTGTTATTCTAAATGTTGAGAGTGTGTCTGTTAAATTTCAGAATTTTTTGAGTAGTTTAACTATTTTTCCCGCATACTAGAAATAAATCTGCCACTGATTTTCAGCTTTTGTTGAAACTCCTTTTTTTTCTTTCAAATAAAAGTTTGGAACTTTTGACAAACATTTGGGACGAAGAAACTAAGTTGATATTTGATACATTCTTAGCGTTGGTTTGTTGCCTATTCTCTTAGGACATGTTTATTTATTTATATTACACTCTTTTTGTTGAAAATGATTGTACATCTTATGAAAATAAAGCTTTTCGTTTTAGATTATGTTTTGTTATTTTTCTTTAAGAAAGTTATTTATGTTGTTCTAAATGTGGGATTCTTGAAAAAGAACAATAATATGTCATGTGTCCATTTGGTTCGTTAACGGTTTGTGCATAAGCATGAATATGTTGTATGTGAATTTTACACATGTGAACATATATGTGACTACTATATGTGATAGTATGATATCAAGCATATATTTGCTTTAAGATGGGGGAGTAGAGAACTATAGAGCCTAGGGGCTTAGATGTCATTTGAATGTTATATGGAAGCTTAGCCCTTAGATTATTCTTGTAGGGCAAGTAAAGGAAGATTGTGTGCCAACAACCAAATCGGATCTTCTTGAGACGTGATCTAATGAGGTGGGTTTCTATTTACAGTATGGTATTTTTGAACTAGTGAGCTCATTATGTATATATGTATGAAAGTAAGATTATGCATGTCAAAAAATTTATGTCTTACGGCGCTCATACGATGCGATGAAATGTCGATGAACAATTGGGCCTTGAGTTGATTTAGACTAAGTTTAGTGCACTATAGTCCATATTGGGCAGACTCGGCCGGACCCCCAATTATGGTTGTATGGCGTATAAGCGAGGCGATTGCAAGTATCTACATAACTTAAGGGTAAACAAAGTATTTTGCATATACGTAGGGTGAGGCTTTCCTTTTTAAAACTCCTACTTTATATGATGATGGACATGCATGATCTTCCAAGTAAAGTTTTTATATTTTTCACTAACGAAGGGGCAAACGAAACCCACTGAGTGCACTAGTACTCAGCCCAAAATTCTTTTCAAATATTTTTAGGTTAATTAAGGACCGGAGGCCTGGACGAGTTTGCAAGATGGGTGGCTAGCTCATGGATTGTTTCTCCTTGGAATAAATTCCAAAACATGATTTGGAAACTCTTGTTATAATAATGACCCATTATCTATTTCCTCAATTTCTGCTTGAACAATTTGACTTGCTATGCATATTTGGATATCGACTATCTTCTCTTATATTGTTGAATAATTATTCTCAAATACTCGACTCCTATTCCAACACCGCTGCTGCTGCGTTGTTGATGAGACTGGCACCGCCATGCCGTAGCTATGATGTTGTTCCCGATCGATGTAGCTATGGCGGGCTAACTGCTGGCCTTTGCCTGATGCCTGCAGCCGACAAGTCTCTGTCGCTGCCGTCATGCAGACGGAGGCGGAAGGTAGGGGAAGAAGGGGGGAGGATTTGAGAAGACCGAGAGAGGATTTAGGGTTTTCAGATTTGAAAAATGCAAAATGAAGACACAGCTTCTTTTAATTCAAAATAATAAAGGCATTTTAGTTCTAAAGACCAAAAGATGGACATTATTTGTGTAAATTATATTGGTAGACATTATTTAATTTATGCTACCTTAAATGGACATATATATGCATTACCACTTTTATTAAAGAAGATAGTTTTTCCTATTAAGACTTACTACTACCTTCATCCCACACTATGTTACATGAACACGGGTACGGGTATCCGACACGGGTGCGGATCCGAGCGTCCGATACTCAGTTTTATAATTTTTTTGGATACGCGGACACCGTCCGAATTTTGGACACGGATACGGGGATACGCCGAACATAAAAAATATATATAAATTTATATTAAAATTAGTAATAATATTTTAATATTCCATAAAAAATCAAATCAAAAAGTCCAAAGAAACATCAAAACAAATAAATAACATGTCCAATAAAAGCTTAAACGTTATAAAATTAAAGATCAAATGCAATGGCTTCAATCTCAGGCTCATCCAAAGACAGCTCGGCCATCTCTAACAAGTTGTCACCAATATCAATATTGTCTCCTCCTAATTGCACCAAAAAAAAAAAAAAAGAATAGTTAGATTCAAAATTTAATAATTCATAACAATGAATTCTAAAAATGAAATAGGGACTTACCAATATCCCAATACTTGGAAGGTCCATCTGTATACTCCTTCTATTTCGCGACAACAATCTTAAATTGTTGTGAACAAAAACTAGATCCTCCAATCTTTTGGATGTAAGCTTATTCCTCTTAATAGACTGAATAGAGCCAAATGTACTCCAATTCCTCTCACAACAAGAAGAGGAAGCAGGTTGTGAGAGAAGCTTGAAAGCTACACTTTGCAGTAACGGAGTTGCCGAACCATAGTTGGCCCACCATGACAAAGGGTCTTCAAAATTTCTCGCAGCCATGACATGAGGCTCACTAAAGCTCCCCAAACAACCAGAAAATGTACCATACTCCAGAAATACTCTTTTAACATCATCTGAATTAGGGAAGAGTCTTTGCAAGCATTTGTTTCTATTAGTCGAAACCTCCTCATCCTCATTTGGAGCAACTCTTCGAATGTTGTTTCTTCCTCCTTGAAGCCATTCTTTAGTGTAGTACTTAGGAACTAATGAATGTGCCATGAAATGGAGAGGTGTGTTGCTCTTATTCCATCTATGTTCAACTACACTTTGAATTGCATCAAAAAAACTTGACTGACCAGTGAGTAAATCAAGACCTTCATGCTCAAAAATAACTTGTTTGACATCTTCAATCATAGCGTCCCACAAATCATATACTAAATGCAAAACTGAAGAATCCATGTCAGCAACCCTCAAAAAATTCATCATTGGCTCAGTAAATTTGAGAAAATAATCAAGTTCATCCCACCATGTATCACTAACCAATAGATCTTTTACCTCTCTAGCTTTGATCTCAGTTGAAGTCCTCCCATTTACTTTGAATTTCTTCCAATCGGGGTCCATCACAGTCTTTTCAAGGGCATCTTTCACCCTTTTTAGCCTTGTGGCCATCACTACTTTCGAACCAAACCTTGTTTCAGCTACTTTCAAAAGCTTCACATCAGCATAACGCTCAAAAATTGTGTTAGACAAGCCATGATTAAGAATAAAAGTATTGATGTCATTCACTTCATGCACCAATTTCGATATCCACTTGCATTCATTGTAGTGAGACGATCTCTCACTAGGTGCGCATATGGATTTGAGAACCAAATTCAAGCAATGGACAACACAAGGCGTCCAAAAAATGTGAGGATATTTTCTTTCAATGATTCCTCCGGCTGATTTGTAATTGGACGCATTATCAGTTACGACTTGCACAACTTTTGTGTCACCAATTTCTTCAATTATTTTTATGAAAACACTGGCCAAATAATCAGCATCTTTGGTGAGAACCTCACTAACATCAACAGATTTATGAAAGAAAGGACCAACAGCAGATGCTATCATAATGTTCACTAAAGATCTAGATTGACTATCTTGCCAACCATCTGAACAAATTGATGCACCTTTTTTACTCCAACTATCTCTAATTGGTTGGAGTAATGTATCAACATGTGCTTTTGATTGAACTAGTAAAGTGGTTCGGAGCATATCATAGCTGGGAGGAACGTATCCACCTAAATTTCCATTGGCTAATCGTTGACAAAACCTTCGGAAGTAAGGATTTCTGGAAAGATTAAATGACAACATACCTGTGTAGAACATCATTGCACATTCTTTATCAGCTTGTTCTCTTTCCAATACATTGAACGACATCTCCAATGTCCATTTTCTCTTCTTGTGTTGAATTAAATCCGAACCCTCTGGAAGAGAAATGTAGTCTTCTCGTTGCTTTTCAATCGAAGCTACGTTCCTTTTCCTGAATTCCGCTTCATCACTTTCTTTCTTCAGCGCACGATAGATTTCTTGAGATATTTCCTTGCAACATTGAACACCTTGGCCTGAAATTTTCAGCAAGTGAGCTTTGACCTTTGAATAAGAGCTAGTTACGTTTTTGTTGCAATATTTACATCTCCACACTCAGTTGCCTCCTCCACCAGGTGATGAAAGAACTTCAACATGGTTCCACAATGGAGTATCATCGAAACCTTTGTTTTTTATTGGGCGTGTCGCCATGGAAGAATCACAGATTGTATAAGAGTTCTGTGCTTTGAGGCGAGGCTTTGCAGAATATACGTATGTATAGAGATTATATGAAGAATTAAAGATAATAGGTTAAGAATTTAATAGTATATTATAATATTATATTAAATTATTAATAAAGAATAGTAAATAAAGATTTGGAAGATTGATATTTCCAAAAAAATCTCCAACAATTTTTGGAATATGAAGAGTGGGTTGTAACGTGTAAACCCTTCCTTCAAAGAACCGTAATTCACTCATTCTCTCTCTCTTAAATTCAACAGCTGCCGCTTCAAAGATTAAAATTCAAACACAGCCGTATCCGAGGAGTTGGACACGGCTGCCGCACCCACTTCCGTGTCCACTCGTATCGGATACGGATACGGCATCATTTCAAGAGTGTCCGGGTAACATAGATCCCACGTCATTAGTTCCTTTCAGATTAGGCACAGAAACCAAGGAAGGGGGATATGGGGCTATAATCAACTTTAAGGAGAGAGAGTAAAGTGTAGTCAAATATATTTTGTCATTTTAGAAAAATGGACTAATATGAACGGACTAAAATGGAAAAGGGGACTAATATAACAGGATGGATGTAGTATTAAATTTGTTTACATTTCTACCCTTTCCTTTTGAGGAGAACGTACGGGTCCAAAACTCCAAGGATCAAATTGAAATTAAAAGATTTGTAGTTATACAGACCATTTCCATAGTTTCATTAAATTCAACTTCCCCACCGCCGCAGCCCTCTATAAACTTCGCAATTAGCCGCCGCCGCAGCCGGCCGCTGCCACCATGGACGCAGCTCCTAGAGGTAAAATCAACGAGGACGCAGTCCGGAAAGCCACGAACGCTCTCCTCAAATGGAAGAAGAAGTCGCTACTCTCAATCTCTAAACGCGAAGGCGACGACGACGCCGCTGAGGAAGAAGAAACCGATGATTGCATCTACCTCTCCGTAACCCTAAAAAAGGTGCCGCCGCCACAACTCACCCGCAATCCCCACCAAATCCTCCTCCGCCGCCCTCTCCTCTCCCGAGACTACTCCACCTTGAACCTCTGCCTCATCGTCGACGGCAAGAGAATCACCGCCGAATCGGCGCAGAAGATTCTGCGAGCTCAGCCCATCCCCTGCATAAAGAAGGTGTTCAAGCTGGCGAAGCTGAAGTCAGATTTCGATTCCTTCGAATCGAAGAGGAACCTCTACGATTCGTTCGACGTGTTTCTGGCGGACAAAAGCGTGGTACCTCTGCTGCCGAAGGTGCTGGGGAGGGTATTCTACAAGAAGAGGAAGAAGATCCCGGTGGCGGTGGAGCTGGGCTGCGACGGCGGCGGTTGGAAGGAGGAGATAGAGAGGGCGTGCAAGTCGAGCCTGTGGTGTTTGAGCAGTGGGACCTGCAGTACGGTGCGAGTAGGGAAGTGGGGAGCTATGGAAGCCGAAGAGATTGTGGAGAATGTTGTTGATGCTGTTAATGGCGTGGCTGAGATTGTTCCCAAAAAATGGAAGGGGATTAAATGCTTGCATTTGAAGTTTTGTGATTCATTGGCATTGCCCATTTACGAAGATCAGCTCCAAGATGGTAACGCGGGATCTAGCTTGCTGGGAGCGAAGAGGAAGAGAACGTAGTTGGCAAAATTAAGACTATGGGATTCTTCCATTGCTGCCATTTGATTTTGATAATGAGTAAGTTACATATGTGGTTACAGTTTTGAACAATTTTCACTATGTTATGAATGGATTTTTAACTGGAATTCAAAGTTTGATGTTCTTGGTATATTTGCAGAGTTATGGTGGTTGAATTATGATATGAGTTGTTCTTGTTGGATGATGAATGGATGTATGATGTGTGAATTGCAGCAGCCTATCTGTGGAAATCACAGAGCTTAAATTGTCTCTTCTACACAAACTTTTTTGAGAATCAATTTTAATTATATTTAATTTATTATGACTATGTGAGATCAAGTTTTGATTTGTAACATCATCTTTAGTTTTTCACTCAAATTGATTTTATATGCAAAATCAAAGGTTATGTAATTCATGATCAAAACTAAAATTGTATATACTAGATATCTAGTACTAATGTATTATACGAATTCTAGCAATGTCTGCTTCCTTGCAGTATCAAAATGCATAATTCTTGTTCGAAAATGATATTGCTACTATTGAGAAATTGGACATTACTGAATCCCCAGGCTTCTTAGAGTTCCTCGTGAAATCAACAAATACACATGGAATTGGAGCGGAATACATGAAAAAATAAGCGCCAAAATTTGAAATCGATATGATTACAGACTAAAATTATACATTGGAATTGCTAGTGCTACAAAGCTTTTCTACCTTTGCATTGGGTATAAATTACGTAATTGGGTGCCAAGAATTGAGGTCCTCACAAATTGTTCATGCAGAAATCCCAGAAGTACTTTTCGCCTTCTCCTTCACCATCGTCTTCACAAATAGCTCTCCTGCTCTATACGAAGATCGAACCTAGAAGAAGAAGAAGAACAAGATGTTAGACGATATACTAGTACTCCTATTTGGTCCAAATTCAATACATGAAAGTTCAGTTTCAGTATGAAGAAAAAAGATTTAAATGTCAATTTGTTTATCAATAACGAAATGTGGAGCATCAACAATTGATACTTGCTAATGAATATGATAACAGCAGTCAAGTATCTCGATAGGAAGTTCCGAAATGAGCAGTAATAGGCAAAGGACAGACTTAATGTTGTTAAATTTTCAAGAAATTGTAGTGTAAGAACTTACCAAGGGTCCACTTGCAACATAACGGAAACCAATCAACTCTCCATAATCTTTCCAGAAAGCAAATTTTTCAGGGGTAACATACTCCTTTACTGTAAGATGTAATGGAGTAGGCTGCATGAAACAGATGACAATAAGTTTGCATTAGTTCTTTGCATTTACTTCAGCTAGCTAGAAGAAACAGTAGTTGTAGCTAAATCAAGCATCATCAAACTTGAGAGAACTTAAGAGCTTTAAACTTGATTGAGAAAAATGAACTAAAAGAGGCCAACTCAATATAGATAAAAGAAATGGGAGTATCCAAAAGATTCAGTTATCAACTCTTATAAGCATCAAGGAAAGGTAGCTCACCTGTAAATATTGTCCGAGAGTCAAAATATCAACATCAATGGCCCTTAAATCGGCCATGGCTTCTTTGAGTTCATCATCAGTTTCTCCAAGTCCTAACATAATAGACGTTTTTGTTATCATCCCTTCCTTGTCGAGCTTTGCGTGTTTTAGAACTGATAAACTTTGCTCATATCTGTAATATGCAACCAAATATCATATCAAAAGAACATGTCAAAACACTTCTTTACAAACAGAATTAGTTTATAAAATTAAATACTATGTAGGATTTTGCTTCTGATAGTTAAGTTTGCTACTTCATTAGGTCAAGGAAATGGAAGTGCAGCTGTAAGTTAGATACCAATCCATGGAAAATTGTTGCTCGAAAGATGATTAAGTTTATGCTCAATGTAGTTTTTTTGTGGCCCAGCCAGTAGTCTTGTTACAGAAAAACATGCTGATATAATATATATGCCGTGGTAACTACGATATACTTTTTGATCAAGGAAGGATGTCAGCAATTCTACTATAGTAAATTATGTTTTCAGTATGACAGTTGCTATAGGAAATATATGAGCAGTTTTAAGCTTCATGAGAGCCTTAAAAGCGCACAACGCTCGAACAATTTCAAAGCATTGATAGGCAGAGGAAAAGAAATGATGTGAGAAGTAAGAAGTTGAGGCGAAAGCACATAAAAAGACTCTTAATATCTCAATTCTTGTAAAATATATAAAACTGCAAGTAGGGATATGGTAGTGCATACAGGTACTTCCAACATACTCGAGAAGTTCAAGTGCTGGCTACCCTACCAAGGCTTTCGCAACTTTAAGCAATTGATAAGTTTTCAAAAATATTGCATCTCTTTTTCATCATGAACACATGAGAATTCCTTTGATATTGATGAGATTAACTGAGTATCAAGAAATAGTTACTTACCCAGCCCTAGGATCTCTGACTATCCGCTGCAGCCGTTTCACAGTTTCAACATTGTGAGCAAACACATCCAACCCTGAGTGAACAAGTGCAGATACAGCCTCTAGGTCGCCTCGAAAATCTGATGTTAAACACTCAACCATGATATCGGGATTGAGTGTCTGCCAGAAAAGTTACATTACATGTTAGATTTACGTGGTAGAGTAGCCATATTCACATAAAAATGAATATGTATTGCATGTTCACGCAACATTAGTACAAAGGGAAGAAGTAGACTTGTCCATGGGTGTAATCGAAAATACGCATATGCATTCATGTAGCATGCATTTTATCATTCAGATCCTAGAGATCCAATTCTACAAAAAAAAAAAAAAAAGACAACCTTCATGACTTTCACAGTTTCAGCAAAATGGCCACTTCCACCATCAGGTAGATCATCTCGATCCACGCTTGTTAAAACAATATAATCCACTCTGAAAAATTAAACAAATGCAACTGTCAGAGTCAGTCCATTACGAGCAAAGTTTCTTTGAGATAGTTTGATTTATTGTTGCAGCCATACAGCATAAGATGAAGATACTTTTCATTTTACTAAATCAGAGGAACTAAAACATTTCATAACTCAATGAATTATACATTTTGAGCAGCATAAAATGTCCAAAAGTTTTTTTTTTTTGGTCCGAACTTTTAAGTCATTCAAGAAATTGCTATTGGTCACACATTAATCATTCTCTACATATTGAAGACACCAAAGAAGTTCTCCATATAATAAGGAAGAAGAGATTCATGGCTTAGCCATAGTTTTCGAGGAGAAGACTATAAAATGAAATGATAATACAAATTCATGACATAAGCACCCAAGATCAGGCAAAATTATTCAGAGAATCGCAAATTTTTTACTCTCTCGTCTTCTAATTATGGTTTATGTGTATACTGCCATATGATACAAGCAAAAAGTTTCCAATGGATTTGATCAATAAAGTTCCACCTATCAAAGTAGACAACAAAACTGAAGGAGGTTCGCACTACTAAAGTTTGTTTCTGTCAAGCTGAATCCTCACTATTATTCGCATCATTTGTGATACACTTGAGTTTCCTTCTCTAATACTAACAGTGATCATCTTTATAGATTCAGGCGTATTATCTGCACCCGTATCATGTTACTATGATGTACATACTCTTTTGACTTTTCTGCAGATAGTTAACCGGCACTTGGACATCCAATCGAGTTCATATGCCTCGACGAGGACGAGCCAGCCAATAGAATGTCATATACCTATTTATTTCTCCTAAGAAAAAACTCAATTGTTCTATGGCTAATCAGAACACATAAAAATAATGCCCTTCTATAATAACAGTACTAACCAAATCAAAACAACCCAGCATTATCAAGCGGCAGAGCTGAATGCACACAATAAACTGGAAAGAAAAAAAAAAAAGAACAAAGGAAAGGAAAGAGCATCGATTACCCCCAACTGGCAATAGCCTTGGCAGTATTGTAAGGCTCCATGGGATCCGGCGGCGGAGGGTTCCTACTCGTCTTGACGGCACAAAAGCGGCAGCCCCTGGTGCAGGTGTCGCCGAGCAACATGATGGTGGCGGTGGAGATGCCGTCGCTGCCGCCGTTCCAACACTCCCCAATGTTGGGGCACTGCGCCTCCTCACACACGGTGTTGAGCTTGAGCCTCGACAGCGATTCTTCACCTCGTCGTACTTTTCCCCCTGCGGGGCCTTCTGCCTGAGCCACCCGGGCTTCTTCACGTTCGGGTCTCGGCCGGTGTAGGGGCCCATCCCGCCAGGGTAAGACGGCCCCGCCGCCTGTGGCGGCGCTTTCTGCTCCAATTCGCAGCGGACGGCGGGCTTGAAGATGGTTTTAGGTCTGAAGGTTGGGAAGGGAGACGGTGGCGCCTTGGAAATGCATTGATGGATCATTGTGAGGAGAAATTGGGAAGGAATGCGGTGTGGATCCGAAGCTGCGAGTGATTAATTTGGAAAGGCGGCGGAGGAACCGAAGAAGATGACGTGTGCTACCGCCATTGGAATCTCCGCCGTTTAGTTTAACTGCCGCTGCTGCTGTTGGGATTTTGTTGGTGACGATGACGCCATTTTTATTGAATTTCTAGTTTTATTTTGTTTTAATAGTGAGTTACACAATATGTTGTTTTAATTATGAGTTAATTAAAACAACCTCAACGTTTGTAATTCGAAGCAAAAACAACATCCACTTATCGTTTGAGGTTGCCATGCCAGCACGAAAGTTTCATAAGTTGTGCAAAACAAATTGAAATTGTTAAAAATTTGAATTGTTAAATTTTTTAACTCATTTATGAAATCTATTAATTACTACTATGAGGAATGGTAGTATGATATTCTCCTCTCGTGAACACCATTCGTGGACACTTATCGACGTTTGCTTATTTTGACATTATTTTGTTTGATTTTTTCAATTATTTTATATTCTAATACCTTAGAAATTAATATTGAAATCATTAAACCTATAAAATGTATAAAAATCGACACTCAACAAGTTTACTTTGTTCTAGGGCATTATAATGAAAATGAAAATGAAAATGAAAATGATAATATAATGTTAAATAGTGTTACTACTATTATAATCCCTACATTTCGTCGAAAGGTCTTTATTTCTTTATTTTATACCTCATATATATTTAAAAAACAAAACATTTTTGACAAAATGAAGGGAGTTTGACAGAAGACAATACAAGGGAAACCAGGTGACTTAGCGCACTTGGCTACTGGACTTCTCTCTTTAATGAGTGACTCAGGTTCGATTCCCTTTAGGAACGAATTTCAGGGAGATATAAGGTGACTTGGAGATATCTTGGAGTTTTTGGGAGCTTAGTGTACTAACAACTAATCTAACATTTAACATTTGTCCGATCAAAAAAAATATACAAGGGAAATGGAATCTCATTTTTGAGATGGGAATGGAAAGAAAAAAGAGGCAAAAATTATTCTAACTATTGAGCCTTAAAAAAAATCAAATTATACCTATAACATAACAAAAACACAAAATATACCTAAACTTTCAAATAACTTCCCAATGTACCCTTACTTTTACTTCATTCATCTTCCCTCCTCTCTCTCTCACCTGACACACTCACACACACACCGACACACACACAGACACACACTCACTGACACATACACACATACACACACACACTGCACTCTCTAGCCCTCCTCTACTCTCTTTTTTTTCATTTTTTTTATCAATTCTATTTTTCATTTTCATTCTTTTCTATTATCTTTTCTCTATAAGTTTTTCTTTTATTTTATTTTTTTAGTTTTCCTTCTCAGTTTTTTGTTTCTTTTCCAAATTTTCGATTTTTTTTTCATTTTTTTCGTTTTATCGTTTCATTTTTTTTAAGGAATAGCAAGATAACTTGGTCAAATATTTTAATTTCTTGCCTAAAACTTTGGTTATAAAATTCAATTTCTTACCAAATTTCTACACCAATAATAGAGTTTAATTTCTTACATTCTCTAACTCGTTTTGTAAGAATTTGACAATTTCTTGTATTTCTTACCATTCTCTCCCTTCTCTTTTCCCCCTCTCATTGACACACACACACTCTCTCTCTTTCCTCCTCTCTCTCTCACACACTGACACACACACACATACACTCCCGTTTTTTGTTACGACTTTTTTTATTTAAAAAATGACTGTAAGTAATACAAAAATAATTTAATAAAAAATTATCAATTTCTTACATTCTCCAACTCGATTGGTAGGGATTTATCAATTTCTTACATTCTCCAACTCGTTTAGTTAGAATTTGACAATTTCTTATATTGTACCAATTCACTTGTTAAAGAAATTTGAATGTGTGTCCCATAATTTGGTAATAATTGTCAAGTTGTTTGGAACGAAATTTCTATGTGTGCTTGTAAATTTATAGTTGGTAAGAAATTTTAATTTCTTACCAAATTTTTACACTAACAATAGAGTTCAATTTATTACCTTCACCAACTCGTTTCGTAAGAATTTGAGACTTATATTTCTTACCATTCTTACTAGTATGTTTTTTATTTTGTATGTGTGATCATAAATTTGTATGTAAAGTCGTAACTTAGTAAGAAATTACAATTTCTTGCATAGTATTTCGTATGAATTTGAATTTTCTTACCCTCCTTACTGTTTATTTGTATTTCTTCAATGTGTATCATATTTATTAATTTGTATGTGTAGCTACAACTTAGTAAGAAATTTTCATTTATCACCTATAATTTAGTGCGAATTCATGTTTTTCTTACCATTCTTACTGTGTTTTTATTAATTTGTATACGTGATCGTAAATTTGTATGTGAGATGGTAATCAAATTCAATTTATTACCTATTATTTGGTATAAATTCGTATTTTCTTATAATACTTACTGTGTTTTTATTAATTTGTATGTGTGATCGTAAATTTGTATGTGGGTTAGTAAGCAAATTTAATTTCTTATCTATTATTTAATGCGAATTCGTAATTTCTTACAACTTGGTAAGAAACTTTATAGCGTTTACTTAATTTCTATGTGTGATCCCCATCAAAAAAAAAAACCTTAAACCCAACTCCAACTACCCATTACCAAATAATACAAATTAAAAAAAAAAATGTATATGAGTTAGTAAGAAAATTCAAATTCTTATCTATTATTTATTGCGATTTTTTTAAAAAATTTACCAAATAATTTTTGTTAAAATTATTTGTTGCGAATTTGTTAAAGTCATTTGACATATTCACTTAAAAAAATCAAAAGCAGCATACAAGTAAAATTAACTAAAAAAAATAAAAGTAGAAGAAACCCAACCAACCCTCATCCTCCACCGACCCTCGTCCTCCACCATTAGGTATCAATTCACACACACACACACACACTAGAAAGTGATGCCCATGATTCCTTGAATAGAAACCCAATCCTTCCCACATTTACACATTCATGCACACTCAATATTAATGGATAAACAAATAGCACAAAAATGAACCCAACAATCCAACATTCATAAAGAAGAGAGGATGGGCAAAGGAAAAAAAAATTAATACTGAATGTTGAATTGAAAATCACAAAAAGCCATTATCAAAAAAGGAATCTGCAAAATAAGGAATGCAACCATGAAACCTAGCTTCGTCTTCTTCCTCACAGCATCTTCTTCCTCACAGCCACCACTTCCTCAAAAAAAAAAAAAAAACTCCACAAAATTAATTGACCTTGGGTTCGCGATTCCTCCTCTATCTAATACACCTTTCAAGAAGTCGACGGTGATAACACAGTCGCAAGGCTGGTGAAGGAGCCGACGTTGGAGGGATGCGAAGCCGTCGGAGATGGTGGAGTGGCTGCGGCAAGAGGGAGAGATGAGGTGAGAGAAAGTGAGTGAGGGAGGAGAAGAGAAAGAAAAGAGAAGAGAGAGAAGAGATAGCAAATTCTGGGAGAAAGAGAGAGAATAGATGTGTGAATAGAGAGAAGAACAAAGCAAGGGAGGAGAGAGAATGTACTAGGGGTTATTTTAGTCTCACCTTTGAAAGTTTAGGTAGATTTTGATTTTTCTTAAGTTGTAGGTATTTCTTAAGAAAACTTAAGCCCAATAGGTATATGAGTGCATTATCTCAAGAAAGAAGATAGGATAATCCAATACCCAAAAGTGGGGAAAGGAAATGAACATAAATTGAAATCAAACATCAATTAAGGGAATCTGGACAATTTCCTTTTCCTTTTCTGATTACCCCTAAACAAATGGCCTCTTACTTTGTTCTAACTTATACGATATTCATGACATATTGGCATGATTTGATGAGCATGATCAACCCTGAGAAACTCGTTTCAACTTTTCTATATTATTTATAGGTAATTACGTACTACCACCGTTTCATATTATTTGTATATTTTATATTTGAGGCACACTTGCATCAGTCCGGACTCACATTGTGATCCATTGAATGTTTTTATAAGGCCTTCTTATTTTGGGTTGTGGGTCAAGTGAATTAATTGAGCCATGTGATTTATTTTGTTTTTAAGGCTTGGCCACACTATGCGACCGGGCTGATACAAGTATTTGTCTTTATATTTTATATATATCCACATTCTTGTACTTAATTAAGTAAGCTATAATATATGATAATATAATTATTTTTGAGTTGAATTTTACAATTTAATTATCAAACTATTCAACTTTTTACAATTGTATTCTAAATTATACGAAATGGCAATTACATTTTCAAACTATTTAAATATAGAAAGTATGCTTATTTAGCTCGAATAATTTGGATTTTTTTAAATCTATTTTCTGAACAAGTTCTAATTGTCAGCCTATTTATTTAAGCATGAGTTGGAAATGTTTAATTTTGAACAAAAGAAAAAACGAAAATATAATTCGAACCAAGTCAGAAGTCAGAGGCCCAATTGATTTATGATGGCCCATTATGGGATGACCTTTTGCAATAAATTCATTCTTTTTTCTCTTTTTCTTTTTTCTTTATAATTTTAAACAATTAACTACAATATCGTTAGGTCAACACACGCACATGTCAAATTGATTAAGACCTTATAAATTTGTAAATTAACTAATAATTTTTTTATTTGACACAACCATGTAATTAATTACACAGAATTTGCAATAAATTACAACTTTAAAGTGAGTAGACAGAAGTCGTATTATCTCAAAGTTGGAAGAATAATATTTTTATTCAATGTCACAAAATTGTAAATCGTACATCTCACATCTAGTACTAGAAGGGGTAAATTATATATTAAGATGAAAATAACCAAAATGAATGAATAAATAAAATATATGTGTATCATGAATTAGAAAAAAATCATAGGTTGTTGACATTTGATATAGTCCAAAATTATCAAAACATGGCTCACTATGACGTAAGTATGGTTTTATTTGGGCCATTTCATCGCTAATTCTATTATAAATATACAAAATCATCTAATATCAGTCCACGTCTATACATGCAATTTTATTTTTATTTTCTTGCCCAGGTAAACACTTAATAATTGTCCATTTACTTTACAAAAATTAATTGTCCATTTACCTAACATTGTATAAATTTTTGTCTATTGTATTAAAATATATTCCCCATTTGGGCTGCACGTCAAGCCGTCAAGGGGAAACACTCAAAATCAACTAAAATTACCTAACTTGGATTTAGTCATAAGGAAAAAAAAAAAGTATTTACTTATAAATATATTTAATTTCTTATTTCATCATAAGATTATTTTTAAAATAATTGAATGAAATATCAGGCGCGTGCTTAAAGTGTTAAAAGTATGCATATAAGGGGGCACTTCCAACACTAAGCTATAGTATATAGTCAAAATAATTATTTATTAAAAATTTCTTTTTTACTCACTCAATTAGCTATAAGATTTATAATTAACTTAGATCGTTCTTTAATAATATGTTTCTTTTCTGGGAAGGGATTCTTATTATTTTATTTTTATTTTTATGCTTAAGCCATTGATTTTATTTCTATTCTTTTTATCAATTAATTATTATGCAATTAAGTTCGAGACTCAAGTGCGTTTATTTTGGTCATATTATTAAGCGCAATTTGAGACGATAATCTCGCCGACATTTGCGAGTAGTTAGAGCTTATTTTTTCTCCAATTTTTTTTTTTTTTCTGCTCAATGTTTTCAAGCAATTATTAGTTCAAGCAATAAATTGATCGAAGTCATTTTCCAAAGGATGAAAATGAAAATTACATTTTTGTTTTTCAAAAAATAGATGCAATAGAGTCTAGATGACTAAAATTCATAAATTTTCGATGCAAATTCTTTTACTTGGTCAATAAATTGATGGTTAGCTAGCCAACCGCTTAAGATGTCCCAATGGTTTATTTTCCTATTAAAAAACGGAGTGGGTTTTTATTTTATTTTTAGATAATTAGTCAAAAGGAAATTTGCCCTGATGAACTCAAAATAAAATTAATTTCCATGTTACGATTTTTATCTGGGATTTTAAATTGCTCTACTATGAAAGTCCCTAGACTCGAGTCAAATTCAACATATAGCGTGTACTATGTTTCAATCATATAAATTATTACGTGATATTTCTAAAATAAAAGTAATAGTACTTCTCCGTCGAATGTGTTATTTGAACTTTTTAAAGAACTAATTTTTCTCCAAAAGAAAAAAAGAATCTAATAATTGTTGCATGAAACATTTGATATGCATGTTCTTTTACCCTTTTGTAGTATTTTTCTTCTCCTTTTTTCGATCCTTTTTTACAAGTGATAAATTTATTTCAAGATAGGTAAATTATTATTATTATTTTTAAATTTCCTTGCAAAAACAATAGTTGTAATTACAGAATGATACTTTGAGAAGTATAATTATTTTATGTCACCAACTTAAATCCCTACGAAGATTTCATACGAATTTTACCTAATTATCATCCTATAGTGTAAACCATGTCAAGACTTATCCAAAGTATAGAGAGAGTCAATTCTATTGACCATCCTCTTTTCCAAACCAAAATCCACTCAAGTTTTGAGTAGGTCAACTTAGATCCGGTCATAAGTCTAATTTTTCACTTCATACATACAAACACATACATTTTGGTTCATATATACAAATCAATATTAGTATCTCAACTATAAATTGATCTGAACCGTTGATTTCTTTATGATCTATAGTTGTAACAGATAGCAGCATGGTTACAGCATGTAAAAGCATGACACCAAGAAAGCATGCACTTATAAAGCTTGATGTTTAATTTAAATGTATTACAATCTAACTCAAATCCATGATAACGGCTGTGTTGATTTGTTGATCGTATAAATATCAACATTCTAAATCGATTTGTGGTTTTTACATTATAATTAAATTTCATATGAACTCGTCTTGTATATATCACGCGCGCACATACACATATATAAGAAATGTCGATTAAAAAAGAGATTTTTGTAAGCGATAGGAAAAAAAATATAAACCGCTGATCGTTTTATGATTTACGGTACAAATTAATTAGATGTATTTTAATTGTACTGAAAATAAATTATGATAAATGATGATTATTGAGAACGATATATTAAATTGTACATAAATTGCATAATGATTTTAATGCTAAATATTCGATTCATACATGATCTTACCAGGGGCGGAGCTAGACTTTCGGTTCAGGGGGGTCACAAATCGACGACGCAGAACCGGGACAGCACTACAGGAGAGGAGGCGTCGCCGTCGGCGCTTGGTCCGAGAGCTTCGGAAGGCGCGATGCCGCGCTAGTGGCTCGGTGCCTCAGTGGCGGTGGACTAGTGGCGACAGAAGAGGAATGGCGGCGATATTAAAACCGATGAGAATTTTAGATTGGGATTTGGGAGAATGGGAGCTAAGCAGGTCGCGAGTTCTTCAGATTCAGAAGCCAGAGGGAATTTGGGGAAGGAAATCTTAGAATATTAGTAATTTTAAATATTTTTAATATTTATTTGTGAAATTACTAAAATACCCCTAAGTTTTTGTCAAATTCCAGTGGGGTCACTTGACCCCACTGCCACCATGGTGGCTCCGCCCCTGGATCTTACCCATATATAAATTTATACAAAATTATAAATATAACTATTAATAAGAATTAAGAAAAGAAAGCACTAGATTGTATTGTGGGACGCCGGCGAAAAGGGTTTTTGAAATTGAATAAATGGGTTTGGCCATTTTCTTGTTACGTAACAAATGAAATGTTAATGTCAATTGGCCGGTCCATTATAAGTCTGATGGACTTGATCAACTTAATTTCCTCCAAATGTCATTTTTTGACCTATTCTATATTTCTATTCCGTATTTTTATTATTTGTTTATTTATATTTTGTTCAATGTTTCGTTTTATCTATATTCTCTAATAATCTACCCTTTCTTTGTTGAGGTTGGAAGTGAAATATATAGAATGTTTGAACTTTGACGTACAAGAGGAGAGCAACCTAATTAATGAGCTTGGAAATATATAAAAATAATTGATGATTTTACTCTATTTTCCGATCATAATTGTGGAATTAATTCGTCAACAAAAATTAAATATGTGCAACGTGTTCAAATAAAAGACTATGCACTTGGAAATTAAAAGTCAATGCGGTTTGTGACATACTACCTCCATCCCACCATACTTGGCTTGTTTCATTTGATAGACATTTCGCGCACGTATTTCCACCGAAACTTAGTACGGGTTTTAAAATATAATTTTGAAGTATTTTTTTTTTTACGGGATACTATGACACTCATAGTATCCCGTAAAAAAAAAAAAATTTCAAAATTATATTTTAAAACCCGTACTAGGTTTCGGTGGAAATGCGTGCGCGAAATGTCTATCAAATGAAACAAGCCAAGTATGGTGGGATGGAGGTAGTACTACTCTTTCGAATTATTATTATGAATAATTAGTACTGGTTATTTCTTCATTCAAATATAGTAATTTTCTTTAATGTACCTTTTCATATTCCTAGTTTCCCACTGTATTTTTCTTACTCCCTCCCTTTGTTTCTCCCTTTGTTTTTAAGTATTCTAGTAACTATTTTTATTGTTTTTTTTAAGTGTCTCATTTCGGAATTTGATAATATAATATCTATATTTTTTTAACTTTACCCCTATAATTAATATTATATATAAGGTGGTGTGAAAAAAAAGAAAATAATAAATTAGATTAAAATATAAATTTACACATGTCCTTATTATTTGCGATTTATTGACCGAGACACTTAAGAAAAAAACAGAGGGAGTAATTATGGCATGTCACGTAATTAAGTCAATCAACTTATATCGATATTTTTCTTATACTATATTTTCAAAAAATATTTCCTATACCATCACATATATTCTTTTCCTAAATATATATATGTTTTCGTATAATGTAGTCAATGCACGATAATAACTCGAAACAAATTTCATTAATCACTTTGTAGAATTGAAAAATGGGTTGACTCTTCCAAATTCCAATTTTATTTTTATCTCTTTAAAAGAATAAGGTGAAAGTTTGTTTTAACTTCTATACATTATAAATAATGAATATATACAATCTTTACTTTTGGAGCTTCTTAGTTATTGTATGAATAACTCAGCCCCTTTTAGACATGTTAGGCATGATACAAATTAATGAGACAAAATTAATCTCGTTCCAGTCATTTTTAAACTATTTTTATAAATATATTTTTTTATTTATGGGATTTTGGAGAGAGTGGGGTGATGATAGTTAATCCCACATTCGTATATTTTTCACATCAATATTATATGTATATATATTTATATATTTCACACATAAAAAAAAAGAAGAAGGAAAGAATAAAAATAGCATTTGAAACAGAAAAATCATGCCGTTATTTGGCAGCCAACCCATAGAAGAAAGAGGATTTTGAACTTATTATAATTGTTTGGGTAAATTAATAATTACTACACTGTTACACTTGCACAGAATACCTAATAAATAAATGGGATTATTATTATATGATTAAATCACAGAATTCGCAGAGAAAGAATATACAATCCTTATATATATATGTACTCTCTCCCTCCCTCCCTTCAATATAACCGCCACTCCGTCGCCTCCGCTTCTCTCTCTCTCATTTTCAATTATTTTCCTTCTTTTCCCCCTCTCCCCTAATCCAATTTACACACACACACACACACACTAAACCTTCTTCACCCCCATGGAAAATCCTCTTCCAGTTGCCGGCGATTTGCCGCGGATGCCACGAGAAATCGCCGACTCCGATTTCCCCAATCACCGCATAGAAACCGAATTCGATGCGAAAATGGCTGAAAATCTGCTTCCCCAAACCGACGCAATCGATGCGAATTCAGTTCATTCCGCCGACGATCGATCGGATTCTGACCGGAACGGGATGATCATTCCGCCGCACTCCCTGCTTCCGAAGCCGGAGGCGCCGGCGGGGGTATTGGAGAGGTCGCTCTCCTTGCCGGAGGCGTTGGATTCGCCGGCCGCCGCGATCGGGAAATTCTTCAGGGAAAAGAGCAACAGCGTGTCGGAGGTGTTCAAGCGGATATCGTCGCTCACGAAGGACGACGACGACGACGATGTCCTGATTAAGGAGTTCAATCTGGTCGGAGTTAAGGTGGTGAAGACGTTGAAGTGGGAGACGAAGGAGCTGAAGGGGAGAATAAGCTTCTTCTCGCGGTCGAACTGCCGCGACTGCACCGCCGTGCGGTCGTTCCTGCAGCAGAGGAATTTGAGTTACGTGGAGATCAACATCGACGTGTACCCTGGGAGGGGAAAGGAGTTGAGAGAGAGGACCGGCGCCGCCTCTGTACCGCAGATATTCTTCAATGAGAAATTGATCGGAGGACTGGTGGCACTGAACTCGCTGAGGAACAGCGGGATGCTGGATGCGAAAATGGAAGAGATTTTGGGGACGAAGTGCCCGGAGGACGCACCGGCGGCGCCGGTGTACGGATTCGACGAGGAAGGCGAAGTAGTGGTGATGGATGAAATGGCGGAGATAGCGAAGGTAGTGCGGCAGAGAGTGCCGATCCAAGACCGCATAACGAAGATGAAATTCGTGAAGAATTGCTTCTCCGGCGCGGAGCTCGTGGAGGAGCTCATACACCATTTGGACTGCGGCCGGAAAAAGGTACTCTCTTTCTCTCTCTCTCTCATTTATTATTTCTATTTATTAATTAATTTTACATTCCAAACGTTCATCTCTACGTTACATCAATTGCAAGGATTTTCTGTTATGATTTTATCGCGACTTAGTTGGGATTTCTATCCAAGTATATGTAAGTTAAAAAGGGAAATGTTTGGGTAACTTTTTTCTTTTCCACATACTCCCTTCATCCACTATTTTTTTGACACTAATATTATATAGGGACGTCCTTCATTTCTTGACCCTTTTTATTTTGGAACGTCCTCCATTTCTTGATTCTTTCTATTTTAGGACATAGTCCTCACAATTACTTTAGCACTTTAATATTTTATTACTTTACTTTTTAACACTTTAATACTTTAATATCATTAAAAATATAAATTGGGCCTACAATTATTACATTTTAATACTTTAACACTTAATTTACTAATATATCATCAGAACACATTAAACTCCGTGCCTAAAATTTTAGGTCAATAATTGGAGGACGGCGGGAGTAATATTTATGCATATGTTTTTATCTACCTTTTGGGGTAGTATCCAAAAACAATCTAATAGTTGCTCTTGTGATGTTTGTAATATTTTTGAAAATTTGCGTGTGTCGTTGATAAAACATGGACACCATTTGTATTGTTTTCCTCCTTTTTGGGCAATATTTTGATGTTAGTGACAAACACGAACATATTAATTAGTTACTTTAGGCATAAATTGAAAAAAATAAAATCTTTATGCGCGGTTCACGACATAATTTAATAATCAATAGCTAATGAAATCTACATGAAAAAAGAAAACATAGAGAGAGAAAAAACTAAATTAAACAATATAGAAAATAATAATAACTTATCTAATATTGTTATTGATGGTCTTGTATGTCGATGAATACCGAGACCGTGGAAAGCAGTTCACCGGATTAGGCCTTTTTAATTAAAATATTTAATAATTGAAAGCAATTAAATAATAGTAGTAATTAAATCTGTGTGATTTCACGTTTTATTTGTAAAAAATAATCAAGAATAAGATAGCGATAATAATTTTAGCCACAATGGGATTTATGATTGCACTCTTTCGCTAAACTAACAGATCAAGTGATGATGAAAGTTGGGTGCTCAAAAAAAAAAGAGTGCTTTACTTTTTATTTTTTCTATTTTTTGTTTCTTTTTTACTTATAAAAATTAAAAGAGTATTGAGTTTTACTTATGGCTAGTGAGTCTTTTCATAGGGGTTCATTATTTTTGGTACGAATTTATTGCTTGTAATTAATGCACTTTAATTGATACGGAGTACTATTAATTTCCATACCGCATAAAGACATGATTTTTATGACTAATGGCGATAATGATGGGACACGCGCCAAAGATTTGTCTGTCCAAATTTGCAGTAGTATATATATTTTAGAAAATAAATTACGAAATTTTAAAAGGGAGTTATGAATCTTAGATATAATATTAAGTGAAGTTTGTATATTCTAATTGATTTTTTCTATTTAGTGAAATGAGTTGATTCGTCAATTAATATGTTGAATTCGTCAAAAAAAATAAAATAAAAATGGATAGGAATTTTATGGTAGTCTGCCTATAAATTCTTAATTGCTAATTGCATGTGTCAACTGATGGGTCACTAGATCATTCAATTATTTCGCTCGTTTAAAGTGGTCAATTCATAATTCGTGTCTTCGGAAATACCGTTAATTTTGGCAAGATAAACGTCGTTCCGAAAGCAACAATTGGATGCATACGTGAGGTCGTAATAATTATTTTAAAAGAGATGTTTTCTAATTTTTTTAACCTTAAATTATTAGTTTTATTAGTGCTAGGCTAAGTTGACTTTACATACTAATTTCTAGTGATTCTATTACAACTTACAAGGGTTCCTATCTATTTAAAAGTAATTGGTTCAGACTTCAGAGATTTTTCAGTGCATGTTTTTTCCATCTTATTCAAGATTATTTTTTCTGGAAATTTAAACCTTTTTCTGTATGAATCTCTGGCATTTTTTCTGTGATAGTGACTCTTAAAATAGCTAAAGGGAAATTTCTTTTCATTGTATAAGCTTTCGTATTTATGAAGTAATGTACAGACTTCTGTTGAGAATAAATGTGGAAATTTATTCACTTGGAACAGAAAAGGTGCCAGAAAAGGAACACAGTTTGGCGCCAGAAAGATATTTAAGATTCTGAAAGACTACCTTTCATATATAATTTGCAACTGATATAATTTCTAATAATACCTAACTACTTCGCCAGGCTGTTGAGATTGGGAAGCAGCTTGCAAGTAGGCATTTTATTCATCATGTGTTCGGGTAAGAGTGTTGTTATTCATAAAATTCACAAAAAGAAACTGCAATTTTAGAACCCTGAATATGAATTTGATTATGGATGTAATGATGCCGATGCAGGGATAATGAATTTGAGGATGGAAATCATTTCTATCGATTCCTAGAGCATGAGCCCTTCATACCAAAATGCTACAATTTCAGAGGAGTGGTGAATGATTCGGAGCCTAAGGACGCTGCTGCAGTGAGCCGAAGGCTCACCTGCATAATGTCAGCTATACTCGAGTCCTACGCCTCTGATGACCGACTTCATCTTGATTACATTGGAATCAGCAACAGCGAAGAGTTTCGGAGGTAACGGATTTGAACCTTAAGTCCTTAATGTTGCAATTTCTCTACACGAGGCCAAATATTGCATTATATCCTATAAAGTCAACTACCAGTTCTTCACCTTGATCAAGAAAATAAATTACTTATTCCAACAAACATCTAGATGCTCTCTGTGTACATCGAATGCAAACTCATGATGCTTTAGCTTTTTGGATGTTTAGAAATAGTCAATCATATGTTAAGGTTTACTTTTATCATCAAACATGAACTTATTACTTTCCTGTAATGATCAAGCTTTTTGCTTTAGTACATGTACTTGCTAAGCTAAATTTGAATATTCTGAAATGCAGATATGTAAATGTGGTGGAGGATCTGCAGAGAGTAAACCTCCTGACTCTTTCCCATGATGAAAAGCTGGCATTCTTTTTGAATCTGCATAATAGTATGGCAATTCATGCGGTTATCAGAATCGGTCCCCCTGGAGGAATGATTGATCGGAGGCCCTTCTTTTCCGATTTTATGTATGTAATCGGTGGCCATCCCTATTCTCTGAGTTCTATCAAAAATGGGATTCTTAGAAGCAACAGAAGACCACCCTTCTCATAATAAGGCCCTTCAGTAATGGTGACAAGCGCCTTGAGGTAATGAAAAACTCGTCTTTGCCTGTCTATGTAGACAAAGCAGTTCTGCAGTAGTACTGTAACTATTGCTAAACTATGAATACTTTACTGAATATATTCATCACATTCTTTCTGCAGCTGAGTTTTCCCAAAGTTAATAAGTTGATTCATTTTGGAATCTGGAATGCAACAAGAGGGAGCCCTTCGATCAGATTTTTCAGATCCCAAGGCATCGAATCTGAATTGAAGAATGCAGCAAAAGAGTATCTTAAAAGGGAGGACGGGATGAAGGTAGACCTTGCCAAACGAACGGTCTACCTCCCTCGTATTATCAAGTGGTGAGTAACATAGCTAAACTATTACTATCATATAAGTACATACTAAACAGTTCTTTTTCCATCATGAATCCACGAACGAGACGATTTACATTCATTAATTTGCAGGTATAGTGCAGATTTTGGTCAAGAAAAGGAAATCCCAAAGTGGATCATCAACAACTTGGATGCAAATAAGGCAGGTCTTTTGAGTCATCTCATGAGTGATGGAGGATCTATCAACATAGCCTACCAAGACTATGACTGGTCTCTCAACTCATGATCAAGCCTCAACTGCGGTTTTCCAGAATCGATCGATGATATATTATGTTATGTGTGCCATGATTGTACATAGGTTATTGAGAGTTTTGGTGTGGTTGGGGCTGTTACAAATCAAAGAGTACTATATTACTATTGATAAGTATACAGCTATTAGGTGTTAGCTTTGTCTTTCCATGAATATCTACCATGGAATAATAGGATTTTTGTTACACATGTTTATTGTGTTTTAAGATGAAAATCAAATTTCTACCTTAATAACTGCAGGCTCTTCAATAGATTGATGATTGAATTTTTTTCTTAATTCACCAAATGAAGGCTGGGTTTTCACTGCTAAACAATTTTGTTACCATTACCACAATCTCCCTCTCTATTTCGAGTTTTTTTAATTATTTATTATCTGTCTATTTTATTCCTAGGTCTACCTTCTTGTGGGCCATATAACCGTTGGAGGAAGCCAGTGTCTTTTTTTTCCTAAAAAAATCACCTTCTTGATAAGAAAAAAACTATGTTCTAAGTTTGAATTCATGGCACGATTTTTATTATGATGAGAATTTGTGATTTAAGTATAAGTTGTAGGCTAATAATACATAAACTATGCCCTCAAAAAAAAATAAAAAAAATAATAATAATACATAAACTAAATCACTTAATTGTTATTGCTGATTTTCCTCCTCATAGAAAATATTCATTTATGAAAAACAAGGATTTGAAACAATAATAGCTACGAAAGGATTGCTCCAATCCACTGTGACCACTGTTAAAAAAATTAAATTCTATCAAAAAATATATATATATATACTGCCGGAATGGCAGTGCCACACAGCGATGGGCGTGAAGCATTTTCTGTTAATATATTACAGCGATGGGCGTAGTAGATGCTAGTGAAACTTAATAAATGGGCCCACTTGATGGCCTAATTATGTATGGGTTAGCCCACATTAGTGTGCTATTGGATACTGGATAATTTTAAAGGAGACCCGTTTAATTCGTCATAGCTAGGGGTGTTAGTGGGTGGGTAATATCTGGACCCGCTCAAGACCCGGTTACTAATTGATTTACGGGTCCGGGTCCAGGCCGACCCGATCAGAATCGTATATGCAAAGGGTCCCGTTTTTTCTGGGTCCGGGTAGGACCCGGCCCAACTTTTTTTTTTGTGTGTGCATATTTTTAGCATGTTTTAATGTTACTTTATTATTTATATACAATATGATGAAATTATATTTTAGATTGTCTTTATTTATTTATTATATTATGATTAAATACAACTATAGTTAATAATTTACGTAAGTAGTAGCAGACTAGAGAGGAAATCAATTAGCATTGTATGCATATTATAAGGTTGTCTATATTTCACGGTCTTAAGTTCAAACAAATTAATTGGAAAAAAAATAATTATTGTATACATTTCATGAAAATATACATGTACAAAGTGGTAAAATGTTCATCTTAAGTAGTTGTAAAACACTAAAATTTTAAAATATATGGATAGTGACAATCACAAACCAAAAAAGAAAAAGTAATTAATAATAATAAAAAATACGTTAATTATACTATATGCCTACCTTCACACACATGCATATTATTACAAATTAATTTAATAATATGGGATGAGGTGGTAGCAAGTAGCAACCACGATTCGTAATTTCACTGCAGCATCGAGGGGCGTTGTGCCGCCGCCGGAGATGAAAAAACTTGAAAAAAAGAAATGAATAGAATTCGAATCAAGAGGTCGAAAAAAAAAACTTATCTAGATCCGGATCCGGTCCAGACCCATGGGTAATTACCCGGCCCGAAACCGTTCAAATTATAATTTCCGGATCTGGGTCCGGGTCCTGTTCCTTAGTATAACGGGTTGGTCTGTTCCGGAACCGTAACTTTTGAGCGGGTCTGGTCCGGGTAATACCTACCCGTTGACACTCATAGCTCCCCATTTAAAAAATAAATAAAAATAATCGAACAAAAAAGAACATAACCCAAAATAATAACGCATGCCGTTTTGCGGATGTCATATACAGTATGAAAAGAATACACACACACACAAACACAACGGATTCGACAAACACCAAAAAAGTGACAACTTGATGAAATAAATTGAAGTTTCAAGGGCAATCGAGGAGCTGCGACTTATAAGGCTTGAAGTGCACAGCAACACTTTTGGGAACGCATGCGTACAAACTCGGGCTCTAAGGCTGGGAAAGAGTTGCCACAGGCTCCAGTTCCACCACTTTGTGCAGGGCATGTTAATATTTTCTCCATTATTTTATATTATCCGTTTCTCCCGTGATCAGCAACAATTGAATCAGTTACATAATTTATACGATAAAGTTTATAATATGTCAATTCTCTGTAGGTTGCGGTGAGGGACCTGCTTGGGCTTGGACTGTAAGCCTCAAGCCCCACAGCCTCAAACAACTTGTGAGTCCTGCAACTGAGTAAAATCTCATATTTTTTTATTTTTATTTATTTTTCATTTGATTGTGTAGTTTGGATTGTTTTACGTGTATTTTATGTGTTAATGTGTTATTGGCTAGGGAGTACGGTTGTGCAATATGGTAGTACTTATTTTGAGCTCTTTTATTGTTACCTCTTTATTTTTTTACTTGTCCCATTTTCTGGCAATTTTTTGCTGATTAGCCTATTGCAAAGCACGTGGTGGAAATTTTAGAGCTGAGAAAAAGGGCTTCAAGTTTGACATGTCTTCCCAACAAAGGGCGACAATCAAAGGTGGAAAACTAAGATCATCAACAACTGCATTGCAGGCCTAGATTTGGGGCTGGATGGCGCGCGTTTGTATCTGAAATGGACCTTTGCACTAGTCACTAATGCAAGTTTACGTTCAATGTGGAGTGCACGCACCGGGAAGGGAAATTATATTTTGATGTCGAAAGACAGGAAGAAAAGAAGCTATGCGCTAAACTTCAAGGTGATTACATTGTAGTTTGGGAAGGAAATGAATGTTTTATCATTAATTAAAATTGTTTTCTAGCATTGTTATGTGTAATTTGTAGTAAAGTATTTTCCTGTAAACTTGTTGGATGGTAGGGATTTGCATCTTTTTTTTTTTTTTTGACAATTTCTGGTTACATCCAAAAGGGATAAAGGATTCTATGGACCTTTTCGTTTATTTTACAAAAGTAAGTGTAGTTTACCCGATTAGATTGCCCAATATTTTTGTATATGAATGATAATTTAGAAGTTCACTATTTTAACTTGGTATTGGGCTGTCCATTAAGTTTTAGGGTGCTGGACAATTTAAGGGATCCAATTTTACTTAAAGTATTGTATATGCATGGAATATGATATCCGAATGTTTCCATGTTATATTATATCAGTCTCATTTAAAAAGGGATAGATATTTTGTAACACGAGAGTTAAGAATATGTAATTAGTATTGGGTTATATGGATTGTACTCATTATTTAATGAAAGAGATGAAAGAAGGTAAAAATCAGGAAGTTGAATGTGAAGATGAATAAATTGAAGCAAGTGAATTTAGAAAAAGATGAATAGTAGCTAAAGAGTAATAAATTGAAATTCATATTTTTTTCTAAGTGTAAATAAAAGAATTCATGAAGAGGGAGAGATGAATAAATTTTCCGAAGGTAAAAATTAAAAAGATATGTTTAATGCTAAGATAAATGAATAAAAGGAGAAAATAAAAATGTGGATAGAAGAGAGATGAATGCATAGGAGGATGAGAATATTTATTAATTAAAAATTAAATGATGGTGCCAGAGATCGAACGTAGGACCTCCCAGTAGAGAGACGTGCATCTACCCACTGCCCCAATCTATATACGGAGTAAATGAACGCATTAACATAAAATAATCAGAATTGTAATACCAAAATATATATCAATAGTTGTGCGTGGAAAAAAGATAATACGCTACCATAGTTAGATTATAAATGTTTGATTACTCAATACCGGGGGAGGAAATAAATATTACTGTATTACATTATTCAATAACGGGCATGGCATCATGAATCCGGTGCCAGGGGGAGACGGCGCCGAATATGCTCCATAAGAGGGCGATTCGTATGCAGCTGCATGTGAGTTATACGTCGGAGGCCAATAGTTACTAACGCCTGCAATTTTAATATCATATAATTATAAAAAAGTTTAGAATATACGATTTGAAGGAAAATCTATCGCTAATAAATTATGATTAATTTAGAAGCAGTAATAATGATATTTTAATTGAATTTTGCGGTCAGTTGTGCTAAATTGCCATATTATGGCCGGCAATAAGATGACCTTATTTCCATTATATAATCCTTAAATTATAAATTTAAGAATTTCTTCATAACTATGTATAGAAAGAGACATGTTTATAGTAATTTTCAAGTGGCATTAATAAGTATTTTTATCTCCATGATTTTGTGTTAATTAATACAACATTAGTTAAAGTTTATGATTAAGGCTGACAAAACTCGTTCAACCTACCTTATAAAGGCATTTTATTTTGAGACAATTAAAAGGGTATTTATGTATAGGCATCTTATGGCTCCATATATTAATTTTTTTGGGGTTTAATAAAAATCTAAATGCGGATTTTGAAACCCTAAAGAAGCAGTAAAAATATAAATGTAACCCTATAAATCTTAACAGTATAAAGGATTTCTAAAGCGCAAATACAGATTAGAAACCTGGTGCTGGTGGTGGATAAGCAGAATACGGTGGCCTAACATGATATGGCAGCAGCGGGCCAAATGTGGCAGTCCAAGGAACCGTGGCTGGAAAGGAGGCGGCTGAGGCGCGGCTCTCATCGGATTAAGTTGCTGAGAAGGATTAAATGCCTGAGTATATCGAGGGCCAGCCATGACGTTGGAAATCGACGGGGCGCCACTGCCCAAAAGATCAGTAGCAGGTTGAAGAGCTAAGGTATCTCATACGACAGGCCGCATGTTTCTGCGCAACCCTAGCAGTCCTATAGAATACGCCCGCCGGAGTCTTGAACTCAATCCCGCACGCACGTACCGTGGCGGTGAATCGAGGCTAGTGATTTGGACCCTCCTGCTTCCATGAGTACACCAGCAAGGATTTGCCGACTGCCTAACAGATCTCTTGTAATTAGTTTTTATTCTGATTAGTCATCTTAGTAGTCATAGAAGAAGTGAGAAACAAAGATGAGGAAATTGTGGAGAAGATAAAGGTGTATGTGGAGAAGATTCAAAGGGAGGAGAGCTGCAAATTATTACAAAGCTTCAAACTACATGCCTTAACTGATAACATTGACCACATCTTTTGACTGTTCATGCACATAAGTACAAAATACAAACTGATGCACTTTTTTTTGGGATAAAATGTGAACTGGATTTACCTTTCATGTACCTCTAGTCTAGACAAAGATTGCCGCTACACCTTTTTTATTTCGAAATAGCTTGGATCGCCTGCAACACACAAAACACAACACCGCGTGCTATGCAAATTTAGAAATAGTGTTGAATAGTAAATACTCGTCGTTCACGTTATTCTAGTTGTGTGTGGATTTCACGTGACATGTCTTGTGTTTAGAAGCGGTTGAAGTAAACGCGCCTGCATTCATGTTCTTATGGTCGGATTTTGCATGGAAAATACTTTAATATCGG
The DNA here is from genome assembly GCA_001642375.2 of Mentha longifolia. Classification (NCBI taxonomy): domain Eukaryota; kingdom Viridiplantae; phylum Streptophyta; class Magnoliopsida; order Lamiales; family Lamiaceae; genus Mentha; species Mentha longifolia. Next base: position 30,115,174 of record CM038113.1, read on the forward strand.
TATGACCGCGTTTACAAGCACATGCACTCAGGTTACGTATTTAAATTTGGATTGCATTCTATTGTAATTTATATACATTCATTTTTTGAGTGACTATTATATATATATATATATATATATATATATATATATCTCATAAAAGTGGTGAATTTCAAACTATTCCAAATTTTTGCGTTCAACAATAATAGATAATGTCTCCTTAAGTAAAGTGACTAAAGTCTGAATGTATTTCAACTATTTGTGTCGTTATTTATAAAATAAATAATGAAACGTATCATAATATTTGATTTTCACATGCAACTTATTGTAAAGAATAATTACATAAAAAAATAACCGAAAAATTTCACATGGAGCCCTTGAGATAGCACGTACACTTTATAATACATTTTTTTAATCATTATTTGATAGAGCTCGTGTATTGAAAGATATTATAAATGAAAATATTGATATATGATAAGAAAATATCCATATAAATTCTTTAATTGCCACATTTATGAAATAATTATACAACATAATTGGTGACATTGCAGATATTTATATGGAATAGCCAATAAATTATAATGTGAATCGCATACGTATCACATATATTTAATTGTTGTTGTATTAGAGACTTGGGGTGGACCGATACGGTATATTGCTACCCTCACCTCACACCAGTGGCGAAGCCAGACTTTTCATTCAGAGGGGTCCAACTTAAAAAAAATAAAATAATATAACTATAAAATCATTCGAATTACATTATATTGATAATACAAAAAAAAGAGAAGATAAAATCATAATATTATTTTTCTATGCTTTATTTGTTGGAACCGTTTCACAATAGTTTCGTTGGTGATAATTACAAAAGCATCATTCTCGACGTAAGGTACCAAACAATCACTAAGCATCCCATCTCCCATGCGATTGCGTAGATCATTTTTTACGATCTTCATTGCTGAGAAAACCCTTTCAACTGTAGAAGTGACAACAGACAGAGTTAAGGACAACTTAACCAACAAATAAATCATCGGAAAAACTTTATCTTTCATCGTAGAAATCATAGTCCGGGCAAGATCTCCAATCCCTGATAGCTTTGAAAACATCTTATCAGTGTGCACATCGACGATAAAGTTTGGCAGTTGACTTTCAAGATGATACAAATCAACTTCTGAAAAATCAGATGGGTAAAATTTTGCCAGACGAAGTAGCTTCATAGTATCAAATGCAAAAAAAGAATCCCTAGGATCAAAACATGGCATGCATAGAAGCAATTCTGTGTTGACTTCATCAAAACGTTGATGTAACTCAAAAGCTTGCACATCAATCACAGAATAAATTACCTCAACTCGGTAGTAGTGGAGATTTGTGATTTTCTCTTTTCCATGCCTCACTCTTCCTCAAGCTCCATATTCTTCTTCCATAACTAGCATGAGTATCTTATTTTTTCTACAAAAGCTAGAAACTTCAACTACTAAAGCCTTCCAACCGTCGTCCCTCATGACTTGCAATCGTGTTTTTGCTACCTTAACAAGATTCATTGCATTGACAATATCTTGATCTTTTCTTTGTAGCACTTGAGAAAGGTCATGTGTGATTCCCAAGACATGTCTCATGAGATGTAGCAGAAAGACAAACTCAAATCGATTGATTATTTCTAATAAATCATTAGCTTATGCTCTATGTGAATCATCACAGCCATGATCTTCCAAATACTCAAGAACATCATTAATAAAAGAAAACAAATGTATCAAGCTTATTAGAGTACTATAATGAGAACTCCACTGAGTATCAACAGGCGGCTTCAAAGCCATCTCTTGATTCAATCCCCTTCTGGTCTCAATCTCATTACTTGCAATGCCTTCAACAATCTTCTCTCGTTAGCTATCTCATAACATATCTTTGCGCTTACATGAACCCCCAACAACATTACATAAGCGTGAAATAGTATTAAAGAAAGACCCAAAACTTATATGTTTTTTTGAAACTGCAACAATTGTGAGTTGAAGCTGATGAGCAAAACTGTGAACAAAGTAAGCATTGGGGTTTCTCTTAAGTATCAAACTTTTCAGTCCTTTTAATTCACCTCTCATATTGCTTGCACCATCATATCCCTTCTCATGTTGCTTGCTCAAACCGTGAATAGAGAACAAAGAATCAATACCCTTCTCTAGTGAGATTGCAGATGTGTCTTTGACATGGACAAGACTCAGAAATCGTTCAATAACACATCCCTTCTCATTCACGTAGCGCACAACAATACCCATATGTTCTTTGACGGAAACATCCCGACACTCGTCAACTAATATAGAGAAAAATGAACTCTCAATATCATTAACGATAGCATTAGTTGTCTCAACTGCAATTGCATTAATGATATCTTTTTGAATATCTGATGATGTAAGTTTATGATTCTGATGAGCATTTTTCAATACAACCTTAGCGATATCATCATTGCAAGAAGCCAAAAGTTTCAACAACTCAAGAAAAATTCTTTGATCCAAAGATTCTTCTGATTCATCATGACCTCGAAAAGCTCCTCCTTGCATAATAAGATAGCGTATAGACTTAATCGATGCATTCAATCTATAAAAGATAATCAATCTTGGACTGTTTTGATACTCGAGAAAGCGTTACTTCAATGTGTTGAGATTGATTCATCAGATTTTCACATAGAATTCTACATCTTGTATGTTCACTTTTATGATCTCCAACATGCACTCTCAATCTCTCTTTCTTACGCCAAGACTGAAAACCCCCCGATACAAAAGCATCATGTCCTTTTTCACTAGACCCCGTAGAGAAAAGGTAACAATTTAAACAAAGCATCCTTCGCAATGCTATATTCTAACCATGTACTGAATTCCTCAAACCACAATACTACAAACTTTTGTTTTTGTTCCTTCTATTTTTTCAGGAAAATCTTGACCACGTGGTTGGCGAGGACCTTTTAATAAATAACTTCGACGTACATGTTCAATCAAATTTGATAGATAGCTCATGATATCAGATCGTAGTCCCAGATCACTAGGAAGATTGTCTAAATTCAATTCAAGAATGTCTTCCTTTGATGATGTTGGAGGTTGACAATCGTGTATGATATCCACGCTCTGTAATGATGCTTGAGGTTTGCTAACTTCTGGTCCATCAGACATGGACACGGGCTTAAAATATTGATTCATAGCCTACAAAATATTTAAAAAAAAATTAAGAGCAGTTCACATATTAATAGCATACTGAAATATAATAAAAAGAGAGCTTCTGCCTTCTTAGTCTAAACTCTATTCACCAATGCATATTATAATATGTTTGGTCACTTGGTGGAGTTATGACAACCTGTGGGATATTGGGTTCAATAGCATTAGCACAGAGAGAAGCTAGCACACGCCCATTTTGGGCAACAAATTCAATTCAATTCTCCACACTAAAATTTAAGATTAAGAATGCAAAAATCTTCAATATTAATTCAACCCAAGAGTCAAGACATTCAGCATATAAATATAAGAAAAAAAAATAGAGAATTCAGAGAAACTCAAAATCTACACAATAAAATTAGGTATTGCAATTTACAATAAGCTTACCGTAGAGGATTTGAGCACGACGGAGCGAAACAACAACAAGGGCCTGCGGGCCGGCGGCTGAAACTCCAGTGGGAAATCGACTGAGGTATGGCGGAAAGGTGAGAAGGGGCGAGAATTGCATATAGGGAATTGCTGTTGCGGGTTTTTGGAAGTGGGAAATGTAATTGTAATTTTAATTTTATTATTAATTTTAATTAAAATATAAAATTACTAAAATGCCCCTAAAAATTTTTAGAATTCCAGTGGGGCCCAGTGACCCCACTGCCCCCTAGCTTCGCCTCTGCCTCACACTCGTGTTTCCCATATAACCCAAGTGTTTGAGGTTATTTGGTGCAACCTTACTTGTGTAAACGCAGCGGAACAAGAACACACAACTCGACTCTCAAGTCTAAGTCTAAGCCGTGCCACTCATGACATTACAATATATTTGTGTGGTGGACAAACCCCACCACTAGGCGTTCTAATCTAGCCCGTCGATTCGCAACCGCTCGGCCATGTGGCGTGCATCCAGATGCTCCACGCAAGGGGCAGTTGCGCCCCACGCCCAATGTTCTAAAAGACGCCCAAGTCGGCCACCTAGGCGCTGGAAGGCTACCGGGCGCCTTGACTTATTATGCAAGACGTTTCTACTAGGCGGAAATTAAAAGTTAGCCGCCTAGCGGCCGACTAGGCGGTGCAAGGCAGACCAGGCTCTGGGCGGCATCAGGGGGCTCGACGCGTGCTGGATGCGTGCTGCACTTCACCGCCACGAGCTTGCGCCGTCGCCAATGCTGCCGTCTCCAGATTTGAGAGGAAAATGAAGTCACCGGATGGGGAGGATGAGAGAGAGAGAGAGTATTTGTTGAGTGGGAGGAAAATAAGGGAGGGCTGCGGCTGGAAGGAAAAAAAGGGTTCCCCGTAACCCTATTTTGAGAAACTAATAATTCATAGCTTTTACTTTTGGGCTTTTATTCCTGGGCAAAAAATTATACATTCCATATTTTACCCAACTAATATATAAATATAATTAGATAGTAAATTTTAGCTTAAATATTTTAATAATAGTCCTAAAAATATACATAATAATACTAATCCGCCTAGCCCGCCTAGCCGCCTAGACGCTAATCCCCACCCCACCGCCCTACTAGCGTTTAGCGTCTTTTAAAACATTGCCCACGCCAACTGCCCCAAACTGCCTACATCGTGCCTCACCGCGTGTAGCAACTGCTAGCAACCGTTGCCAACCACCCCCACATGTTCCACACATGCGGCCCTCGCGCTGCTCTCGCCCGCGTTTGATCCTCGTCGAGCACGTGTGCTGCATAGCTCATCACACATGCCACCCCCATCGGGTGCTCGACCTCGCACATTGCCCCCGTCGATGCTCGGCGCCCATACACACTAGCATGCCGGGTAGTGCCCTCGGCCTCGCACATTGCCGAGTGATGCCCTTATCCCGCAGGCATCACCCACATGCCTCGGCCAACACGAGCACATCCCGCAAGCTGAGTGCTGCTCCCGTGCCCGGTGCTCAGCATCACCAAGCTTGTCGTCTACAATATCACCCGATGCTCCACATCATCAGGCCTCGATGCCCACAATCTGGCCCGATGCCATGCATCATCAAGCCCCATCGCCCATGCTTTCACCCGTAGGCTCGTCCGGTGTACCCGAGTTCTGTGCCATCCCGCATAGCACTTTGTTTCCAGCCGAGTTCCCACAACTTGCCCACATACCATGCCGAAACCTACTAAGGAAGTTCCCCATGACCACCTTAGCACCATTTTGCCGAGTGTCGCCCGTGGCTAGGCACACACAACCCATCTACCGAAATAAGGGTCTAACAGTAGCGTATTATCCTTTTTTCACGCACAACTATTTGCATATATTTTGGTATTACAATTCTGATTATTTTATGTTAATGTATTCATTTACTCCGTATATAGATTGGCGCAGTGGGTAGATGCGCGTCTCTCTACCAGGAAGTCATGCTTTCGATCTCTGGCACCGTCAATTAATTTTTAATTAATAACTATTCTCATCCTCCTATGCATTCATCTCTCTTCTACCCATATATATATTTTTTAATTTATCCTTCTATTCATTTATCTTAGCATTAAATATATCTTTTTAATTTTTACATTCGGAAAATTTATCCATCTCTCCCTCTTCATGAATTCTGTTATTTACACTTAGAAAAAAAAAATGAATTTGAATTTATTACTTTTTAGCTACTACACTATTCATCTTTTTATAAACTCACTTGCTTCAATTTATTCATCTTCAAATTCAACTTTCTAATTTTTACCTTCTTTCATCTCTTTCATTAAATAATGAGTACAATCCATATAGCTCAGTACTAATGACATCTTCTTAACTCTCGTGTTACAAAATATATATACCTTTATAAATGAGACGGATATAATATAACATAGAAATATTCGGATATCATATTCCATGCATATACAATATTTTAAGTAAAATCGGATCCCTAAAATTGTCCAGCACCCTAAAACTTATGAATGGACAACCCAATACCAAGTTAAAATAGTGAACTTCTAAGTTATCATTCATTTACAAAAATATTGGGCAATCTTATTGGGTAAACTACACGTACTTTTCAAAATTAGCGAAAAGGTCTATAGAATCCTTCATCCCTTTTGGATGTAACTAGAAATTGTCAAAAGAAAAAAAAAAGACGCAAATCCCTACCATCCAACAAGTTTACAGGAAAATACCCTGCTACAAATTACACACAACAATGCTAGAAGAAAGTTTCAATCAATGATAAAACATTCATTTCGTTCCCAAACTGCAATGTAATCACCTTGAAGTTCAGCATATTGCTTCTTTTCTTCCCATATTTTGACATCAAAATATAATTCCCCTTCCTGGTGCGTGCGCTCCTCATTGAACGTAAACTTGCATAAGTACGCAGTGCAAAGGTCCATTTCAGATACAAACGCGCACCATCCAACCCCAAATCTGGGCTTACAGTGCAACTGTTGATGATCTTAGTTTTCCACCTTTGATTATCGCCCTCTATCGGGACGACGAGCCAGACTTGAAGCCCTTTTTTTTCAGCTCTAAAATTTCCACCACGTGCTTTGCAATAGGCTAACCAACAAAAAATTGCCAAAAAGTGGCACAAGTAAAAAATGGTGAGATAACAATAACATAGCTCAAAATAAATACCATATTGCCTAACCGTACTTGCTAGCCGATAACACATTAACACATAAAATACACGTAAACAATACAAACTACATAATCAAATTATAAAAAAGAGAGAGAGAGAGATTTTACTCAATTGCAGGACTCACAAGTTGTTTGAGGCTGTGGGGCTTCAGGTTCACAGTCCAAGCAGGTCCCTCATTGCAACCTACAGATAATCAACATATTATAAACATTATCGTATAAATTGTGTAGCTGATTCAATTGTTGTTGATCACGTGAGAAGCGGATAATATAAAATGATGGAGAAAATATTACCATGCCCTGCAGGAAGTGATGGAACTGGAGCCTGTGGCAACTCTTTCCCAGCCTTAGGACCCGAGTTTGATTCGCATGCGTTTCCAAAAGTGTTGTTGTCCCTTAAGATTATGTTAATATGTAAATTTATGAGTTATCGAATTATTTTTTATTGTTGTTCGTCTTTTTTTTAATTGTTAAAGAAATGGTATATTATTATTATTATTATTATTATTATTATTATTATTATTATTATTATTATTATTATTATTATTATTATTATTATTATTATTATTATTATTATTATTATTATTATTATTATTATAAATTTGGGGCTATAAAGATTAAAATGGGGGACACAATCACCCTTTAACATATGTTAAAGTTCAATTAAATATTAGTCCAATCTTAATTATTTATCATACTAGTGTTACCCATCCGGCTTCGCACGGATAAAATTTTTATTTCTTTATTTTTGTTTTAGAATATAGAAAGTATTATTATTTATTTTTTTTCCATTTGAAAAAAATTATTGTTTCATTATTGCACAAAGTAAAATTATGCAAATTTACTTTGAATAATTGATGTGATATTTTTAGGAGGTAAAATTTTTAGATCCACCACTCCATTTTCTTATATTTATATAGATTTAGATAGATATAGATGCATATTAGAATCATTCAAATATTAATTTGTATTTACGTATTCATTATAATCATAGTAACATGTAGAGACAATTATAATTTATAAGATATTGTATAAGTTTTGCATAGAATGTTTAATAACTAAAATAAAACATTACATAATGAGACATGAAAAACAAAAGATTAATAAAATATATTAATAGACCTATGTTACCACCTGATCCAAAAAAGAGTAGCTTACAATTGTGTAATTATGTAACCATTAAACAAAAAATATACTACTTGTAAAAAAAAAAAAAAGATACACAAAGTACTATTCTCTCAAAACAAAAAATGCTAATATGGAAATCGACGACATCAATAGCAAATGATGATGGAAATTGGTAGTTATTTTCTTGTTAATTCACCTTTTGGCGCTAGATCTTCGATTTGATTTGAAGGAGAATCTTGCATATTAATTTGTTACTATCTTTTTAGCCACAACTTCCCAGCTTCGCATCCTTACACTCCAAATCTTGATGCGGCAGAGATAGAGCCATATCGTTTGATATCTGTGAACAAATGAAAATCATAAGCTATATATGCTTACTTTATTATGTGCCCTGTCATGTTTTTGTAAGATAGAGTATTATTTATGAAACTAATATATAACTAACACAGAGGTACTGAGGAATGCTCCAATGCCCACCGTGGGCATACTTAATGTGCCCACGGATGACGTGGTAATATTATATATAAGGAGATTAATTTAAATATATACTATAAAAATTAAACCCTACCAAAAAAAACTAAACCCTACTAAAACAAATCGAACCTTAAATGGAAAATATTAATGACGTGGCACTACCACATAAGCGGTGGGTACATTAAGTGTGCCCACGGTGGGTAGGGGAGCATTTCTAAACTAACACATATAAAAACAATGAAGACAAACGAACATTTCCTCGATTCTATATAAATTGGTAATTTGTCAAGAAAACATAGCTATTTTTTATTTATTTATAGTAATACATTAAAAAAAGGTCAACTTCGAAGAAAATCACCCACCTGATTCTGGATATGTTCGTTCAATTGATGAACCTATTAAGTTAATTGTACCAAAATTATTCTTTATTTGGTTAGTGAGAAATCAATCAATCTATTGTCAATGAAGCTAGATGAAATTACATGCAATAATTACATAAAACAAAAATTATGAAGCAACATACTTACCCCCTTAACTGAAATTATGGTTGAGCCGTGTGATTGTGGTTGGAATGATGATGATAGGATGTGGCCTAGCTACTAGGCCCAAGCCTCAGACCCAATATAATTAGACCTGGTCCAGCTCGGCCTATATTAGCTAGGCCCACTCGAAACTTACTTCGGCCCAATCCCGGACAAAGCCCAGCAGAGCAAGTCTAGAAGCTCGGCCAAGCCCAAACCCAGCAACCCACGATCACAAACGTGGAGGCGGTTACACACGATCTCCATGAGGAACTACCCATGACCTCGGTTGTAACCGTTCTTAGTTCTCTATAAATAGTGTCACTTGTATACGATCGAACACACATTGTAATAGTTGCTGGAACACTTGAATACTATACATTCTCTCCTTTCCCGTGGACGTAGATCTAACAAACGATCGAACCACGTAAAATCCTCTTGTGTTCTTCATTTTTCTCTCGTACAATCACTCTAAAAATTCCACGATCGAGCACTGGCGCCGCCTGTGGGAAACAATTTTTTGTGAAACCGATCAGAGTTTTTGAGTGAAGATACGATGGTGAAACAAACCCGCTCCACCACCACCACTGCTGCCGCCAAGGCAAAACAACACCAAACCGACCCGCCCATTGATCAACCTCGCAACGAGGAGGAGGCCGACGTGAGTCAAGCTCGGCACACCGCTTCCCAAGTCCAACTTGGAGAACAACCCATAATCCACCAAACTCCCGAAGGCCACCTGGAGGACGTCTCATTGGGCCAGTCCGGCGACTCAACTAGTAATGGTGGGCAAGGCCAGGGCGGTCGCCGACGCGGAAACGCCGCACTCCAACCCGAGCTTGGAGATGCACTGAAGGCGTACTTGGACCTCCACGAACAAGACTTTCGCAAGTTCGTCGATCAACATCGACAACAGAGTCAACGCGGAGAGGACGGAGCCGAACTGTCACAGCGGTGATCCCCAAGTCTCCAGATCGTTGGAGATAGGATCGCCGAACTTCCCCGAAGGCGACAGAGCAATAATTGCCGTGGGAACAACAGCCGCGCTTCACCGCAGCGCGGTTCGACATCACCTCGTCAAAACGCCGTTCCACCTCGGCGTGACGAAGGAAACATTTACTAGGGAAGATTCACCATCTACGGTCGAATCTCGACTCCCTTCACTAATAGGATACTCTATACTCCCCTCCCATCGACGTATAGAGTACCTCCTATCCCGCCCTACAACGGGTCACAAGACCCCAGGACCTGTTTATCCCGGTTCCAGTACAACATGATGAACCAGGGACTTGCCGAAGATGTTTACACGTGTAAAGTCTTCCCCGAGCTGCTAGTGGACAACATTAGAAGCTGGTTCGACAGCCTACCTAATGGCAGCATAGGGTCGTATGCCGACCTACTCGACGCCTTCGAGCGTCGCTTATTTCAAAAAGCCGAGGCGAAGATCAGCCCGGCCCAGCTCTTAACCTTAAGGCAGGGGCGAGGAGAAACGATCAGCAACTTCCTGACCCGTTTTTATAACGAGAGCCTTAAAGTCGATCGTCTCTCCGACGACGTTCTCATCTCGGCATTTCAAAATGCTATTCAGTCCGGGACTCTCTTCAGAGAGCTCATGAAGGCGTGACCAACGACCTCCAGGCAGTTATGGAGGATTGCTGATACATTCGCGGAGGCGGATGAGGCTGATCGGAAAAAGCAGGCAGCAGATCGGCCCGAAAACAACGATAAGAAGAAGAAAGAGGAGCGCACCGACCATGGGCAAGGTTGCCGAAGTGCCCTCGAAAGGTTACATCGAGGACCCCTCGAGTCCCGCTTAGGACCTCGGCCCAACCAAGACCGAAGTCAGTACACACCGCTGACGAAGTCCAGGGCCGAAATATACGAGCTTCATGCGAACTTGTTCGAGAAGCCGCCACCCTTGTCCCGAGGTGGATCGAAGCGCCGATCCAAGGAAAAATACTGCAAGTTTCACAATGACTATGGTCATGAAACCGAGGACTGCAGAGACCTCGCCTCGGACATCGAACACGTGGTGCGCGATGGTACCCTTAAGCTGTACCCAAAGTCACAACCAGCAAGAGGCCCGACCTCAAGGAAAGGGCAAGAGAAAGAAAAATAGGGGAGGCAACAACTGTGCACCCCACCAAGATAAAAAGTCAAAGCACGATGATGAAGACGAAGACGAGGACCAACCTCAATACGACAGAGTCATCGGTGCCATCACCGGGCTGCCTCCAGGCTCAACAAAGTCCTCACTGAGAGCCGAGGCCCGAAGCCAACAGAGAGAGGAACCTTCACAAAAGAGGTTCAAAAAAAATGAAGTCATCACCTTTTTCGATGACGACCTGGTCCCCAATGCCACACCCCATCAGGACGACACCATAATTCAAGCCGTGGTGGCTAACAGCTTGATTCACAGGGTGTTCGTAGACAGTGGAGCCTCAGTGAGCGTGCTCTTCAGAGACTGCTTCGACAAGCTCGGAATCGAAGAAGCCCGGCTGAAGCCGGCGTCCACTCTGTTGAAAAATTTTACACAATAAGAAACAACAACGGATGGCATCATTCCACTTCCCGTCACTATTGGGAAGAGCCCGTTGTCATCGACAAAGATCATCAACTTCTTTGTCGTAAAAGCTAACTCTCCCTATAATATCATCTTAGGGAGAGATTGGCTGACAACAACAAAGGCGATTTGCTCGGCATATCACCTGATGATCAAAATTCTGTCTAAAAACGGAGTGATCACACTTCGGGGAAATCAACTTCAAGCCAAGGAGTGCATGCAGGTCACACTTCGAGGTGCTGGGAATCAGCACCCTCAAGCATAGCAACTACAGAACCCCGAAGAGGTGGAGCAGACATCGTCTCCATCCGTTGAGCCGGTCGAAGACGTCGCATTATACGAAGATGACCCTGCCAAGGTCATCAAAGTAGGGTTCGTTGGAGAGTATGAGCTCCGAAGTTATATTATCCGGCTACTTCGGGAATATAGAGATGTCTTCGCTTGGTCACCGCTAGACATGACGGGGCTGGCACCAAGCGTCATCACTCATCACCTCAACATCGATCCCGAGGTGAAACCAGTTCGGCAGAAGCAGCGAGCTTTCGCAGCCGAAAGAAATCAAGTGATCCATGACGAGGTCCGCCAACTGCAAAATGCCGATATTTTATTCGAGGTGAAATATCCGACCTGGTTGGCCAACCCCGTAATGGTTAAAAAATAGGGAGGGGGATGGCGGATGTGCATAGACTACACCGACCTCAATAAGCACTGCCCAAAAGACTGCTACTCCCTTCCCAACATTGACAAGAAGGTAGAAGCTCTTGTTGGCCACAAGATGTTCAACTTCTTGGACCTGTACAAGGGGTATCACCATGTCCTCATGAGCACGGAGGACGCGCCGAAGACCGCCTTCGTCATGGACTTCGGCATCTATGCATATAAAAAGATGCCCTTCGGACTGAAGAACGCTGGAGCTACATACCAAAGGATGGTCAACAAAATATTCGAGGCTCACATCGGTAGAATTGTCGAAGTATATGTAGACGATATAGTTGTAAAAAGCAAGGAAATTGCCACTTGTGTAGACGACCTTAAAGTTATTTTTAGCCTACTTCGTGAAGTGAATCTAAAATTAAACCCAGAAAAGTGTACTTTTATGGTCCGATCTGGAAAAATTTTAGGGTGTTGGGTTTCACGCGAAGAATTAAAAGCTAACCCATCAAAAGTCCAAGTTATCCAAGAAATGAAAGTGCCGAAGTCAATCCATGACGTGCACAAGCTGACGGGCTGCCTAACTGCGCTAAGTCGTTTCCTGTCTAAGGCCGCCAAAAAACAACTATTGTTCTTCAAGATATTGAAGAAGGCGCCGAACTTCGAATGGAATGACGAGCACAGAAAAGCTTTCGACGACCTACAGAAGTACCTCGCAAACCTCCCTACTTTATCCGTGCCAAAAGAGGGCGAGGTCCTTTCCCTATACCTCGCCGCTTCGGATGAGGCAATCAGTGCGGTCCTGGTGCGAGAAGAAAAATGCCGTTAACTACCCGTCTATTTTATAAGCCGAGCCCTAAAAGGACCGGAGACGAGGGTACCAACCTTTGGAAAAGGTCGCACTTGCATTGGTAAATGCAGCAAGGAGACTTCGACCGTACTTCCACGCGCATCCAATACAAGTGCTAACCGACCTCCCACTTCGGCAAGTGCTTACCAAACCAGAAGCGTCCGGGCGAATTGCTAAATGGGCTATAGAACTCAGCGAGCACGCGATTTCCTTTGTACCTCGCCAGGCTATTAAAGGGCAAGCCTTAGCCGATTTCTTAGTAGAAGCCAAGTTCACGGACGTGCAGCAGTCAGCCGAACCTACCAAGGATAAATCAAAGGCCGAAGCACCGAAGCCACCGCCGCAAGACTGTTGGAAGGTCTATGTTGATGGGACATCAGGCAACAAAAGAAGCAGAGCCGGGGTCTTACTCATCAGCCCGGAAGGGAAGGAGACCACCTATGCACTCAGGTTCAACTTCCCGACCACAAATAACGAAGTGGAGTACGAAGCTATAATCGTTGGACTTCGCCTAGCCCAAGCTCTCCAAGTACAAGCCATTCAAGTTCACAGCGATTCTCAAGTCATAGTGAGCCATATGCTAGGCAAGTACGAGGCCAAGGGGGAACGAATGAAGAAATACCTCCATAAGGCCAAAATTCTACAACAGAGCTTCTCATATTTCGAGTTGGTGCGAATCCCAAGAGGAGACAATGACCGAGCTGACGCACTGAGCAAACTCGCGTCATCTTCAACGACCTCTCCGGTGGAAGAAGTACAACTCCGAAGTATTGATGAAGCCGAAGTTAATGTAGTAACCGAAGACGGACCGAACTGGATGACTCCACTTCGCAACTACTTAGAGAAAAGCGAACTCCCCACTGATAAGGTTGAGGCTAGGAAGCTCCTGGCTAAATCCACCAAGTACGTCCTAGAATAGGGAGTACTATATAGAAAATCCTACCTCCAGCCTCTCCTCAGATGTGTGGGGCCCAACCAAGCGAACTACCATTGCGCGAAGTCCACGAAGGGTCCTGTGGCAGTCACATCGGAGCTCGCGCCCTATCCAAATAGATCATGAGGTGGGGATATTACTGGCCCACCATGTTCCAGGATGCAATCGACCTCGTCAAACAATGTCCGAAGTGCTAAATCCATGCGACAGTTCCAAGGTTGCCACAGACCGAACTGGCCAGCATGCAAAGCCCATGGCCGTTCATGCAGTGGGGAATAGACATTGTTGGCCAGTTCGAAAAAGCTCCTGGCCAACTACAGTTCCTCATTGTAGCCATCGACTACTTTACGAAGTGGGTCGAAACCGAACCTCTGGCACGGATTACAAGTAAAAATGCCCTAAACTTCGTTCGGAAGAACATAGTTTGTCGTTTCGGCATACCTCATGTCCTCGTCTCAGATAATGGAACCCAGTTCACAGACATGACATTCAGAGAATGGTGTGACGAACTCCACATCCAACAAAAGTTCACCTCGGTAGCTCATCCTCAAGCGAATGGCCAAACCGAGGTTACGAACCGAACGATAGTCAAGGGGTTAAAAACCCGACTTGATAAGGCCAAAGGAGATTGAGCAGCAAACTTACCCCAAGTCCTGTGGTCGTATCGAACTACCCCCCGGACATCACACGGTGAAACACCATATAGTTTGGTGTATGGAACCGAAGCGGTGATCCCGGTAGAGATCGGCTTGCCGAGCCCCCGAACGCTTAACTTCACAGCCCAAGACAACAAAGAGGGACTTCGAACTAACTTGGATTTGCTGGAAGAAAAGCGGGGAACAAGCCTACATACAAGAAGCTCGATACAAACAACAAGTAGCTCGGTATTATAATAACTGGGTGAAGCATCAGCAGCTCCAAATAGGCGACTTCGTACTTCAAAATAACGAGGTCAGTAAGGCAGAGAAGCTCGGCAAGTTAGAAGCCACCTGGGAAGGACCATACCGAGTTCAAGAAGTCCTCCGGCAAAGGGTCGTATAAGCTTACCCACTTATCTGGTGAGCCCATACCCCATACATGGCACATTACTCATTTAAAGAAATACTTTGTATAAATGGAGAGTAATATTCATTTAGGTTGTAAGTATCGAGTCAGGTCGTCTTGTCAAGTTTTGTCTTATTTTAACGTCAGTTTTATATCAATTAAATTTTTAATTTTTCGTTTACCCTGCTTAAGTCTTTTTGCATACATCTTGCACATCTCTCTCTCGTTTATATTGAGTATCTCGATTTTAAAATCCTGACGAGGATTATACAAATTAAACTCCACTTCGGAGTAACACCTAAACGCGCGTAAGGGGACCACCCCTATCGATAAATTCGACAAATAAGGAACCTGAAAGCCTTAACTTCATCTTCAGACGAAGTGGCTCCCTGAAAGCCTTAACTTCGTCTTCAGACGAAGTGGCTACCTGAAAGCCTAAACTTCATCTTCAGACGAAGTGGCTACCGGAAAGCCTTAACTTCATCTTCGGACGAAGTGGTTACTTGCAAGCCTTAATTTCGTCTTTGGACGAAGTGGCTATTTAAAAGCCTAAACTCCGTCATCAGACGAAGTGGCTACTTAAAAACTGAGCTTCGTTTCATGGCGAAGTAAGCTGTCTTCATTTAAAAACAGGGACAGTTCTTAGTTAAAAACAAAGATGAAAAACTCAAATGAGAGGGCAAAATTTCCGTTTTATTTCATGAAAATGGAAAATGTACAATTATTACGAGGAACCCGGAGGCCTAGGCTTACTAAAGCTAAGCCAATCTCTAGCGAAATCCCTACTAGAGTTAAAGTTCAAAATATCATCTACGCTTAGCCTGCCTCTACCTCGTCCGGGAGCTAAACTTTGACCTCTACCTCGGTCACTTTGAGTTCCACGACCTCGGGCACCTTGGCTCGCTCGACCTTGACCTCGTCCAGATGCCAACCGCCGCTCTTGACTGTAAAATTCTCGAGAATGGCGTGTGACAATCCTAAGATCAGGGTTGGCCGACTCGAAGATTCACCTTCCAAGAATTCTCTAGAAGTGCGGTCAAGCAATCTCGAGTCCGAACCAGGAGTAGCCTAAGTCGAACACTCAGCCTCTGACAAGATACGTCGCTTCAACTTCGGAAAGCGATTAAGAACTGTCTCGTAGATGTTCGCTACATGAATGAGTTCTTCAAATTCATCCCGAACCTGCCAGGAGTCCATCCCATATTGGTCCCTGTAGCTTCGGCACCGAGCCTGGAGTTCCTTGACCTTACTATAGGTCTCAGAAATGGTGGATCCCCCAGCTCGGTGAATAATATGTTAGAACCGGGACCGCATCGGATATTAATTTAATTAAATACAGATTATATTAACATAATTCATCACAGATCTTAAAGCGGAAACAGATCTGAGAATTATACCTGTTTGTGTAGGCGATTTAAGTAGAGGCAAAAGATCTTCCACGCACTAGATCTCTGCACACGAGATCTAGCTCTTGATCGTAAACCCCGAGATCTTCTGGAGTATTCCCTAGCAACGAGAAGAATTTCGAGTGGGCGAAAATCTATCTTCTCTGCACTACCCAGAAACCGGCGCCCTCTTCTCCAGATTTATGAATCTGTGAAATCACGTACTTTCACTCTCCACTTATCCCATATTTATATAAGAAGTGGAGTGGTGAATAAGTTAGGGCTTGGTTAATGGGCCAGGCTATGCTCTATTGGGCTACTCCAGGGATCTTGAGGAGGATATGGACTGGGCCTTCCAATATAATTAAATAATCCAAGTATTCTCTGGCCCCGAATACTCTATTTAATTATATTAATATTATAGTCTTTCCACTATAGTAAAATAATATTGCATCGCCGTCCATTCCCAAATTACTACATACCGGGCTCCTCTTTGAATTATATTATTTCCCGTGTTTAAGATATCGCATGTCCATTAATTAATTTAAGCTACTGACTGCTTTAATTAATTAATATCTATAACCGAGAGTAGTACCCGTTCAACCTCATTATTATACCGGAATAAATTCCACTTGCAAGATTTGATATAATAATCCTTAGAACGCCTCAAGGGGACATCATCAACTCGGCGCACCGAGACACGATTTCTAGCTATAATATTAATTATCATATTTATAATATTATTACCCAAGATACGGAGAATCTTTGAGTTGCAATAACTCTCACTCATGGTAAATCAAAGTAATAGCTATTATAAATACATAATTGAATATTATGACAACTAGAATTAAGAAATAATAATCGTCCGAAATGTGATCCTTTTTAAATCAGTATAAAAGGATTTATCTCACCTCGATCCCGTTCAGTGCAACTCTGATCGTATGCACTAGTATAAGCTAATAGCCAAGACCAACTATTATCTAGCATTATACTACAACCTTAACAAGTAATTTGTCCAGGATTACTTTCGGTTGCGAACACCATTTAACTATATAAGAAACCGATAATATGATCTTCCGTGTGACCACCCACACCATATTATCTATAATATATAGTACCGGACATTTATTTGCATAACCATAACACGAATTAATATGCAAATCATATGACAATATTTATTTCCATAAAACAGGAAGATACAGTTAATATACACGCATAAAAGTATGCTTTGCAGTATATAACCCCAACAATCTCCCACTTATACTCAAAGCATGCTTTTAAGTATACCTCCACACTAAATTTTCTCCCACTTATACTCAAAGCAGTGCTGTCATACGTCTGATTCCCTTTCCCTTCATGCGCTTATCAAAAACCTTCGATGACATGCTAATCGTGAAGGAAACCAACTGGGTATCTTCCAACGTAATCTTTGACATCACAACGTCTCCTCGCATTACGATAACTCGTAACATAAAGTACTTATTTTCAATGTATTTACTGGCCTTGTGGTATTATGATTCTTTTAAATTTGCTACTGCACCAGAATTGTCACAACAGATTGTGATTGTTCTAGGCAAATTCAGAATCATGTCCAAGTCCAACAAGAAGTTCCGGAGCCATCCAGCCTTTCAACTAATGGCTCCACCTCCCAGTACAAAACACATCCCGAGGTAGACTTTTGAAAAAACCTATCTGATTGGAAATCAGTATAACCCAAAAGGGAATAAACTGTCAGGCTGAAAGATTCACATATAATCTCGTGTCCTGGATTATATTCTTTACAGCAGTTTATTGCTCTTAACCAGGGTTAAATTGATATCTGAAAAACATGCCAACGACATAACAGATATCATGTCTGGTGTAAAGTATAACATACATGAAGCTTCCTTTTGCAGAGGCATATGGAACCGACTTCATGTCATTTATCTATCTCTGTGTCTTGTGACACATTTCTTTAGACAAATGAACTCCTTTTCAAAATAGCAAGAAGCCTTGTCGGAGTTTTCCATGCTAAAACACTTTACTACCGTATCAATATAAACCATTTGATGAAAGCACAACATTCTCTTCTTACGATCACGAAAGATCTTAATTCCAAGAATGTGAACAGCTTCACCCAAGTCCTTTATATTGAATATCTTGGACAACCACATCCGTACGTCCGATAACTACTCCACGTTGTTGCCAATCAGGAGTATGTCATCAACATACAGTACTAGAAACATCACAACGTTTCCGTTACACTTTTTATACACACTACTCTCCCTGATCACATTGACTAAATCCATATGACTGGATTACCTCAAAAAATATGTGTTCCAGGACAAGATGCTTGCTTAAGTCCATACGGATCGCTTAAGTTTGCAAACCAGATGCTTATCCTTTTTGACAATGTATCCCTCTAGTTGGCGCATGTAAATGGATTCCTCAAGACTACCATTAGAAAAAATGATCTTGACATCCATTAGCCAAATCTCCAGATCTATATGAGCCGTAATGGCTACTTACCAAAACTTGTGCATCTTCCTCTTGGATTGCCTCTATACATGTCCATGGGTAATGTCGTCTTTACATGGTAAGATATCCGAAGATTCTCCCAAATACAACCATCTTTTAGGTTGAAAGATGACCCTCCCACTACAACAAGGCACTACCTGAGAGTTTGTGTTAGTGTCAACACGTGGTGCAATTCGTGGTGTAACATCTAGTACGGGTGGTTCTGGCACCGCCTTTTCCCTCATTTCTAAAATGATCTCACTAGTGGGTTTATAACTATTCACGTAGTCTTCTTCCAAAAATCGAGCATTTGTGCTGATTCTGATCTTTTGGACTACAAGACTATAGAATAGACCACCTCTCGTTACCTTAGGTTATCCTACAAACAACCGTATTTCAACACGAGGTCCTTAAGGGACCAGGCTTAGAACATACGCCGTTGCTTGTAAACCCTAAAACGTAAAAGGTAAATAAAATAGCTCATCATCAACCGAAACATTTCTAAGAATGTTCGGTTCCTTCGTTCCGCCATGCCACATTGATGTGGTATTCCTGGCGCAGTAAGCTGGGATGCAATTCCAGCTTTTGACATGTGTTCCAAAAATTCACCACTAAGGTATTCACCTCTTCGATCAAACCGAAGAGATTTGATATATTTAACATGATGATAATCAACTTTAGCCTTGAACTCCTTGAATTTATCAAGGATTTAGACTTCTGTTTCATCAAATATATCCATGCCTTGAGTAATCATCAAGAAATGATGAAGTACTCGTAGCCACCCCTTAGCTTGTACCGATATTGGACCACACACGTCCGTATGAATCAAATCCAACATACTTTCTAATCTATTGCCCTTGGATCTAAGATGACCAAAACTTTAGATACCAGATATATGTTTGATTCATACTAGAAGGTTCTTTACATTTAAAGAATTGATGTTGTGCTATTTATTGCAGTTTGCGCACAACTAATGTACGTCTCCCACTGCATTGACCTCTACTTTTTGTAATGTCTCCCACTGCACTGACCACTACTTTCGTAGTGTCTCCCACTGCAATGGCCTCTATTCAAATGAGGACAGGCCGCCATAATTTGTCTTTTTTGCTTACAACCATAACACTCTCCTCTTGGTTTCTTTATCCCACCTTGAGTAGTTATTCTCCTTCTGAGCGTCACCTCCTTAACCACCACCACCTTGCTTCTTCTTCCTTTAACCATCCTTTGGTTTAAAAAGGAGTAGAAGCTGCGGTGATCAATGCTTGAGAACCGGTTTGAAACATCTCAGCATTGATGAGTTCATTGAGCAATTCGGTTAGCTTGTACATGAATTGATTCATGTTATAGTTGAACCGAAACACATCAAAACTCATAGGGATCGATTCTATTATGACATCGACCTAAGTTTCCCCATCGATTTCATAACCTAGAACCTCCATTTAAGACAACTGATCATCTTAAGAACATGGTCCCTAATAGGAGTATCTTCAACCATTTTCATCGACAAAAGAATATTTTGTCAAACTTGGTATCCATGATGACTAAACATCTCCGTGAAACTAAGCTTCACACTGTGTAGGCATACTCTCCTTAGTGGTACATAAGGACATTCCTCAGTAAGGACAAACTTGTATTCGTTAGCAGTCAAGACAATGTCCAAGTTACATTTCCAATCGTGATAATTGGAACTCTCGAATTTGTTTTTCATTGAGTATTCAATCAAGTGAACCGAAAAACATAGTATAGCTTGGAAATAAAATAACTAACACAAAGTTAATGTCATATACTTTGAAGCATTCATTATATTGTAAAACCTTAAATCAATATAATATGCAACCCCCGACTCCTCAAGATTTTATATGTAAGCCACGTAGGGTGGACGTTTACAAATAATCTCTATAAGTAGGTTTTTACGCCTTTAATTTCATTATCCAATCAACCTTCACCTTATGATTGATGAAATTAACAGTCGGTCACTCCTAGCCATGTAAATTAAATTAATTACCTTTCCGTCGGGAAATAATTAATTAATTTATATCTAAGTGAAATACCATAATTTAATATTCTGAAAAATACCGTTTTATAAGAATAACCCTACCGTAGGGAGGTGATATCGATATAAAACTATTTTTCAATGTTATCCATCGAAATTTCAAAATAGTGAAATTAATTAACACCTCCGAAGGGATATGCCCGGATCAGTGAGCGAATGTTATTTAATCCATATTTTGAAATTCCAATTCTTTTTAGGAAGTTTAAACCAATGAAATCCATAATTAGCACCTCCGTAGGGATACGCCCGGATCAGTGAGCAAATGCTAATTATTTCATTTTTAAACCAATTATGGAGGCTAGAATTAATAATAATTTTCGGAAAAATACGGAATTAATCGAAAATTAAAATTAATACAGTACCACTTAGTCATTTTAAACCAAGGTTTTAATTCATTTTTCAAGCATAGCATGTAATTAAAAATCGCGAATAATTAAACAACATGCTATCCACAAAACATCGAATAAACAAGCACAAGATAATTAATTAAAAAATAATTATTCAATTATCATGGCCTTCAGTTTCTTCGAACAGGCTTGAAAAATTGAAGTGGGTCGATGGGCTCGAAAATTCGGAGTTGATGCTATTAAGGCCACAAATTGGGCCTGAAGTTCAGTCCTTAAGAATTTGGGCCTAGAGTTTGGCCCAACTTGAACAAAGAACCAAACCATAGCCTTCTCAACACCACACGCCGTCACCATCGCAAGAAGAGTCGTCGGAGGCTCCCACTGGAACACCGCCGCAAGGAGTCGCCGGATTCGCGCCAGAAACCAGCGACCAGCTACTGCCGCCACACAAAACGCAGCAACAGCCGCTGCTGCTGTTTCTCACGTCACGCTTCCGGTCTCCGCCCCCTGCCATCGTCCAGAAGTCGTTGGCGTCCATAAGAATACCGGATGACCGCCCAGCAGCAGCCCACAACTGTCGCGATTCTCTGAGTTCCGAGAAACCCCAGATCGCATCGCCGCTGCGCACAGCAGCTCCGTCCGCTGCTGCTGCTACACCAGCAGCTGTTACTTGCCTCCGACACACACACTGCCGCTTCCACGACTGCTGCTGTATCAGGGTGCCCCGATGTCGAGGAAAACCGAAGCAAGCGTTGTGGTGCAGATGAACAACAGCTTGCGCGATTTGATCGAAATCATCGCGCCGCCAATCATCCCTACAGTTCCGTCGCTGCTTCTCCTCTCTTCCAGGTGCGCCGCCGGAGTTGAAGAGTCACCCGCAGTGGCTGCAGTGGTGCCGACGATCAGCAGCCAACGCGATAGGGTCAAAACCCATCGCACCGGCAGTCGCCGCCAAAGCCCCGCTGCTGCTGACCTCTCCAATCGCCCATGTACGCCTGCAGCTGCTGCACGCTTCCATGTGCACCGCCGCCGTCGAGGAGCACACCCAGCATCTGCTGCAGTCTTGGTGAACCAAGGCAGCCACGGTCAGGACGAATCCCACCCGTGATGCTTTTCACCACCACAGCGCCGACGTGTCTCCCACAGTCAACGTACACCTGCCGCTGCTACAGCCACGTCCTCGCCATCCTCGACGGCGATTGGCTGCTGTTGTGGTGCCGACGAGGTGGAGATCGTAGCCATAGTTGCCACGCTCCTCATCGCCACAGAGCCACCATGTCGCCCCAACATCCGACGAGCGACGTCGTCTCCTCCTTCACCATGCCGCAGCCATGGACGGTTGATCTAATCTCCATCCATGATTGCCCGTTGATCGATTTACATAGAACTTGATTTTACAATCGAAATTACAACAAAAAATCGAAACAAAAATCTATTCTAACACGATCAACCCTCGTGTGTTACAAACGCAGCCACAAACAGGCTGATTTTAATACAAAATTAAAACCAAAATCATTCATATTAACCATGATAATTGGATCTCTGCGAAACAAAATTTGCATCCAACAACAAATAATATGAAACATATAATCACAATTAATTAAATCAACAGAGCCGATTTGGCTCTGATACCAACTGTTAGAACCGGGACCGCATCGGATATTAATTTAATTAAATACAGATTATATTAACATAATTCATCACAGATCTTAAAGCGGAAACAGATCTGAGAATTATACCTGTTTGTGTAGGCGATTTGAGTAGAGGCAAAAGATCTTCCACGCACTAGATCTCTGCACACGAGATCTAGCTCTTGATCGTAAACCCCGAGATCTTCTGGAGTATTCCCTAGCAACGAGAAGAATTTCGAGTGGGCGAAAATCTATCTTCTCTGTACTACCCAGAAACCGGCGCCCTCTTCTCCAGATTTATGAATCTGTGAAATCACGTACTTTCACTCTCCACTTATCCCATATTTATATAAGAAGTGGAGTGGTGAATAAGTTAGGGCTTGGTTAATGGGCCAGGCTATGCTCTATTGGGCTACTCCAGGGATCTTGAGGAGGATATGGACTGGGCCTTCCAATATAATTAAATAATCCAAGTATTCTCTGGCCCCGAATACTCTATTTAATTATATTAATATTATAGTCTTTCCACTATAGTAAAATAATATTGCATCGAAGTCCATTCCCAAATTACTACATACCGGACTCCTCTTTGAATTATATTATTTCCCGTGTTTAAGATATCACATGTCCATTAATTAATTTAAGCTACTGACTGCTTTAATTAATTAATATCTATAACCGAGAGTAGTACCCGTTCAACCTCATTATTATACCAGAATAAATTCCACTTGCAAGATTTGATATAATAATCCTTAGAACGCCTCAAGGGGACATCATCAACTCGGCGCACCGAGACACGATTTCTAGCTATAATATTAATTATCATATTTATAATATTATTACCCAAGATACGGAGAATCTTTGAGTTGCAATAACTCTCACTCATGGTAAATCAAAGTAATAGCTATTATAAATACATAATTGAATATTATGACAACTAGAATTAAGAAATAATAATCGTCCGAAATGTGATCCTTTTTAAATCAGTATAAAAGGATTTATCTCACCTCGATCCCGTTCAGTGCAACTCTGATCGTATGCACTAGTATAAGCTAATAGCCAAGACCAACTATTATCCAGCTTATACTACAACCTTAACAAGTAATTTGTCCAGGATTACTTTCGGTTGCGAACACCATTTAACTATATAAGAAACCGATAATATGATCTTCCGTGCGACCACCCACACCATATTATCTATAATATATAGTACCGGACATTTATTTGCATAACCATAACACGAATTAATATGCAAATCATATGACAATATTTATTTCCATAAAACAGGAAGATACAGTTAATATACACGCATAAAAGTATGCTTTGCAGTATATAACCCCAACAATCTCCCACTTATACTCAAAGCATGCTTTTAAGTATACCTCCACACTAAATTTTCTCCCACTTATACTCAAAGCAGTGCTGTCATACGTCTGATTCCCTTTCTCTTCATGCGCTTATCGAAAACCTTCAATGGCATGCTAATCGTGAAGGTCGTTATTGAACGAATGTTCAAAAATGATAGGATCATTCAAGGAATTTCAATAAGTCAAGAAGTACAAGAATGAATAGTCACAAGTATTCTGCACAAGGTCATCTTTATTGCAGTGGGAGTGTTTTTAGAAATAGAACACTAAATCGTTTTTCATATACATCAAGCAATTAGTTTTCTTGGAAAATGTACATGAGGAAAGAAACGACCACGTGAACATGAAAGTTTAATTGAGAAGGTTAAAGTAATTGATACGATCCATGTTAATTTGCAAGGTTCATTGTTGGATTTAGATCCATGATGAAAAGTGCAAATGGCAATGGAAGAACAAAGTTGATATGAAAAATATAGAAAAAGTTTTTTATATTTTTATATTAACACTTTTTGTACCTCATAAGTTATAATCCAATATCTGTTTAAAGTCAATGGCTTTTGGCAGGAAAATATTTGGATATAACGGTTATGTTGGATCAAATGTGTATCAATTAAGGACATTATTCTGAATGCTTGATAACTCTTGCGGAAATTCGAATAATAGGAGCATTTATGGAATGACATGCATAAAATCAAGTTTTATGGAACGTGTCAATAAATGTTATAGTTCTCATGGTAATGAAGATGATAGGTGTGATTTTCTTGTACATTATGTGATGATATCACTAACTTTGGCAACATTGTGAAAGTATTATCAGACATAATAGTGATGGTTATCCGAACAGTTTAAGACGCAGAATTTGAATAATGTAGGGTACATCCATAAGGATAGTATACATGATTCAAGTATTCTACGTAGGTTACTGTTCTGACTAGGTTATCGATATAATTTATATCGAAAAAGTGTCAGATATTTGCTATTGCTGCGTGCAAAGGTAACAAATATAGTTCATTAATGAACACGGATAATCGGGGAGTGTGTTGGTAAATGAGGTAATCGACCTTAAATCTATGTGTTCACTTAGAAAAGGAGAACCATACCTTGGAGAATCTCGGAACAGTAAAATGTTTATGAGAGTTCTTTCATGACAAGCTAAATATGTAGTGGGAGCTACTAAAGCAGCTGTATGGTTGGAAACTTTACTTTGTGAAATGGTAGTAATCCTATCTTGCAAGAAATCTCAAATGAGTTTTCAAGTGCAGAAGCAAGATCTATGGATTTGTCAACCTGGAAAAACACATAGGAGTACCGATTGGTTTATGTAACCATAAGGCGATATTGCGTGTATAAAGGAACATTTAAGCAGGAATGTTCATATGGCGGTTTATTCACTAAATTGAGTATGCCGGCACCTCGGAAGCACGTGGTGGGCATTGTCTCAGTGATCCTCCCACGGTAAAATCTTTCAGTATAAGTGGGAGAAGATGTGAAATACAGTGATGCCATATAGTTTCCGATAGACACATGGGTATACTAAAAGTTTTTACTTTAGTATAAGTGGGAGATTGTTGGGGTTGTTGTATATAGCTAAAGCAAAAACGTGTTTTAGTATATATGACATGTATTCCACTGGTAACAATCACCTATCTGAATAAATATATTAATAAGAATAAGCCCTATATCTCATGTTTTAGAACACGTGGACGGCTCGGGTGTCAGGGAGATCACGCAGCGTTCGACAATAATTATGAGATATAAACAGTGTCACAGTCGAGATAGCTTGGGAAAACTATCGGTTTAGACTGCAACATAACGGTAGTGGCGGGTCTCAGTCGCTAGTTATGTTGGTACGGTGGAACGTATTGACAGGATCGAGTGAGATAAGGTTCTTCTGATACTGACCCTAGCAATAGGTGAAGAACTAGAGATCTCGGGATTTAGAGATATGATCTTAATCTCGATATGCTATTAGAGATATATGTGTTGTTCACTGTTACTTTGACTTGTATAGCTAAGGGTCTATCGCAGCATCCCTGATGACTTGCATCTTGGGTAACATGAGGGCACATAGTATGTCTAATTAGTTATATCGAGACACCGTGTCCGTATTAGGTTGAGAGATATCCCCTCAGGGAGTTCACAAGGTTTATTATACCAAGTCATGCATGCTGATTAAGTTCAGGTATAATAATAAGGGGTGAACGGGTACTACTTGAGGAAAATAAGATGTTAATTAATTATGAGCAGTCAGAGGAGCTCTAATTAATTAATGGATATCGGAGTCATTAAACACGGGGATAGCTCTAAATAAAGTATCAGCCCCAATCTACAAATTGGGACAGAGCGGTGATTCAGTTGTGATTCTTTAGTGGAATGCATCACAGCTCTAATGAAATAAATGTTCTGGGTTGATCATGGTTATTTCATTAGGTAAGGCTAAACTCTGTCTGGTACATAGATCCCTGGGGTGGCCCAAGAGCTCTTCAGGAAAGGAATTCAAGGTATTATTGAGGGATATCAGTTTTGGACTGAAAAGAGGCATTATGGGTTTGAGCCCATTAATGTGGCGCCTACTGTAGTGTAGGGGACGCCAGTTTCCTCTTTTAGTGTCCATCTGATCTCAATAATTGTACTCTGGTTAATTATATAATTATGGAATAAATTAATATCTAATTAATTAAGATTTATTCTTAATTAAGGAATTAGATAATTAATTTAATAATTATATATTATTTTCCTTATAATAATTAGGATTAATTCTAATTATATTTAATTAGAATTTGTTCCAGTAATTATTAACTAAACCGGGCTTTAATTAATTAAAGCCCGTGACTTAGTGGACAAGGAAAGTGGCGCCCCCTCCTCTTATAAATAAGGAGGAGGAGATTCTCAAAAACCTAAGTGTTGTGTTGAAGCAGTGAGAATCGGCGCCTACTGCATCAGAGGGAGAGTTCCTGGTTCCAAAGTTCCTAGACGCCCACACAGTCGAAGAACTTCGAGGAAAGGGATCACACCTCAGTAATCTAGACCTGTAGATTACTCCGTCGGCACAGATCTGAGGTATAACATTCTAAACTCGATTATATGATTTAGTCGCATTTAAATTATCACATCCAATTCGAAGATCCTGTGGGAAAAAAGGAATGCTTTCAAGCAGCAGTTCCAGCAATATCGTCAATCACCGCTGAGACAATCGGGGTGCTCATGGCACTCACCAGCTGAACCGCCATCCGAGAGAAGTGCATAGACCGGAAGACTCGTTCCACCAAAGCGCGGAACACACCTACCTGTCCAGCTACCATTCCGGCAACTTGGGCCCTCAGCCGACCTACTTCTGCCTCTAGCTCGGCAGCCCTCTTCTTCGCCTCTTCAGCGACAGCCGAAGCTGCCACCTCCCTCTCCGCTGCTGCCTGCGCCGCGGCCTCGGTGATATAGATCTTAGCCATTAGCCGATCCTCCACCGCCGCGACCTCGGCAGTCTTTCTCTGGAACTTAGCAACTCCACTTGTGATGAAGTTCGCCAAGCCTCGCAACCCGTCCAAAGCCACCTCGGCTTCCTAAAAAAGAAAAAAAAAGGGAAAAATTTTATTAGATGGTACCATCACCACATACAACTGCTTCCAGTTTCACACTTACCTCGGGAAATGACATCTCCCGTGCATGTCCTTGGCCCGAGGTCGGGCCACTCTCGACGATCGTTACTTCGTCATCCAGCGGAAGTAACATCCATTGAGGTCGTTGGCCCACCAACTGCGCTGGAGGGGAGCTTAGGAAGGAAGCGTCCAACTGCGAACTCACAGACACCGACCTCCCTAGGTCGGTTGTCCTTTCCGACGATATCGCCGAAGTCGTCTTCTCAACCACGGAAGCAGAGGGTTTCTGCCTCTTCCTCTTGTTCTTATTCTGAAGAGCAGCCTGGATAGCTTGAGCGTCCACTACAAAAAAAAGAAAAGAAATAAAAAGCCAGTGTCAGTCAACACCAACAGAATGTCGAACACAAAGTAGTAAAGCAGGGCCTCACCCAAGTCCGCAGTGGATACGAAATTATATGGGCTTAGCCCATGGCTTGCGAGATCAGCCTCCGAATAATCCCTCTCAATGAGGCCGAGGCTCATCAAGTCCTTCTCGAGCTCACTGATGGGTTTCCTAGTGTCTCGAGACGAGAACTTATCCTTGGTCCAAGAATACAACAGCACGCCTTCAGTCCGGCAGAAGAAAAATTTCTTCTGCCAGTTCGGCACCTTGGTGGGCGTCCCTAACTTAAACTTATTAATAGGGGAAAGGTAAGCGCACCCCGTTGGACCAAGCTTAGGTCTAAAAAATCTAAGAAACGAATCTACAGAAGGCGTACCACCACGGCGGCTGACCTCGAAACAAAACCCTACGACCTGCTTGATGGAGGGCGGTGCCAACTGACCTAACGCCAGTTGCGATTCCTCTAACAGCTCGACAAAAAAAGGATTCAAAGGAAACCGTAGCCCGAAATGAAAATAGTCTTCATATACGGTAAAAAATCCTATGGGAGGAGAACTACCCCTATCCTCATCACGAGGTAGAAACAATTCCATCGACTCAGGAAACAAGAAACGACGAGCCAAATCTTGCATATGAGAGAGAGACATGGTGGAGGCACGTGCCAGAGAGGCGTTGGACCCGACCAACGGTGGGAATTCGATTTCTCGAAATGCCGGCAGGACGAACGCGCGAGTATATACATTTAACCAAACCTTCGCCGGAAATCCCCTAAACGGCGAAGGCGAAATCTTTATGTTCGCCCTATCAGTACCTACTTGGGGAGAAGAAGAAGAATCCATTATGAGGGAAGTACTTACTTGTCACAACTTTTTCCGACTACAAATCACCGGGAAATAGACTGAACGGCGGCGGCGATTGCAAAATTTTGGTTTAGGGTTTTTCCTCTCGCTTACAATTGTAAATCGATTGAGGGGGGAAAATGTTTTCTAGCGTACATAGGAAGCTTTTATAAGCAAAGGCACGCCTTTTCAAATCCCGCCTCTTCACCTGCTCCAACAAAAAAGCAACGCGTGTCCTACTTACCCTGACACCAACAGTCGCGCCCTTCACATCACGACTATTCAAGCCCGACCTCGTTCGACGAGGCGGTACGCACTTCGCCTTCATCGAAATACTAATTTCGACAGGGGCAAGTGTAATTCAAGCCTGACTTCGTTTGACGAAGCGGTACGCTCTTCGACTTCGTCGAAATACTAATTTCGCCGGGGATGTAATTCAAACCCGACCTCGTTCGACGAGGCGGTACGCACTTCGACTTCGTCAAAATACTAATTTCGATGGGGGCAAGTGTAATTCAAGCCCGACTTCGTTCGACGAAGCGGTACGCACTTCGACTTCGTCAAAATACTAATTTCACCGGGGGCAAGTGTAATTCAAACCCGACCACGTTCGACGAGGCGGTACGCACTTCGACTTCGTCGAAATACTAATTTCGACGGGGGCAAGTGTAATTCAAGCCCGACCTCGACGAAGCGGTACGCACTTCGACTTCGTCGAAGTTCTAATTTCGACGGGGGCAAGTGTAATTCATTCTTTACCTCGTTTGACGAGGCGGTACGCACTTCGACTTCATCGAAACACCTTTCCAAATCACTACGGTGGCCTCGCTTTTCAGACTTTTTGGGGGGGGGGGATGTGATAGGATGTGACCTAGCGACTAGGCCCAAGCCTCAGGCCCAATATAATTAGACCTGGTCCAGCTCGGCCTATATCAGCTAGGCCTACTCGAAACTCACTTCGGCCCAATCCCGGACAAAGCCCAGCAGAGCAAGTCTAGAAGCTCGGCCAAGCCCAAACCCAGTAACCCACGATCACAAACGTGGAGGCGGTTACACACGATCTCCATGAGGAACTACCCATGACCTCGGTTGTAACCGTTCTTAGTTCTCTATAAATAGTGTCACTTGTATACGATTGAACACACATTGTAATAGCTGCTGGAACACTTGAATACTATACATTCTCTCATTTCCCGTGGACGTAGATCTAACAAACGATCGAACCACGTAAAATCCTCTTGTGTTTTTCATTTTTCTCTCGTACAATCACTCTAAAAATTCCACGATCGATCAGCTGAATTGCCAAAAATTTATGTTCACGTTGATGCTCAGCGCATATGATGGAAGAACTTTGTATTCGAAAGTATGATTCAATATTGAACTGATATTCGTCAATTTCTCGCTGGGAAATGGAAAAGGAAAAGGCACGCATTTGCTTTAATCTGCACAAGAAAAACTATGTTAAAAAAAATAAGCTTTAAACTTCTAGAAAAAAATACAAAGATATCCGAATGGTATTTGACAATTGAAGACAAAAAAAAAAATAATAATAATAGAAATTTTGCTTCGATGCTTCTTGCAATTTTGCTCAGAGTAAAAAAGAGAAGATAGAAAGAAACGATAATTGAAAGATGAGCTTGAGATCCATATATAAATTCAAAATATCAGATTGGAAGCGTACTGAAGCAGCTAAAATTCAAAGGAAGCATTAATAATTGCCTCGAAAATGGAAAAGCAATACTGACATTGGTAATAAAAAAAAGTAAAATAATAATATCACTAATAATAATAGCACTGAAAATTGGGCAGTAAAAAAAAAGTTATCACTGCTCTATTTTCTTATAGTAAGATAGCCCGAAGGCCCCAAACCGTCGCTTTGAACCTCACTAGCCTATAATTTCATCTAAACCTACATTCATTACAGTAGTGTGAGTCGTCCTTCAAAGTTCTTCTACTTCTTGCTAATTCTTCCCCCCGCTGGCCATCTTCACTGTCGATAATAAAAAACAGTCACGTTCTCTTTTCTTAAGTTCTGCAGTTTTTTTTGTTTTTTTTTTTCTTTTTCTTGTGAACGCCATTCAAACTTCTTCAGATTCAAAGTTCTAACACATGAATTAAAGTCCGAAAAACCTTTACTTAGCGTTGCAGTATCTCGCTCGCTCCATTTATTTTCGAAGGTTTGTAGACATCTTTTACAAATGGGTGAATTTATGTCTTTAATACTGTTTTGAGCTGAATTTATAATTCTTATGTTATTCTGAATATAAACTTTCTCTTGTACGGAGTATAATTTATTAGTAAAGATGTTAAAATCATAAAAAAAAAAAAAAAAAAAAAAAAAAACACACTCTTTGGGTTATGTTGCAAAATAATTTATTTTTTTGTTCATCTAGGTCATGTTGGGCTTCTTGATTCCAGTTGTGTAGAATCTACTAATTATTATTAATGACATCATGCACTCTGGTGGGAAACTCTTCTTGCTAATGGTTTTGCTACTGAATCAGGATGAAGTTGGAAGAATTAACAGACAAGTTTTTGAATGAAATTAAGAAATTGATGGATGGGGAACTAGTGACAAATCGATCTAAAATCTTGGAAATTATTTGAAGAGCCAGGCTCCAATGGGATGATATTAAACACTTGAACGGAAAGTTCACGAAGATGGTACACATCATGTTGGATTTGTCCAATTTGATCTATCTTTAGCCCATGTTTGGTTTACTTTTTTTGATTATGGAAAGAAAAATAAATAATTGATTATATTACTTTTCGTTTGGTTTGAGTAATAGATTATCCATTTTTCTTACTTGGGGGTAACACAATCCACCAATTGTTACCCCTCAAAAAGGAGGGGAAACAAGGAGAAAGAGAATCTCTTACAAGTGATTCCCTTCCATTATTGAATCAAACACTCAATAAAAGTGATCGTTATTATTATCATTTCCTTACTTAATTAACTTGATTCCATTCTTTTTCCATTATCCAACTTGAATTAAACGAGCATTTTAATGGAGTATGTTAGGATGAAGATATATGGGAGAAGAATTGATTCATGAATATACCTCTCGTCTCTCAATGCCCTTGATCCCTCTCGTCTGTCAATGCCCTTGATCGAG
Organism: Mentha longifolia; assembly: GCA_001642375.2. Classification (NCBI taxonomy): domain Eukaryota; kingdom Viridiplantae; phylum Streptophyta; class Magnoliopsida; order Lamiales; family Lamiaceae; genus Mentha; species Mentha longifolia. The sequence continues at coordinate 30,147,282 of CM038113.1, forward strand.
TTGTAATCCGAACCTGTTCTTGCCAGCTTGGAGTATTTCTACCGTACCAAAAACAAGAGCCATTATTTTTTTTGTGATATTATACTTGTAGTGAATAGCTTATCGAGAATGTATTACTATAAGATACCTATTACTTAGGGTGTGTTTAGTTGATAGGTTAAAGCAAGATAACCATAATAATCTAGGTTAAATGGGTGTTTGGTATCCAAGACGAATAAACTTGGGAGCCCGTTATTATATCAAGGCCCGGGCTTATTTCCCTATTTCACTCGGACTATTAATCCGACCAAAATGGTCGGATAACTTATCATGTTTCAACAGTAATCAAGATTAGGAAACAAATTCCCATTTAGCCCTTATATACATAAATACTATATTTAATAATATATAAAAATAATACTTAATTATAGATATAAATTCCACTTTGCCCTTCTATATATAAATAATAGATTATAGAAAATAATGTTACGTAAATTACAAAAAAATATATATTTATATAAATAATATTTAATAAAAATTAAATTACATTACAATTTATAGAAAAAATTATAAAATAAAAAATAGATATGTAAATAAAAAATTAAATTAATTTACAAAATACAAAAAAAATAGATATAAAAAAAATACAAAAAATAGGGAAGTGTTAGTGTTTTTAGAAGATAATTATGTATAAATAAAAAAAATATAAGGTTATTTTGTAAATTACCAATTTAATCTTGAGTTTTATCCGTTATACCAAACATCTATTTAACTTATCTTACTTTTTAATCTCACCTATCAAATACTAAAATAGATAACTTATCTCACTTTCTATTCATACAAATAGTCTCATGTTTATTAATTCTACTAAATCCTAACTTCCTATCAAACACAACCTAATAAGGCTATGTTTGGTAGAGGAGATAAACCAAGATAAACCAAGATAACTGGTCTAATCTCACTGTTTGGTATCCTATATTGCTAAACTCAGGAGCCCGGGATAAATGGAAGGCCCGGCCTTATTTCACTGTTGACTGTGGATAAACAAACTCACCATTTTGCAAGGATAATTTGTGCTGTTCCAACAGTGCTTCTAGATTGGAGAACTTGATTACTTCTTTACCCCTAATTAGGTGTTAATTAAACCTAGAGGGATTATTTAATTTTATAAAATAAAAAAATAAATTAGATTACAAATAAGCAAAAAAATACGTAGATAACAAAATATGAAAAAAAATAAATTAAAAAATTAAAAAATATAGATACGTCAATAAAAAATTAAAGTTGTTTACGAAATTCAAATAAAAAATAGATAACCAAAAAAATATATTACAAAAATAAAGAAATGTTAGGTTTTGAATCATAAGGTTATTTTTGTAAATAAAAAACGGATTACAAAAATAACGGATTACAAAAATATATATTTTTGTAAATATATTATTTTTGTAAATAATATATAATCAGATTACAAAAAACGGATTACAAAAAAAAAGATCTATAAATAAAAAATTTAAATTTTATTACAAGATAAAAAACTGGTAATATTAAAAATAGTAAATTACATAAATAAAAAAAATAGGGAAGTGTTAGGTTTTGTATCTTAGATAATTAAAAATATAAGGTTATTTTTTTAAATTTCCAATTTAATCTTGAGTTTTGGCTTTGATACCAAACACCTATTTAACTTATCTTATTTTTTAGTCTTACCTACCAAACACAAATATAGATTATTTATCTCACTTTCTATTCATACGAACAATCTCATGTTTATTAATCTTACATAATCCTAACTTTTTACCAAACACAGCCTAATAATTGGTAGTGACTGGAAATGTAAGTGAAGTTTTTCATTCTCTATTTTTATTTTGTAAACGTAAATTACTGTCGTGTACGAATTTAACTATTGTATTTCGTATTTTGTCTGAACATGTGATGAAATGAATTGTGAAAATTATCACATGACTTTTGATGCCTACTTTTAATTTTCATGTTTTTCTTAAGAAAAGATTTATAATTCAATAAATACAATTTAAAGATTTATGCAGCTCAATAACTTTCACGAGAAAATCTGTGTTTGTATTAATTCATGCTTTGCTTATTGTTGTAGTATATAATTGCAATCATGGAGTATATTATTTTGAAAGTCCACGAAGCATTAAATTTTAAGGTGGAGTGCACCATTGCATTGCATTGCGTGTTAATATGTCACAATTCAATTAAAATTTTTCCCCTTCCCTTGCCCTTTAGATATATTGGGTTGTTCAATATAATGTTTATTTTTCTGTGTTAAGATATTTTGATACGGTTATGCGATATTAACAAGTGCCTTGGTAAATATTTTTTTATAATCTACAAATATAATTATTTTTTTTGTGAATAAGAAGGGTTTTGTGTTAGGATTTGAGATTTCTCCAACCAACAATTTGTAGACCCACACATGCACCCAACCACAGCCCTTGATCTTATTGAAGGATCCTTTGATTGTTTTATTTTATTAGACAAAAAAAAAAAAAAAAAAAAAAAAAACCCTATTTAAAAAAAACATATAACTGGAAAAATTGTTGACGTGATTACTATTACATCAACAGTGTGTGTTTACGGTAAGCGATGAAGCGTTTCTGTTAAAACATAAAACCAATCAAAATATTCGTATTTATATTATATAAAACATTCAATCATACATATTATTCCATATTCCGTACTTTTAAGCAACCGAGTAAGTATAAAATAAATGATAGTATTATATTTAAATATTATAAGAATCAAAACATAAAATATAATTAATATTAAGACGATCAATTCGGGTAGGTAAAAAAATGTAGACTTCGAAAACTTAGTATTCCTTTAAGTTTCATCTGGGTCAATTGTAGGGCATCATAATATTTTGGGAGTAAATTAAATTTGGCATTCCACACTACCAAAAAAAATGAATTTGGCATTCCACATACCAACCAAAAAAACAAAAACTTAGAAATTCATTATCTCAGAAAATAGAAAACATTAGATAATTTACAAACCACCGTTTCATTTCTGAATATTTGGTGTCTCACAATAGTGTATGCGTTACTTTATTATTGAAATATATGTAAAATCACTACCCATTTTTTGAAGCAACCTGGAAGAACTATCAATCATCAAATCGAATATATTATGGATCGAATATATTATGGGAACCGTTCAAGATTTGATGATAGGTAAATAAATTGTTTTGTATTGATTTCTGCAGAGTTTTTGCTTGAATATTGAGTTTCCCGTTCTTCAATCTAGAATGAGTTGAGGTATTTATAGAGAAACATTTGAAATAGAGCCGTTGGAAGTGTGTCAGGATTTGCAGTACCGTACACTGACACAATTCTTGTCGTTGGATGAGAACAGGTTTCTCAACCACAGCTCAGGTTGGTCTTCACAGGTCGAACTTCCTATACCTCGAACTGTCTTCAGTCCCTTTGTAACCTTCGTGTGAGATCTTCTGGCATGGTAAGAGCAGGTTACATAGACAATTTACTTAATGGAGCAGTATGACAGATTGGGTGGTTTAGGTACCAGGTTGCACTTCCAACCTTGACATTTACATGAGCAACCTGTCCGAGTAAAGCTTGACTGATCCAAACACGGAGACCAGCCTGTTCCACTTAAAACTTATATCTAAGTGTGATTTCTAATATCATTATCATAACTCAGTTTTAAAGGGTTCCCAACAAGTACACATCATTTTAATAATTTAAATGAGGATAAAAAATCAAATATTACGACATGATGTCTCATTTATAAGGGAATACGTTCCATTCATAACGAGACATATCCCAAAATAAAAATATTTTGCCCAATTAGTGACAACAATATGAGTGTTAATTTGGCCAATGTCCACTAATTTAGCAAACTTAATGACCGATTAATAAAACAAGTCTGTTTTTTTAATTTAAAATAAATTATAATTATAAATCATTAAATAATTCATACTCAGTACAATTTATATATATAACTCACTACTAATCAAAACTGTCTTAATTTCTGTGTAAGAAAAAAAAAATTGATCTTTCATGAGAATAAAACAAATTCATGATAATATTAGTTTATTGAAAAAATATGGCAACCAATTTAGACACTATACATTGACGTGATAATGCCGACAATAATTAGATTAATAGTGAAAAAACAATTATTAGGGACCTAATGATTATACTTTGCACAATTAAATTCCATACTTTATAATTTAAGTGACAGCACAAATTTCTTTCTCCTAATATACAAAAAAGTACAACATATTTTTTTACAATTAAAGTTCGCATCCAACCCCCAAAAATAGACTATGCTCTAACTTACAAAACGGCATAACTCATAGTACTACTTTATTTTTATAAATTTCTTAATTTAATTTTCTTATATATATATATGCTCTAATAAATAAATGATGACATATAATCATTTCGATTTTCAAATGCAAGTTCCGCTTTGAGATTTATAAAAAAAAAAGAAAAAAAGGAAAAGAAAATCGAAAATTGGTTTGATTTCACCGTTCAAACTTCAAATCCCCAAACCAAAAAAAGAAAGAAAAGAAATTCACCAACACTCCCTCACATTTCAAATTATTCCACTGCATTTTTTTCGAAAGCGATCTTCCATTTTTGAAGCTGCGAGGTAACAATCCAGAGTGATTGTCGAGCTGGGATCTGGAAAACCACCGCGCTTCTTCCTCTCTCTCTCTCTCTCTCTCCCCACCTCTCGCACGGAGTTTAATTGTTTTGGGGAGTGGAGGTGCATTGTGTATCTGCGGCGGACCTTTCGCGGATAATCCTCAAATTGTTTGTTTTTTTTATTCGCTGCTGCTGGAATCGGCGGCTTCAGTTCAGATTTTCGTCGGCGGGTATAAGGGAGAGGAAGTGGAATTGGAAACTGGCTCAGTTATTTCGTCGAACATGACGTGAGCGATTGAATTTGCGCTGTATTCGATGGAATGTGGATGTGGGCTGGCGTTTTTCTCCTGGGATCTGCCGCTCTGTATCGGGATATTGCCGGTGAGCTGGAGGTTGTGCTAGGGTTTTTGGGCGTTTTGATTTCAACTTTCGGAGTTCGGAAATGACGACCACCACCAAACGTGCTTACAAGCTACGTATCCTTGTTTGCGAAGTTATTGAAAGTTCATTTCCTTCTTTCCTGTTCGTTTCCCCTTCAGAGAGTAAAATATATGGAATTTAACTAAGAAAATGGGAATGTAGTGCTCTACAGCGTATTTTGATTGGATCTCGAGTGCTATTCTAATCGTTCTCTTGTTCTTTGTTTTGCCGTGCTTTGTCTCGACTGAACTAAATCTGCTAGGAAAACAACATTCATTTGCTGAACATCTTTATTGAGTATGCTATCGGATCATATTCAAAAATTGGTGCAATATGTCAAGAATGTTAGCTCATAAATGTTAAACATTTTGTTGCCAGAGACGAGTATACGAAAGTATGTAATGCTGTTTCTTCACCGTTGTTCTATTTATTGACTATTTACATGTTTGGTGCTTGTATTATGATGCAACTGGTAAAAGTCTGGTAGTGATGGTATATGGAGAATGGAATGGAATAACATAGTTGGAGTTTGCTGGCCGTATGTGACTGTTCAAAGGATTATGCCACTATCTCCCCTCATCTGCAAAGCTTTTATATTCTGGGTGGGATCGGGAATTTGCAACATATGAGATTAAATCATAGATAATCATCTGATTAGTGGAGGTTTAGTGGATCACATAAATTATGCTGGCTGATGTCAAGCGTACTGAGTTTATTGTAGTCCAAACGTTATGTGACTTATATGTCTACCTCACAAATTTCATTAAGTGAATCTAGACATGTAACGGAGTTAAGCATAGCCGTTGGAAATGTTTCACTTTCAGCTTCTTTTATTTATCATAAATAGAGAAGCATTTGATGCTGTACTCTATGCTCCACAAGTTTGGTGACATTCCCAGTATGAACTTTGTCTTAAGCTTATGGAGAGCAATATATTTTCAAGGAAAGATTATCATAAACCATACCATATGGCAGTGAGATTTTTCGTATATCTCAGCTGTGGACAATTCATAAATCATAATGATGAGGCTAAAAAGTAAACTAATGTTTGATTTGAATGCCTTAACTAAAACTTGTTGCAGAGGAATTTGTAGCTCATTCTTTAAGTGTAAATTGCCTAAAGATCGGGAGGAAGTCATCAAGGGTTCTTGTAACCGGAGGAGAAGATCATAAGGTCAATCTCTGGGCTATTGGCAAGCCCAACGCCATACTGGTAAGTACTGCTCTCATTTCACATATTTTATCTACCTTATCTTTTCTTTTGAAGGAACTACACTATATTGGTAGTTTCCTCTTATCCCCAAGTGAGTCTTGTGAGAGTCGCAGCTGCAATTTCATGCAGGCTTTTTATGGATGGCCCTTAGGGTAGGGGTTGTGTTTTTAATTGGAAGATTCCATTTCAATTAAAATTTTGAAATTTAGCCTAACATTAATCTTGTAAGTAATGGGTTGCTGTCGGTGTTTTTTTTCTCCCTCTTCATATCTTTATACCTTTATACAATAGCTGATGAGAACTTCCAATGCTTTAGAGTTTGTCAGGCCATTCCAGTGGAATCGATTCAGTTAGCTTTGATTCATCGGAGGTTTTGGTTGCTGCTGGAGCAGCTAGTGGTACCATTAAGCTTTGGGATTTGGAAGAGGCTAAGAGTAAGCTTTCTACTATGCAGCTTATCTACATAGTTTAGCAACCGTGGTAAACCACTGACTTTCCTCTGTTTGACCTTTTTCATATCTTTGGTAGTCATCCGCACCCTCACCGGTCACCGCTCCAATTGCATATCCTTGGATTTTCATCCCTTTGGAGAGTTCTTTGCATCTGGTTCCTTGGACACAAATCTCAAAATATGGGATATCCGAAGGAAGGGTTGTATACACACTTACAAGGGTCATACCCGAGGGGTAAATGCAATTAGGTTTACTCCTGATGGGCGGTGGGTTGTTTCTGGTGGAGAGGACAATACTGTGAAGGTAAAAATCTTTCAGTTTATCTTTCTGCCCCCAATACTTTTCCTTTCTGGTTGTAATTGATCTAGCATTGATAGAACTAGAAAATATCTTATTTCTTCTTTTACCTAGTAAAAAAAATTAATATTTGATTTGTCTAAATCTTGTTGCTGTCTTGTTATGTTGTCTTTTTTTTTAAAAAGAAAAAACTGAAGCTAGCAACACTCATCAATTAAATAGTTTATATCCATAAAGACTATCCGTTCAAGGATATGCTAATTTTCATTTCTTTTTCGCTCCTTGCTTGATTTTTTTTTGTGACAATTTAAATTTAAAGCTTCATACGTGAAAGGTTTCTTGATGCAATACCGCACGTTGTACAAAATTTAGCTCAACCTCTGATTACTTTCTGTTCCAAAAAATGCAGCTATGGGATTTAACTGCTGGCAAGCTTTTGCATGAGTTCAAATGTCATGAAGGCCAGGTTCAAAGCATTGATTTCCATCCACATGAGTTTTTACTGGCAACAGGTAGATTTGCATTGTTACATCTGCTAAAGTTATGTGGTCCATAACTATCTGCAATGTCTTGTTATTGTGATATGCTATAATGGATGGAACAAGGGAATGACCGTCTCTAAAAACCAGATTACCCAGAACGTATTAATATAGTCCCACCAAAGAGTAACTGGTTCTATTAAGTGCATGGCCCTTCTCCTTGTTCGTTTTTAAAGGGAGGGGGGGGGGTGTGATGATAAGAAAATGCACCTGATGAATCCCAAGCACACCTCCTAACATCCTCTGAAAGGTTGACTCCATCCCAAAATCTGCGATTCTTAATAGATACTCCCTCCGTCCCGTCTAAGACGTTACGTTTGCTTTTCGGAGTGTCCCGCACAAGACGTTACATTTCTATTTTTACACTTACAAAACATAAGGAATCTTTGTGCACATGGGGTGTTTTTTATATTTACAACACAAAACACCAATTTCTTAAATCCTGTACCGAAAAGCAAACGTAACTTCTTAGACGGGACGAAGGGAGTAACATTAATCTCGCACCTTTGAATTGCAAAGGAAATGAAAATCCCAGGAAATGGTGGGATGAGAAGAGGAATTGGCGAGGATGATGCTAGAGAGGTAATGGGTTTGTGATGCCTAGAGGTGTTGTGGTACAAAGATGTGAATCAAGTTGCCAGAAAATCAATACTGATCTAGATACCTTCCCAAAAAAACAGCACTTTGTTCGCACTACTTCCTTTGACCTTTCTGTTGATAGGATTATGGATAAACTCTGTGATGCACATTTCCACTTCTTCTACTAGCTATCAAACAAAAATTTCAATTTGGTTTACTTTTCACTTCTTTTTAAATTATATGAAGCAATAGGCCTGCCTGTGCATTCAGAGAGACTGAGATTTTCTTAGTTTTAATCAGCACGTGCATTTTTCTGTTTGAATTTCACTCTTTATGTTGTCATGGTGAAATATGCTTATTAAACTGTCACTCCTGAGTTTTTCCACTGAATATCTGTATAATTGCTATATTTTTTGATTTTGCTTCATTTTTTTTATTCTCTGGCAGGCTCAGCTGATAAGACTGTTAAGTTCTGGGATCTTGAAACTTTTGAGCTAATTGGTTCAACTGCACCGGAGGTTTTTGAATTTATAAACAATAGTTCCTCTTCCTGTTGTTCTTTGCAGCTTATTTACTTATCTTCCTTATCTTTTGCTGTGTAACATACACTCGGCATTTATCATTCTTGGTTGAGCTTTGAGTATTGTTTAATTGTTACAAATCCAGGCCACTGGAGTACGCTGTATGACCTTTAATCCTGATGGGAGAACCCTCCTGTGTGGCTTGCAAGAGAATTTGAAAGTATGCTGTTTATGTTATAGCTCTTGGCAAAATATACTATACTGCTGTCCAGCCCACGATACATTTATTCTTTCTTTTCCTTGGTGTAGGTTTTCTCGTGGGAACCTATTAGAAGTCATGATACTGTAGATGTGGGGTGGTCAAAATTATCAGACATGAATGTCCATGAAGGAAAGCTTCTAGGATGTTCGTATAACCAGAGCTGCGTCGGAGTATGGGTTGTAGACATTTCGGTATGAGTTACATAGTCATTAGTCATAGTGTCTACTATTGATCAAACCTTAATTTCATCTTGTTTGATGTCCGAACTCCTGAATGTTATTCTACCTTGTGATGATGCCAGCGGATCGAACCATATGCAGTTGGAAAAACTGCTCGTTTAAATGGTGATCTTGATGCAAAATTGAACTCTGGTGGTTCAGCTGTATCCACAGAGGATAATGTAAAGTCCAATTTGGGCAGGCTATCTATTTCAAACAATGCTGATCCTGTTAAGGAAACTAGATCTGTCACGAGGCTCTCTATCCCGCAGAATTCAGATAAGGAATCTAAATCAATTGCATGTAAGTCTTATTTTGTGTTCTATACAGTGTTCCCCCTCCCCTTTTAACTTTATTTGACTTTTGAGTTATACTGAATTGTCTTCTACCTGCTGATTGAAGCTACTGTCAGTACTCCAAGCACTCCTCAAAAGTCAAATTTCAATGTTGTTCCAAAGACGATGCAAACAAATGCATCAACAATTTCCAGTGCAACAAACCCAAAGCGGCAAGCGGCAAAGGTGCAATCAACAGCAAATATCTCTTTTTTCAACAGAGGTGAAGTAATGCCAGTGGTTGTGCCAAGAAACGATACTAGAGTTGAGCAAGCTGCTGAATTTAGAAAAGAAGATGTTACAGCTAAAGCTTTACCTTCACATTTACAGTCAAAAACTTCTGATGTTCGTAAAGTTAACAACACGAGAGATGTTTTTGAGAAGTCAAACATTTCTTCTCAATCTGATAATGAGCTCCCGAAGTCCATGGACTCGAATGCCCCAGATAGATCCTTTAGTGCATCAGTTAAGAATTCGATACGTGGAATTGCTGCAGAAAAAAAAGCCAGAGATGATAAATCTATGATTTCAAGAAGAGTTGATACAAATGCAGCTATTGACAACCTTGCCAGATATCAGCATGAAAGTTGTATGTGTCCCTTTTCCAAGTGCAAATCTTTCGCATTTTGTTCCTTATCATTATGGGTATTTGCACATTCTTGTGTTATTTGCAGAACAGTTTTTGAGTCACTTTTCTTTTAACCTGCTTTCTTTTTAATCACAGATGAATTTCGAGGAAATAATACAAATACAGAACCATCTCATATAGAAGCTCAAAAAGGAGGTATAATTTAACTACAATGTGTAGTGGGTGATTAACTAAACAATTTGATACTGCTTATATATCAGGGGCGTTTTGAATCTTAACACATTACTCTTAATCAAATTAGGTAGAACACATTTAGTTCTCCCTAACTGGGAACAGAAAAGCAGAAGTTCTTACCGTCCAGGTCTTGCTTCAAGCAATATCTCTGGGAGATTAAGTGCTGTAAGTTCACTCAATTTTTATGTGGATCTTGGGCGTGATGGTTCACTTTCCAACTTCTGTTTTATTTCCCAAATAAACCTAAGCACACTACGTAGTCACTTTATACGGTCCTTATCTTGATAGGAGTTGTGTTTTTCTTTGTTACTCCTGCCGTCCCATTAATTTTTGAAGCCCTAACATGGATGTTACAAATGAGTTCTATAAACTAAAACTGTAAAGAAAAAACAACTTTTTTGAAGGTAGGAGTAGGAAGAGACATTGTGGATATTTGGATGGAGTATATTCTTAATTTACTTCAGAGTAGGGAGCTAATTGACATTCTTGCTGACCCAATCACTGAAATATATTAGTGTTCTGCTATTAATCTGGGTTTTTTTCCTGCATGTTATTATTACCATGTTTGTTGTCATTCCCTAACTTCCATAGCTGGTTCTTGCCTGAAATTACAATCACCATCTATTTTATAATACCCTAGCTTTTGCAAAGCACTGGCTTAAAGTTTCAATTTTCAGATTTGCCTTGTGCGATCTGTGGTTACGTGAAACATTTTTCAAACCATAATTATTCTTGCAGTGGTTCCTTCAGAAATTCCCTAGTCTATTTAGGTTCAGCTCTTGATGCTTCTTTACTGATTTATCAATTAGTTCTTAATATATTCAACGAGTAGCTTGAGATGCTTACTGATCGAGATTTCCTACGATTGACTGTGACGTCCAATCATATCTTCCATGACAGAGAAGCTATCCTTCAACTGATGAAAATGAGTCAGTCTCTGCTAGTGATGAAGATACTATTGCTGATATGTTAGAACAACATGATCACTTTGTTGGCTCAATGAGGTCTCGATTAGGCAAACTGCAGGTAATTTGTTGCATTTTTTTTCTTTCTGTTCAAATTTTAATCCTGATCATACTGCTGCATTTCCCAATATTTTGAGTCGGAGTCGCTATGTTTTCTCAATGGAGTTATGACCACAAATGAAATATACTTGATCATAATATCTGATCAGAAGCAATCTGCGGGGATGTTAAGTTGTCACTTTATGATAAACTTCATAGAACCATATACCAATTGTAATTTCAGTTCAACTTCTAAAAATACTAGTTTACTTGAAGTACGAGAGGTATCTCAGAAGTTTACTGCTAACTGGATTAGCACATTCTGGTTACTTCCTGATATACCTGCCAATGAATACCTTGTTCAGTTTCTATATTTTGAATCATCTTCTACAAATCACATCCCGTAGATTTGTGATCATAATGCCTATCTAATACTTTGTCTTGTTGAGATTGTTTTAGTTTAGCAATGACAGAGTTGTATATGATCTTTAATTGTGTTTTGTTTTCTTGATTGCCAGGTAGTCCTTGACTATTGGCGAAGACATGATATGAGAGGGGCTCTTAGTGCAATCAGCAAAATGGGTGATCAAAGTGTGAGTATTATAATTCTATCTACCAATTGTTGGAGAGTAATGAAACCTGTGATGCAACTATCAGATTAGTCTCTTCCCTTTCTAATCCTTTTTATGCTGCAGGTTCTTGCTGACGTAATGAGCCTTTTGGCAGAAAAAACTGATCTTGTCACTTTAGATATCTGTTCATGTCTTTTGCCACTCCTGACGAGACTTGTTGAAAGTGATATGGACAGGTGAGTAGATCATCCATAAGAATTTTTACACTGACTTCTTAATCTTGTCCTTTGAGGCTAATGTTGCAACCTGGAGGTAACATACCTCAAGGATTAAGTTTCTTAGCAATTCACTGCTGTTGTTTGCTGAAATGATGGAAAATTGTTATAGAAAAACATAGTTGCTCAATTATCTTCTTGTCGCTTCTTTATCACGAGTTTTATGGGATCTTTCTTGTTACCGAATGGTAGTTTTTGAAATTTTCTACACATAAAGAGTTTTGGTGTCTTGTGAATAAGAACAATGATACCTGCCAGCGGTCTTGTTTGTTAATTCACTCTACTTTAATCCTGCAGACATCAAGATATTGCATTGGATATGCTCATAAAATTGGTCAGAGTATTTGGCTCTGTGATTTACTCTTCACTTTCAGCGCCAGCATCTGTTGGTGTAGACATCGAGGCAGAGCAAAGGTTCGGCTCTTTCTTCCTCAACTGCTATCTTTAGCTTATTGTTGCAATTATTATCCCCTTCCTACTATTATTTGATAATCTATTCTACTCCTTAGTCTTAAAACTATCTTATTGAGAGATCTACCATTTCTTACTTTTACCCCTAGGCTGGAGCGCTGTAATCTCTGCTATGTGGAACTTGAGAAAGTGAAATGCTCCCTTCCTGCTCTTTCAAGGTATGTTTTTTCTCATGAAAATACTGCTTCAGGTTGGTACAAGAATTCAATTCCTTGCTCTCTTTCATTTTGCAGAAGAGGGGGTTCTATCGCAAAATCTGCACACGAGCTAAATCTCGCCCTACAGGAAATTTCATGAGTTAACTAATATTCAATATATCAGCACTAGAAAAAATAGCCTTGAGGGGGACTGCAGATTCAGGATCTGTCAAATGCCTTCGTTTGTATACTCAAAAGATGAAAAGTGGTGCAACTCGTGTAAATTCGTGCTCAGTGAAGAAAAACTGACCGATTCTTTATCTTAACTTAAGAAAGCTGATGGAGAACCTGCTTTCTGCCACTCAAAATGGTTACTCGCCTCAAAGTGGCCGCGGATCCATCTTACTGCTTTTGTTGCCTTGACCCAAATATCAACTTGTTATTTCTTGAGTGAAGTTGATGGATTTGCCTTCCAAGACTATAGATTGATGGTAGTTTAGAGAGATTTGTACAAACGTGACTTTTTCTTCTATTTTAAGGTAGTGTAGCTCTTTCATATGCTGGCTTGTAATGGAATGAGCTATACATGTAAGAAAAGAGTGTGCTCAAAACTGATTATTGTTTTGAAATTTATTTTGCCGGTTACCACTAAGAATTTATGTTGTATCAAGTCCCCTATATATTATGTCTATAGTGTTTTGTTGGGATATATTTTATTTTGTTTGCCTTAACTTTGCTTTGTATAAATGTAACAGTTCACCAAATTTATAAGGGTTAAATGCAAGAAAGTGCACAAATTTTGGTTAGATTTTTATTTTTATCACAATTTTTCAAAATTTTGGAAAATGTATCAATTTTGATTTTTTTTTTTTTCCTTTCAATTTTGAAACATCTGATATTTACTCAAATTTGTTTTGGTATGGTGAATACGTGGTAATGTAAGTTCCATGTGATACAGTAAATTAAATGGTTCCATTTAAAATTAAAATTGTACTAAAAACGATGTAATGGATTAACGACTTAACGTTGATTGATTCAAACACATGTCGTTTAAGTTGAAGGGCATTGTTTTTAGTTATATTTTTAGATTGCCGGGTGAATTTTACCTTGACATATATGTGCCACGTCAAAATCAACTCGGGCAAACTCAATCTATGTCAAAATTGAACAAAAAGATCAAACTGATATATGTTTGCAAACTTTTGACGGATTGTGATAAAAATGAAAACCAACATAAAAAAAAAAGAGATCTAAGAAGTGCGACATGATTCTAGATGAAATAATTTCGGATACATTTGATTCAATTATAGTTGTAGAAATCATATTCCTTTCGTATAAATGTTTGTGGGAAGCCCTTATTCGTACACAGAAATGGAATATTCTTTCAAGAAATGGGCTTGAGTATGTACATCTTGCACGAATGGGACTCCACTGTTACAGTCACATTATCCACAAATCTCTGCTTCAATGTCTTTTGCTGCAAAACACAACAACACAAAGAACCAAACACAACATGAATTTTCAACCTCCATTTTACTTATATGAAACTGCCATTTTTGGGTCCATTCATACTTACCTCCCAAAGGTCTCTTGCAATCACAGTGCTAGAAGGAGGGATGCCGATATCATCCCAACGAGCAGTCATCGTGTAAGGCACTGGGCCTCGGTTGAGCAGCACCACTGCTACTCTGTACCCAGAAAGAGCCCCTGCCCAAATCTGTACATGGTGTCGAACCCAACACATATTTATTATCTTTAGTTTTTTCTGTAAGGTGTAGCTATTTGTTGTAAAGAAGAATGATGTACCTCTTCATTTCCCTCCATTCTGACCTTTTTTGCTTGAACACCGAGCTTATCTGAAATGAATGGCGCGAAATGACTCTATGCACACAGCTAGGAGAACTGAAACTAGACGAGAGAGTTGAGAACTGGGCTGGTGGTTTTTGGATTTACCTTGGTTAACGTCGATCACTTCCTTATTTGCTATGATGTCCATTACTTCTTTAGTCATGTTTCTCACATCACAGCCGATGAGAAGTGGAGCCTAACAATGGTAGTGCAAGAATGAAAAATCAGTATGAGCGATGTAAATGTTAAAATCTATCCGAGTTTAGAGTTAAGACCTTCGAAATCGCCCATAAACTGAAATGGACTATGTATTCGTCCTTGGTCATTCCTCCATTGCCAACCTCAAGCATGTCAGGATCTGTGCAAAACAAAGTCATTTCAAACGGATAATAATTTTCTTGAATTTGCTGATATTCATATACTAGGTTGTTTGTTAGAAGATGAGATGTACTAACCATTCCAGCCACCGGGCCTAGCATATTCTGCATAGACCTCGTTCTGATCTGCTCGAGAGATCATACTGTAGGAGAATCAGACTATGTGAAGAACAATCATCGTCAAGATGCAAAAACAGAAAATTAAAGAGAGAATCATACCTATCCCAAGTATCAGCTATGTCGTTTGTTGTTCTCCAACTGTTTCCTACATTAGCACCCCACAAAGCCGGGTGCATGTCTCCCCTAGTCCAATGATACGAGAATCATAAATTCCACATTCATTACATGTATTTTTTTTGAAAAGAGGTGGAGATATCCTTCCTTTTCCCATTTACACCAAAATTGATATGTAAAACACATTCAAAATGTAGAGGTGCAAGAAAGATACCATTCACACAACGAGAAAAAGATAGGGCGCCCAGTATTCATAAGTGCTCTTGTCATGACTGGATATCTAAGCAAGAAGAATCAAGATTCAGCAAATAAGCAAAATAAAGTGAAATATGATAAATCTCTTCAAAAATTCAGCTATCAAGTGCTTCTTTTAACCTCACTGGTGGCTTTGATCCATCGTTGAAGCAGTTATCATACTTCAAATAATCTATACCCTGTAGGAATCAGGTTATAGTCGGGCCACTGTTAGGCTAATTATACAAGAAAACTAGAGTTAAGTTACACATAAGTCATATCATAAAGATGTACCCATGAAGCAAAGGTTTGGGCATCTTGCTCCTCATAACCGAGCGAACCAGGCATTTTTTCGCTACAAGTGAAATAGCTGCAGGGAACATTAACGATTTGCATCAGATATATATCATTATCATATACTATATATATATATGTATGCATATACATCATTCAAGAAATGTAATTTGAATTGAAGTTACCCAGCATCAGAGTATATTCCCAATTTAAGTCCCTTGCTATGAACATAATCAGCCAAAGCCTTGATTCCAGAAGGAAATGTGGACTTCTTAGGCACTAGATTACCCTGAAAGAAAACACTCACCAAGTAAATAAGAAACCAAGAAAGCCATTATCATCAATAGTAGCTCAAATTAGTAGCATTCACTGCAGAAAATCGTGAACCTCATCATCTCGAGAATATTCAGCCCAGCAATCATCTGAAGACAGTGTTACAGCAAGTTTCTCAATCAGATAATTGAGCAGTAGACACAATGAGCTGCAGAAATTCAGAACAATAAACAAGAAACCTACCAATATTAACGAATTTGTATCCGAGCTTCGAAAGACCAGTAGAGACCAGAGCATCAGCTGATAAATAAAGAGAACTCATTATAGAAAATTGCAGTGCAGATTAACATTCCCTTATTGGTAGAACAACAAAAAAACAAAAAACAAAACAAAATGAGGGAATGATGAATAATGAAAAATAGGAATAGGATTACCAGTTTCTTTAATCACTTTCTCATCAATAAAGCAGTTGAAATGATTCCAACTATTCCACCTGAAAAATCATGTAATGCTTATTGTTATAACAATCACACAAACAAACAAAAGGGGGGGAAATTGGATTATGTACAAACAATCCAAACTGTGTAAGTAAAAGGTTCAACAAATCAGAATGATAAAATGGATCAGATCAAATTAGTCAATAAATCAAGAACACTCACAGAATTGAACCCAGATTGAAATTATAAAATCACAATGGAGGAAAAGAATTTGGAGTAGCATAACAAATTTCGAAGAACACTACGAAAAGTGAAAACCGAGAGAGAGAGAGAGAGAGAGAGGTTAGGTTACCCCATAGGAGGAGTAGCGGCGAGGCCATTAGCGAGCAAATTGCGTCGGCTAGAGGTATCATCAGCATTAACGGTAGCAGCTAGAATGAGAAGCATAAAGGTTGTTAACAATGGCGGAAGTGATGCCTCCATATCTTCTTCTGCAGTGATTCCTAGCCGCAGAGTCGGACTTCACTTCAGTGCTTAACACAGAGTTTTACACAATCAGCACTTGCTAGAGAGAGAGAGAGAGAAAGAGAGAGAAGCTGCTGACTGCGCTTCTCTATCACTGGTTTGGTTTGGTGTTCAAACTCAATCACTGCATATATATACTACCGTACAACGTTCCCAGAATTCGAGGTTTCGAAATTCCCACAACACATACTCCGTAATTAATTACATTTTCAAAAAAAACGAATAAATTAAATAAATTTCCTCTTTTTCTCTCTCTCTCCGTGGCCCACAGTCGGTCGTCTTCAACTCTTCGGGGGGTATACTTTTCCATGCACTGCTGTAATGTCCTTGGATTTTTCTTTTAATTTAAAATTTCTTTTTGTACTGCTAATTTAAATTTAAGTTTGAATCTGGATTTGGATATTTAGTTAAATGAATGGGTCTAGACTTAACTGTCATTAACTGGCTTCACATAAATGTGGTTGTATATTTCTTGGGTTTCATTAATAAATAAATTACTAATTTCTAGATTAGCCGAATACTTTATTGGATTAGTCGGTACGTTTTAAAATAATTTATCTGATTATGGTGGATTTTGTTATAAATTTGGTTCATTATGGGATTTCAAAATTAGTTACTAGTACCTTTTTTAAACATTACATAATTAATTATCATGCACTCTCTAAAAAATAAAGTGGTATTATATAGAAATAGCCAATTTTCATAATAAAAATACTTTTTTGGCCATGCTTATAAAAAACAACTTTCTTAGCCATTTTTCTTTGTTGTGACTAAAATAACCTCTATTTTAGTTTATCTTCTTTCAATTTTCTTTTTCTTCTTTTTAATTACTTAGTAATTTTCCTTGCTTAAAAAAAAAATAATTACTTTTTAATTTTCCTTCTCATTTCGTGAATGTGCGTTCACCATTTATCATCATTTCTTATTCAACTCGTGCGATATCCCTTGCTCGTTCTTCTTCGCCTTACATCATTTGTTGAGGTTTGGATAGTGTGAAAGGAAAATCTGATCAAATTGAATCTAGATCGGGTTTTAGATTGGATAGAAACATAGAAAAAGAATGAGTGTAGACGGTAGACTATGGAACACAATCGATTTGATTAGCTATCACCACTCCTCTTTAGAAAACGAGCAGCGATTTAATGGAAATATTTTTATAGAAAACGAGCAGCGATTTGATTTGCCGAAAAAAATTATATTCGATTTTTTTTCATATAATATTGACAACATAAAAATAATATCATATCACCAAACAAATAAAGTCAAACACAAACAAATAAATATTGTACACAATCAGGTATAATAGACCAAAAATGTTTATGAAATGTTATCTTAATACTACCTCCAACCCATGAAAGTAGTCTCATTTGTCATTTTAGTCCATCTCACTTATTAGTCTCATTTCCTAAAAAGGTAAAAAATTTGTGGCTACAATTAACTCTATCTCCTAAGAATTTATTATAGCCACATATTCTTTCATTCCTTAATTTCTGTGTCAAATACAAATGTGACTACTTTCATGGGTTGGAGGTAGTACTATCTATCTGTATTATACATCTTTAACAAATGTAAATTAATTTTGCAAAACTATTTATATTACTCTATAATACGATACAATTGTTATCTTTGTTAGTACATGTATTCTCGTATTTTTGATCGCTAAAGATTAAAAAATAAATTATGTATATTATATTTTTAATATTTTTTAGATAATTTAACATATTGAAAACTAGTTAAATAATTAAAGATTTATTAAGATTGTATTTAAATTTAAAATATTCTCAAAATATAAAATAAAATTAGAGTATAATTAACATTAAATGAATATAATTTTTCGGTATGTATTGAACATTCGGTATCTCGGTATAATTGGTATGTACCGAAACATTCGGCATATCGATGTTCAGTATATACCGAATTTTTTCGGTATACCGAATCTTCGGTATTGACCGGTATACCGCAGTATAGAAAAACTCATACTGTTGCCGTACCGAAAAACTCAGTATACCGTTAATTACGATATTCTTGGTATTTTTCAGTACGGTATGTACAATATACTTTCGTTTCGATAAATTTGTCCATCCCTAAGTACAAGTGAATATGATTAGCACAATTTTCGCATAGAAAATCATAGCAACTTTCATAAGTATTTAAATAAAAACATTATTATCTCAAATAAAGAAGTATAGTAACAAAGTTCGATAATTAAGTATGGACAAACTTTCGACTAATGAGGCCAATCTATTAATTTTTCGTGTCACCCCTGTCAAATTGTCAAAGTAATTCGATTCGAATCAATCCGATTGAATATTTATTCGTATTAGAAACCTTTTACTTTCACCCGTATTTTTCTTCGAAATGTTCGGACCAGCATTTCGGTTTAGTTTGAACTAAATTGACCCTCAATTATGTTGTATGGGTGCGGGAGTGCAGGGGCGGGGCGATACAATTTCGATACGGAGATACGATTTTTAAAAAATTTTAGGGTGCGATTCGTCGATGATACGTCTATATATTTATGTTTTATTATATATATCACCCATTTTATAAAAATAAAATTCATAAATTAAATACTACCCAACTAAAATGAAAATTTCAATTAAACCCCATAAATTAAATACTATATTGATTTTGTAGTGAATTTAAATTTTAGGACAATACATATAAAAAAACTCAAAATATAAAATTATTTAAAATCCTAAACGCACCGGATTCTTACCGGATACACGTATTCTATTTTTATTTATTTATTTTAGGATTCCCCAAGTGGCGTATTTGGTGTGTATCCCACGCGAATCGCACTCACACCCATATCCCATATGTATCCGATATTACAATATTATATTTTTAAAAAAATTCGTGCATTATAGCCACTCAACTACTAAGCATGATTCGTTTTCTTTTTGCTTTTTTTAATAAAAATACTAAAGAAGAAAAGTACAAATGAAATTTTCTAAATTGAAAATTTTGTCATCATTTTTAATTATTTTGGCACGCATCTCTGGTTCTTTGTGTCATCCTTGTATGGTCCAACCACCTTTAGACTAATAACAATATAATGGTTCAATCACCAACATATGACTTTGGGAATCATTAGTATTAACCAATATTTTTATTTTTGAGTATTTTGTCACATTATACCTTAGTGTCACTTCATTATCAAGCTACCGGCAATAATATCGGGTTATTTTATAGATATTCTGTCGTATCATATCTTGGACTAACTTTCATAATCGAGCTTGTGAAATAATCAACCAGATTGACTAGTCTATGACCCAAAAAAAAAATAAAAAAAAAAATAGCGATATCTCTAGAATTTACCGCGACATGAGACGTTATTCATTTGGTCTTCTTTTACAATATTTTCTCTAGCGTTATTTGATAAATATTACATTTCTTTCATTTTTTAAGTGTTTTATTTGACTTTTATTCTTATTTTTTTTGACTGTCCTTGTTACAAAATTTGATAATAAAATAGTTATATTCTTTCCATTTTAACCTCATAATTAGTGCTATATATAACTTGGTGCTAAAAAAAAAAATAAAAGAAAATAAATGAGACTAAAATGAAAATTTATACACTTTCTTAATATGTATAATTTGATGATCAGTTATTCACTTTGGATCCACCGTTGATGTGGATTGTACATAAACATTTTTTTATATGGCTTAATTGAAAAAAATAATAATATTAGATTTGTGTCACATTATTTGCTTAATGTTTTCTAAAATGCCATATTAGTAGTATATACATGCAATGTCGTATTAATATGTTAACGTGTTGTTCGGAGGCAAGATCTGGTTGTCAAATAAAATTCTCGAAGAGATCAAATGTCGTTTTTGGAGCTGGGGCGTCATTAAGGGCGAGGTGGGAGAGAACTTGAGTTTCAATGTGTTGGTTAATCTGAAACTTGTAACGCTCTGGAACAGAGCTTAGTTTTTCTTGTTTCTGGAAGTGTACTGTGCTGTGTCCAGCTCCCTTTTGTGTTTCTTAATTTTCCGATTAAAAAAAAGTAGTATATACATGATAAAAGTAGTATATACATGATATATATATATATATATATATATATATAATATAAATATTTCTATTTCAAAAATAATAATTCATAATTAAAAGGACATAATTGTAGTTCTAAATATTTTTTAAAAAGTTTCTTTCAGTCGACTAGAAAAAATATCTTAGTAGCGAAAAGTAATTTGACTTGTTGTAATAACTACTAATAAGAACGTGGACTTAATTGGCCATGGTTTTATTAATGCTCTTTAATATACAAACTTACATAATTCTAAACCTAGTTTATAATTGGAATTTTAGAAAATTCTGCCGAATATACTCTATTTTTTTAGTGGCCCCGTCTATTTAGACATAAAAGAACATAAAAGGAAGTATAAAGAGAACAATATATAATGGTATATAAAAAAAATCGGTCAAATAGTATGAAAATTAGGACAACCCTTATAATATATATAATGGTATAATAATATACCTAAGTGAATGGTATAAAAAGTTTGACCTACCCTCACATACCATTTCCAATGAAAATAAAGACAACTTATTTCATATTTTATTCATCAATTCACTGGCTACAAAGTTAATTAATAACATGTATAATATAAACAATTATATAAATATATTATCATTCAAGATGAACATAACAGGGAAAAATCATAACTAACCAAAATGGATAAGTAGAATTCTTTTATGATCAAACAAATAGTTTGGTATTTTTTATAACCAAAATTCAATGAAAAGATTTTTGTACCTTTACATTTTGGTCAAAAATTAAATGTTGACTTATCTATTAAATTAAATAATTTTTTATACTTATTTTCCTTATCTTTTCTATCTAAAGGGATGCAAAATCTACATTGCTACTCAAAGAAGATAAGAGACGAAAAATTGAAGAAAACAAAATCGCTCTCTCATTTATTGCGATTTTGGAGGTGTTGGTGATGAACAATACTAACTTCATTTATTTCATTGTAAGAGAAGTTGTTAGAAAAACGATAAATTACCACAACAAAAATGGGATGAAATCTGTAAAATCGAAAACAATTATTTGACGAAAAAAAATTGTTGGCTCTCGAAGTATCTTGCAAATAACACCGCTGAGATTTTTCTCAACATTTGCTCTACAATTATCGTCTGAAAAACGCGCAAAAGTAGAAGGTAAGTTTAACACAGCCGTATTTGAATTATTTACAATAATTTTGATGATATTTGAGATTTTATCGTGATATTATTTAGGTATAATAATGTTATATCATGTTTATTCATGCTTTAGACTATATTACAACAAATTTACATTAAACAACGCATATATAAGCTAATTATGGAAGGCGATTGAAAAATATATATATATAGAGTTTCTGAATTTTACGTATTTTGTTGTTCTTGATGACACGATTGGAATGGTAACGACACAGTCGAATAGTACTAACACAGTTGAAATATACACACTAACACGGTTGAAATAGTACTAACACAGTTGAAATCACACTAACACAGTTGAACGGTACTAACACGGTTAAACATATTTTTTATTTTTCTTTAAGTGATTTTGTAATTTCTGAATTATTTTTTTTTCTTTATGTGATTTTATAGGTATGTCATTGCAACGCTTGATTATACGTCACAATGGTCATTGGGAGAGATCCGAGTACACAAAGACGATATTTTTGTGCACATGTCTATTGTGGAATTAACTCGTGATAGATTATTACAAGAAATTTGAGAACAAGTGGTCTTCAATTCGGAATATTTGTTGTTCTACTTGACTAATAGAAGTAGCGGGGGAGGAAAAATCAAAGTTGCTTTTACAGATAAACACTGATTTATATCGAATGATCATAGAGCATAAATGAGAACCGACTATTTATGTGATTAAGAAAGACAGAATAAATCCTCACCCGAGGTGAATTGTGGAGGTCCGCCGAGCCAAGAGGCTTCAATTTCAAATGAGAATTTAGATGAGGGTAATAACGATGAGTCTTTTGATCCTTTAAACGAGGAAGAGGTCATCACTAGAGAACGTGATGAATTGTTTTTATCATTAACTACTGAATTCAGTGTGTGGATTAGCAAACCAGACACTACAAGAAATTCAGCGGCTAATGACGGAAAATTCTGTCATTTAAATGCAAAAATCCATCACTATTCTGGTTTAGTGACCGAATGACTCCATTTCTAAAACGGGCATAGCTAAATGCGTGGTGACGGATTATTTCTGTCACTAACACGTAGTGACAGAGCTAGTGACAGATTGTCTGTCACAAACAAAATGGTGACGCGCTCTCGTCATCTGCTAATGGTGACAGATTGGTGACAAAAAAAGTCCGTCAACCAATTTGTGTCAGATGTGTCCGTCACTATCCTAGTTGGTGTCTCTTAAAGGATTGTGACGGAAATATCCGTCACTAAATTCAATAATATATTTTTTAAATTTTCAGGTCCATTTTGTTTTCTTTAGCCTGCTAATACTCTTGTATATTCAATATTACATGCACACTAATTATAAAAATATAGTAATGATGTCCATAATACTAATATAATGCCAAAAGTCAACAATACACGACCAAACCAACTCCATATCCAAATATCAAACTATATCCATATCTAAAGCAAATCCGGATTCAAATCATATCAAAATTAACATAATATTCAACTAAAAAAGCAAAGTAGTTAAGAAGGAGGCGTAGGTGGTACATGTCTAGAAGACTGAGAGGACTGTGACATTAATTGCTCAATTAACTTTTGGTGCACTTTAGGCTCTTGTAACTGTCGTCGTTCCTCTGTCTCCTTTTGCAGCCGCTGCTCCATCTTCTCAAGTCGGGTGTCGATTGTTGGATCCGGGATCCCTCGGATATAGATTTAATTAATTATAATAATTATTAACATATGAATTCAGATCTTGAAAGCGGAAATAGATCTAAATCATATATACCTGTTTGCGTAATCACCGGTGGAGTCTGAGTCGAGGTAATGATCTTCCACGCACTAGATCTCTGCACACGAGATCTAGCTCTTGATCGTAAACCCCGAGATCTTCTGGAGTATTCCCTAGCAACGAGAAGAATTTCGAGTGGGCGAAAATCTATCTTCTCTGCACTACCCAGAAACCAGCGCCCCTTCTCCTAGATTTATGAATCTGAAAATCACGTAATGTCATTCTCCACTTATCCCTTATTTATAGATAAGAAGTGGAGTGGTGGAGAAGTCAGGGTTTGGTTAATGGGTCAGGCTATGCTCTATTGGGCTACTCCAGGGATCTTGAGGAGGACATGGACTGGGCCTTCCAATATAATTAAATAATCCAAGTATTCTCTGGCCCCGAATACTCTATTTAATTATATTAATATTATAGCATTTCCACTATAGTAAAATAATATTGCATCGCCGTCCATTCCCAAATTACTACATACCGGGCTCCTCTTTGAATTATATTATTTCCCGTGTTTAAGATATCGCATGTCCATTAATTAATTTAAGCTACTGACTGCTCCAATTAATTAATATCTTATACCGAGAGTAGTACCCGTTCGACCTCATTATTATATCGGAACTTAATCCACCTGCAGGGTTTGATATAATAATCCTTAGAACGCCTCAAGGGGACATCATCAACTCGGTGCACCGAGACACGATTTCTAGCTATAATATTAACTATCATATTTATAATATTATTACCCAAGATACGGAGATTCTTTGAGTTGCGATAACTCTCACTCATGGTAAATCAAAGCAATAACTATTATAAATACATAATTGAATATTATGACAACTAGAATTAAGAAATAATAATCGTCCGAGATGTGATCCTTAATAAGTCAGTATAAAAGGATTTATCTCACCTCGATCCCATTCAGTGCAACTCTGATCGTATGCACTAGTATAAGCTAATAGCCAAGACCAACTATTATCCAACATTATACTACAACCTTAACAAGTAATTTGTTGAAGATTACTTTCGGTTGTGAATACTATTTAACCATATAAGAAACCGATAATATGATCTTCCGTGCGACCACCCACACCATATTATCTATAATATATAGTACCGGACGTTTATTTGCATAACCATAACACGAATTAATATGCAAATCATATGACAATATATTTATTTCCATAAAACAGGAAGATACAGTTAATATACACGCATAAAAGTATGATTTGCAGTATATAACCCCAACAATCTCCCACTTATACTCAAAGCATGCTTTTAAGTATACCACTACACTAAATTCTCTCCCACTTATACTCAAAGCAGTGCTGCCATACGTCTGATTCTCTTTCCCTTCACACCCTTATCGAAAACCTTCGATGGCATGCTAATCGTGAAGGAAATTATCAGGGTATCTTCCGACGTAATCTTGGACACCACAACATCTCCTCTCATTACGATTACTCGTAATATAAAGTACTTATTTCCGATGTATTCACTGGCCTTATGGTCTTATGATTCCTTTGAATTTGCTACTGCACCAAAACTGTCACAATAGATTGTGATCGTCTGAAGCAAATTTGGAATCATATCCAAGTCCAACAAGAAGTTCCGGAGCCATCCAGCCTTCCAACTAATGGCTCCACCTCCCAGTATAAAAAACATCCTGAGGTAGACTTTCAAAAATTCCTATCTGATTGGAAATCAGTATAACCCAAATGGAAATAGACTGTCAAACTGAAAGATCAACATATAATCTCGTTCTCTTGATTATATTCTTTACAGCAGTCTAGTGCCCATGATCAGGGTTAGATTGGTATCTGAAAACCATGCCAACGGCATAACAGATATCAGATCTGGTGTAAAGCATAACATTCATGAAGCTTCCTATTGCAGAGGCATAGGGAACCGCCTTCATGTCATTTATCTATCTCTATGTCCTAGGACACATTTCTTTAGACAAATGAACTCCTTATCAAAATGGCGATTAGCCTTTTTTGGAGTTTTCCATGCTAAAACACTTTACTACCACATCAATATAAACCACTTGTTACAAGCACAACATTCTCTCCTTACGATCACAAAAGATCTTAATCCCAAGAATGTGAATAGCTTTACCCAAGTCCTTTATATTGAATTTCTTGGACAACCACATCCGTACGTCCGATAACTACTCCACGTTGTTGCCAATCAGGATTATGTTATCAACATACAGTACTAGAAACATCACATCATTTCCGTTGCACTCTTTATACACATAACTCTCGTAATCACACTGAATTAAATCTATATGACTGGATTACCTCAAAATGTGTGTTCCAAGACTGAGATGCTTGCTTAAGTCCATAAATGGATCGCTTAAGTTTGCAAACCAGATGCTCATTCTCTTTGGCAATGTATCCTTCTGGTTGGCGCATGTAAATGGATTTCTCAAGACTGCCATTTCGAAAAATGATCTTGACATCCATTTTGCCAAATCCCCAGATCTATATGAGCTACAATGGCTAAGAAAATCTGAATCGACTTAAGCATAGCAACATGCGAGACTTTCGCCATAAGCCTAGCTTTAAAAGTCTCAACCTTACCGTCAGATCCTTTCTTACATTTGTAGATTCCCTTACCCAAACGAGAGTTACCCTTTAAGGTAGTTTCTACAATGTCATACACATTTTATCATGCATGGATTCAATTTTAGAATCCACTGCAACTCGCCAAAGCTGTGCATCTTTCTCTTGGATTGCCTCTATTTGTCCTTGGGTCAATGTCATCTTTACCTGGTAAGATATCCGAAGATTCTCCCAAACACAACCATCTTTCGGGTTGAAAAGATGACCCTCCCACTACGACAAGGCTCTACCTGAGAGTTTGTGTTAGTGTCAACATGTGGTGCAGTTCGTGGTGTAGCTTCTAGTACGGGTGGTTCCGGCACTGCCTTTTCCCCTCATTTCTAAAATGATCTCACTAGTGGGTTTATTACTATTCACATAGCCTTCTTCCAAAAATCGAGTGTTTGTGTTAATTCCGATCTTTTGGACTACAAGACTATAGAATAGACCACCTCTCGTTACCTTAGGGTATCCTACAAATAACCATATTTCAGTACGAGGTCCTTAAAGGGACCAAGTTTAGAACATACACCGTTATTTGAAAACCCTAATACGTAAAAGGTAAATCAAAATAGCTCATCATCAACCGAATCATTTCTAAGAATATTCGGTTCCTTCATCCCGCCATGCCACATTGATGTGGTATTCCTGGCGTAGGAAGCTGGGATGCGATTCTAGCTTTTGACATGTGTTCCAAAAATTCACCACTAAGGTATTCACCTCTTCGATCAAACCGAAGAGATTTGATATATTTACCATGATGATAATCAACTTTAGCCTTGAACTCCTTGAATTTATCAAGGATTCAGACTTCTGTTTCATCAAATATATACATGCCTTGAGTAATCATCAAGAAATGATGAAGTACTCGTAGCCACCCCTTAGCTTGTACCGATATTGGACCATACACATCCGCATGAATCAAATCCAACATACTTTCTAATCTATTGCCCTTGGATCTAAGATGACCAAAACTTTAGATACCAGATATATGTTTGATTCATACTAGAAGGTTCTTTACATTTAGAGAATTGATGTTGTGATATTTACTGCAGTTTGCGCACAACTAATGTACGTCTCCCACTGCATTGACCTCTACTTTTTGTAATGTCTCCCACTGCACTGACCACTACTTTCGTAGTGTCTCCCACTGCAATGGCTACTACTTTCGTAGTGTCTCCCACTGTGATGGTAATCTCGACCGCATTGAATAAATGCACAAGATATACCTTGACCATTGCCTCCATTCAAATGAGGACAGGCCACCATAATTTGTCTTTTCTGCTTACAACGGTAACACTTTCCTCTTGGTTTCTTTATCCCACCTTGAGTAGTTATTCTCCTTCTGAGCGTCACCTCCTTAACCACCACCACCTTGCTTCTTCTTCCTTTAACCATCCTTTGGTTTAAAAAGAGTAGAAGCTGTGGTGATCAATGCTTGAGAACCGGTTTGAAACATCTCAGCATTGATGAGTTCATTGAGCAATTCGGTTAGCTTGTACATGAATTGATTCATGTTATAGTTGAACCGAAACACATCAAAACTCATAGGGATCGATTCTATTATGACATCGACCTAAGTTTCCCCATCGATTTTATAACCTAGAATCTCCATTTAAGACAACTGATCATCTTAAGAACATGGTCCCTAATAGGAGTACCTTCAACCATTTTCATCGACAAAAGAATATTTTGTCGAACTTGGTATCCATGATGACTAAACATCTCCGTGAAACTAAGCTTCACACTGTTTAGGCATACTCTCCTTAGTGGTACATAAGGACATTCCTCAGTAAGGACAAACTTGTGTTCGTTAGCAGTCAAGACAATGTCCAAGTTACATTTCCAATCGTGATAATTGGAACTCTCGAATTTGTTTTTCATTGAGTATTTAATCAAGTGAACCGAAAAACATAGTATAGCTTGGAAAAAAAAATAACTAACACAAAGTTAATGTCATATACTTTGAAGCATAATTATATTGTAAAACCTTAAAGACAATATAAATGCAACCCCCGACTCCTTAAGATTTTATATGCAAGCCACGTAGGGTGGATGTTTACATATAATCTCTTTAAGTAGGTTTTTACGCCTTTAATTTCATTATCCAATCAACCTTCACCTTATGATTGATGAAATTAACAGTCGGTCACTCCTAGCCATGTAAATTGAATTAATTACTTTTCCGTCGGGAAATAATTAATTAATTTACATCTAAGTGAAATACTATAATTTAATATTCCGAAAAATACCGTTTTATAAGAATAACCCTACCGTAGGGAGGTGATATTGATATAAAACTATTTTTCAATATTATCCATCGAAATTTCAAAATAATGAAATTAATTAACACCTCCGAAGGGATATGCCCGGATCAGTGAGCGAATGTTATTTAATCCATATTTTGAAATTTCAATTCTTTTTAGGAAGTTTAAACCAATAAAATCCATAATTAGCACCTCCGTAGGGATACGCCCGGATCAGTGAGCAAATGCTAATTAATTCATTTTTAAACCAATTATGGAGGCTAGATTAATTTAGAATTTTCGAAAAATACAAAATTAATCAAAAATTTAAAATTAATATAATACCACTTAGTCATTTTAAACCAAGGTTTTATTTCATTTTTCAAGCATAGCATGTAATTAAAAATCGCGAATAATTAAACAACATGTTATCCACAAAACATCGAATAAACAAGCACAAGATAATTAATTAAAAATAATTATCCAATTATCATGGCCTTCAGTTTCTTCGAACGAGCTTGAAAAATATTTGAGTGGATCGTTGGGCCGAGAAATTGGGCCAAGAAACGGGCCTAGGGTTCAGCCCTTTAGGGTTTTAGAAACCCTAACCTTCGCCGAAACCCTAGCCGTCAATTCAGCCGCCGCCGCCTCTCTAGCCACCACCACCGCCGCTGCATCTTCACACAAGTTTGAGGAAACCCGCCGGAGATCTCCCAGTGTTCAGCTCGATTTATTAGGATGCGGAAAACCCTAATTTCCAAATCAGGCATGGTGGTTGGATAGAATTAATTTTATCCAAGATGAGATCAAATCACTTAAAGATAGAAACATATCCCTTTAAATATGATCAAATATTTCCTGATAAGATTAAATCTTATCAGATAAGATCATATTTACCTAGATATCAATAAATCTTTTAAAGATAGAAACATATCCCCTTAAATATGATCAAATCTTTCTTGATAAGAATAAATCTTATTAGATAAGATCATATTTACCTGGATAATACTAAATCTTCAAAGATAAGAATAAATCTATCCAGATAAAATCAAATCTTTTCCGGATAAACACAAACTTGTTGAACAAGCTACTCAACGGCCGGTCACCATCCGGTCAACGCGCCGCCGCCGGGCCACGCGTGCACCACACGCGCCGCCGCGATGTCTCACCGGAACACCGTCGTCGTTCCTATCACCACCAACCGCCGCCGCACACCCGAGGTAGGTGAGATCTGTCCGGAGCTGATCCCACTGCCGTCGCCATCGTCGGAAAACACAACAGGGAACAGCTGCACAGTCGCCGCCGCCGCTGAACGCGACATGAGCTCCCGCCGCTGCTCCGCCGTCCGCCGCGCGTCCCGTCCTTCCCCACGACCTGCAGCAGCCCATCAGCATCAACTAGGACGCCGATCTTCTGTGTAGCAGCCGGCAGTCGGGCGCCACGTTCCGCTAGGGTTTTGTAAAACCCTAGCCGTGCTGCCGTCATATTGCAGCGGTCGATCACCACCGCCGCTGCTCCCACTGCTTCCACCGTAGCTCCGGCACGTCGCCATCGTCGAGAAGATGGTGCAGCGGCCCACTGCAGCACCGGTGATCGAAGATCTACGCGGTAGGGTCGAAACCCTAGCCGCAATTTTCATTACCACCGCAGCGCCGCCATCCTCTTTTCGACGTCCGATGGGATGTCCGACTCCTCTTCTCCACTACAGCCTCCATCGATCGGTTTGCTTCATCCTCCGTTCATGGTGGTTTGATCGATTACATAGATCTCAAGTTTTACATTGAATTTACAAAAAATAAAATCAAAAATAAATCTAATCTAACACGATCAACCCTCGTGTGTTTACAAACGCAGCCACAAACAGGCTGATTTTAATACAAAATTAAAACCATAAACATTCATATTAACCATGACAATTGGATCTCTGCAAAATCAAATCAATTGCATCCAATACAAATAATATAAATCTCATAATTATTCATAATTAAATCTACAGAGCTGAGTTGGCTCTGATACCAGTTGTTGGATCCGGGATCCCTCGGATGTAGATTTAATTAATTATAATAATTATTAACATATGAATTCAGATCTTGAAAGCGGAAATAGATCTAAATCATATATACCTGTTTGCGTAATCACCGGTGGAGTCTGAGTCGAGGTAATGATCTTCCACGCACTAGATCTCTGCACACGAGATCTAGCTCTTGATCGTAAACCCCGAGATCTTCTGGAGTATTCCCTAGCAACGAGAAGAATTTCGAGTGGGCGAAAATCTATCTTCTCTGCACTACCCAGAAACCAGCGCCCCTTCTCCTAGATTTATGAATCTGAAAATCACGTAATGTCATTCTCCACTTATCCCTTATTTATAGATAAGAAGTGGAGTGGTGGAGAAGTCAGGGTTTGGTTAATGGGTCAGGCTATGCTCTATTGGGCTACTCCAGGGATCTTGAGGAGGACATGGACTGGGCCTTCCAATATAATTAAATAATCCAAGTATTCTCTGGCCCCGAATACTCTATTTAATTATATTAATATTATAGCCTTTCCACTATAGTAAAATAATATTGCATCGCCGTCCATTCCCAAATTACTACATACCGGGCTCCTCTTTGAATTATATTATTTCCCGTGTTTAAGATATCGCATGTCCATTAATTAATTTAAGCTACTGACTGCTCCAATTAATTAATATCTTATACCGAGAGTAGTACCCGTTCGACCTCATTATTATATCGGAACTTAATCCACCTGCAGGGTTTGATATAATAATCCTTAGAACGCCTCAAGGGGACATCATCAACTCGGTGCACCGAGACACGATTTCTAGCTATAATATTAACTATCATATTTATAATATTATTACCCAAGATACGGAGATTCTTTGAGTTGCGATAACTCTCACTCATGGTAAATCAAAGCAATAACTATTATAAATACATAATTGAATATTATGACAACTAGAATTAAGAAATAATAATCGTCCGAGATGTGATCCTTAATAAGTCAGTATAAAAGGATTTATCTCACCTCGATCCCATTCAGTGCAACTCTGATCGTATGCACTAGTATAAGCTAATAGCCAAGACCAACTATTATCCAGCATTATACTACAACCTTAACAAGTAATTTGTCGAAGATTACTTTCGGTTGCGAACACTATTTAACCATATAAGAAACCGATAATATGATCTTCCGTGCGACCACCCACACCATATTATCTATAATATATAGTACCGGACGTTTATTTGCATAACCATAACACGAATTAATATGCAAATCATATGACAATATATTTATTTCCATAAAACAGGAAGATACAGTTAATATACATGCATAAAAGTATGCTTTGCAGTATATAACCCCAACATCGATAGCATCTTTATCAATTTGAGATTTCGATGCAGAAGTAGCACTCAAATCATAGCGCATGATAGACCGTGCGAGGGAACCACCACCAAACAACATACCCTTATTGTCCAACCCTCCCGTGATCTCTAAGTAATGCTTGTTCATATCAACCTCCCGTGGCTCAGTAGTACTAGGTAAAGGTTGCCTTAGCTCCTCAGCCAACTCTTCTATCTCTTTCTACAAGCAAGTATGATTCAATATTATATCAAGCATTTCAGTATGTATAATCAATCGAAAGAAAAATAAAAAATCACGTTAACCGCAATCCTTGCAGACTTCACATCAGTATAGCTTCCATCTTCCATCATGTGCATGTACTTAAAAGCATCATGAAGACAGTCCTTTGTTTGGACTCCTCTCTTTGCACATATAAGCAATCAAATTCCATTTATATAAATAATATCGATTAACAATAATCAATAATAAATTGACCAACACTTGCATAAAATGTGATAATGTAACAACTAACACCTTGAATAAAAAGTACTTACCAACTCCTTAGCATAATGGAGACAAAATTTTGATCCACCTCTATGCCTCACTTGCCCGATACCTGTTCCATCAGGCTCAGACATCCTGCATTGATGTGTTATCAATGACTTAGCTTTCACATCTTCTGAGTTCCAATAATTCTGTCAACCCTCCCATTCTTGAGCAGTGATGAAAGCCGGTCGTCCCTTATTCGATTTTTTCATACCATGCACAAACCTATGTACCTCCCTTGAGCCTTCGCATGCCAAAGTTCGTACACCATATCATCCAAAGCAGGATCCCATGTGAATACTTTCTGTAGAATATTTAATGGAAACATTTGCAACTTATAAGCAACTAAAGATAAAACATGAGCTTCAATATGAATATCAATAGTTGTCTAAAGTTTGCTACCTTAAACTCCTCCCAATATGACTTTTAATTGGATCAGGGGTCAACCTCCAACAGTATCCCGTGAGATTTTTAATTTTCTTGAAAATTTTGTATATCACAGGTGAAACATTTTTCTCAGGGGACAACATCATGTCTCAAGTTACATCAAAATGTTGGTTAAATAGAATGTTACCATATTCAAATCAGCTACACATATAAGTATAAATCATAATATACAAGCTATGAATTAAATTTACCCATCAGATATCTTCAATGTGGTCAAATGAGATGGTAATCTCGTAACAGAAGTAGCATCGCCTCCAACTGTAGCAACATCAGTAGAACCTCAAACTAGGGCTGGGAATCGGTTAGACAATTTTTGGTGAATTTCCGAACCGCACCGATAACCGCGGTTATTCGGGTCACCGACTCACTGCTAACCGCATATGCGATTAGCGGTGCGGTGTTCGGTATGATGTTTGATACCACCGATAACCGCACGGTTATTACTCACTAACTGCAAATACAAATTTATTATATTATATTTATATTTTATCATTTAAAAGTAAATAAAAAACCTAAGAAAATAAGAAATTGAACTAGAAACTCGGCCCTAATTAGTACTCACAGCTACCCGCGGCCCCGCGCCATTCTCTGATTCTCATTCCACATTTCTGCTCTATGCCGTCGGCCAACGACGACCACTGCACGGCTCTGCAGCGCCTGCTCCACCGCACCTCAGCGCGCCGCCGTCTCTCCCCACCTCCGTCGCCGACTCGCCAGCTAGCTTGTCACCGTCTTTCGCGCGCTCCAATTGAGTCTTGCAGCATCTGCATCTTGCTCGTCGAAGAAATTCAGGCGCAAATGTTGGTGCACCAGCAGGTGCAGGTGCTTAACTGCTTTATTGTCATATGGTATTTAAAAAATACCTACTGATTCTTCATCTACAAATCTAATGTATATAATTATTTTTGAACTGAATTTTGATATGAAATGTTTCACTATTTCAGTTGTCGTTATTTGACTTTTTTTTATACAAGTTCTTAGAATTTTATGTCAGTCTTGTGCAATTGATAAAAAAAATTATGTTAATAGATTTGCAGAAAAAAGTTCAGGAGGATTTGGAGGCATGCAATTAAATCTCACGGTTGATTGTATAAAATTATTTAATTATTTTAATTTCAATTATTCATCAATGATATAAGTTGTCGTTTTCCTCATATTGATTGTAATATATAGAAGAAAAATGTGAAACCAATATAAATGGATGAGATAAATGGACGCAATTTAATTTATGCTTCAATGCTTTATTGTCTGCTTATCCAAAAAAATTCGGTAATACGGTCAACACAGTCACCGAACCGCAAAACAAAATTTGGTGAGCGGTGAACCGCAATATAATGCGGTGCGGTGATCGGCTGTTATTTTCGGGGGATTTCGGTTGCGGTTAACCGAAATTTGCAGTTCGGTGTCCCAAAACCGCACCGATTCCTAGCCCTACCTCCAACTGGTGTGGCATTGGTAGATCCTCTCTGCGTAGCATTGGTAGATCCTTCGGGTGTAGCATTAGTAGAACCTCCAAGTGCATCACCTGCAACCAATAAAATGCCACCAGCTGATGTAGTAAGAGTAGACGCTGCAGGTGTAGTATTAGTAGAACCTCCAAGTGCATCACTATTAAATGATAAGCCACGAGATGATGGTGCAACATTAGTAGTAGTATAAATTATGTAATTATTACAATATTATATCTATTTTTGCTTATACGAGGGAGCGAGAAAGTTTAATTTACATACTTTCATAAAAGAAACAAGAATAAATAATCATTCCTCTCTCTTTATATATATATACTGCATAGTTTTTTTTTTCTTTCTTTCTTTCTTTTTAATATATATATATATTTTTTAAGTTTTGAGATATATTTTTAATTGTGCTATAAATCATGCTAGATTAAATAAATATTAATTATAAAATATTTAATGCTAAGTAATATGGATATTTGAAAATTAAAATTAAACAATATACATATTAATTAAGTAACCCTAGTAAACAATGATTATCTCCACATTATAATTTAGAGTTAACAAATTCAAATTGTGAAAATAATTAATGTAAAATTAAGTATTTATGAATAATTATAAATAAAAAATTGCACTCCATGACTACTAGTAAAAATAATATTTAATATATCCGTCACCAGTTAATGATGACTAAACATCCGTAATGAAATCCGTCACTAAATATGGTTCGAGAAATGCCCACCAAAATCCGTGACTATTCTATCACCAATTCCGTGATCATCCCTCAAAAGTAAACTCCGTCACTATTCCATGACTAAATCCGTCACTAAGAGCGTCTTCAACAATCCCTCAAAATAGAGTTGAGCTCTATTTTGATGTTGAATTTTGCTCTAACAATCCCTCAAAATCTTCCCCTATTTTAGAGTGGTGAATAGTGTTCCCTCAAATATAGAGGGACACTATTCACATTCCCCTATTTCTCTATATTTATGTATTTTATCTTGTTGTATTTTTTGTATTAGTTTGTGATGTAGTAATTTAAATTTATTTAGTATATTTTTTTTGTATTAAATTTTTTATTTCTTTTACAATTCAATTTGATATAAGTTTAAAAAATATAAATGATACAAAACAACAAAAATAAAAATATTATAGTTTAAAAAATATAATTGATGATTGAATGTTGTCCGTCACTAATTCCGGG
Source organism: Mentha longifolia (assembly GCA_001642375.2). Taxonomy (NCBI): domain Eukaryota; kingdom Viridiplantae; phylum Streptophyta; class Magnoliopsida; order Lamiales; family Lamiaceae; genus Mentha; species Mentha longifolia. The sequence continues at coordinate 30,183,030 of CM038113.1, forward strand.
TGGTTTTTTTTTTTTTGTTGGTAGTGAGAGCTTATTGATAAGATTATTGGCCTTCGTAGCTTATCCTCAGATCAACATGCGCCATGAGACGAAGTTTCTGGAAGTGATGACAATGTTATGAGAAATTGGGAAATCTCTCTGCTAAAACTAGAGAGTGCACAACCATTAGGTTGGGTTGACCTGTCTGTACCTGATTTTGGAGATTTGGTCATGGGGAACATCTTTATGAAGAAGAAAGACTTATCCATAGCCATCAAAATGTATCACATGCAGAATCGATTGGAGTACCATGTGGATCGTTCTGCGAAATACTGTGTTGGATACATATGCAAGCACAAGGGGTGCCCGTTTCTGCTGCGTGCTAGTTAGTACGGCTCAATTTAGAGAATTTATAAATTTTCTCCCGAACGTACTTGCTTAATGGTGCTTGATCGAACTAGTCCACGATAGGTGCCTGCAAAGGTCTTTGGTCATTACTTTTCACATAGATTAGTCACCGAGGGTACAGTGCTAAAGCTGAGAGATGAAGGCCAAATTTGGCCTTGACATTGATTATAGATCTGCTCTGCGTTCGAGGAACAGCGCCATCGAGATAACGTATGGTGGGTTTGAGAAGTCTTACGAGTTGCTTCCATCTTATCTATTCGAGTTGAGAGACAAAATCCGGAGATGTTCTATGATATTCAGACTTCTTGGGACAAGCATAGGTTATGTTACATGTTTCATGCTCTCGGGTAGTCTAATCAAGTCTTTGTTGATGGTCACCTCCGCCCGGTCATTGTAGTTGATGGCACACACCTCAAGGGAAATAACAAGGGCATGCATCATCTACATCGGTTTTGCACTTATACTAAAGGTTCTATGTGCTATGCATTCTCTATAACACGGTATATACTTTTCCTCTGCTGCACGTGAGTGGCAATCGACACCCGATAAAATATGATCGAGGTGCATACAATAGTACACTCCACAACTGATTCTGTCATCATGCACTAAATGATCTGGTTGTGGCATGAAAACCAACTCGAATTCATCAACTCGCTTCACCTGGCTTGAATTTGTGTCCACTACTCGGCTTTCTCTAAGAGGCGAGCCATTAACCGGTTAATGGGCTTTAATTGATTATATACATACTTCTCTCCAGCCATAGTATGCTTCAGAGAATCGTACACTTCAATTTTCCATTCACGAATGCAAATTCAAATCAAAATCCAATGATTTCCCCCGACATTGCAAATGGACAAGAACTACACATAATCAAGTGACACGCAATATTTAATTACTATCGCTTATTTTCATACATAAGTAATTATGAAAGTAAATTACTTACGTGATCAGCGTTGTACCATGGTGTGGCAGTTGAGTCCTCAGCACCATGAAACCACTTTAACATCTCAGCCGGAGGGTTGCGGTTGAGATACCTTTGATTTTCTTGTAATTTATCAAAGGTCTTGGCCTTTGGATGTAGAGCTTGCAATTCACGTCGCATGTGAACCTACGTCGGTTAAAAGAAGATATTAATGTTAAAGAAAAATAATGAAATTAAAATAAAAAAAACTTATGTAGTGGACCCAATATAATTTGTATAGATTTGTATAATATGTGTAGTATTGTATGCATCAGCTAAGAACCAGAGAACTGGGGAGAATGATAAAAGAAAGAGAGATAAGAAAACATAATTCTCATTACTTGCTTTTCCAAAACAAACGGACTCCAACTTATAATTAAGCAGTGACTTGACCACAAAGAAAACTAAAATGCGCTGGAAATGGAAATAACATTATACGACTTCAACAATTAACTAGTGAGCAACTTCAATAACACTAGCCCACACTCCAACGGCCCAATTATCCTTTAACATGGCCCATTTCTTTTCCAATCCGCCTTTTGCCTCTTTCCCTTTTCCATAATCAAATCCGATATCGAACCCTAATTAACCATCCCCTTCCTTTCCCACTATCCCCTTCATCTCTGATCCCTGCATATCCATAACAGCTTACATAAAAATGTATGCGAATGAGTATTGTGACAATTGGCCCGCATGCACGAGATACTCCACAACTGTGAATAAGTCTCATTCTTCAATAAACCATGCATGCGAATGAGTATTGGGGCATGCTTTTTTCAGGTCGGGCCCTTTTCGGTTGTATTGCATCATCAGCCCTTTTTGTGGCCTTCGTTATCTCGTTCACCGCTTTATCTGCACTTTCTTGTATCGGTATCTTCTTGAAGGCGTGGCGCTTAGAGGGCTTAAATTTAACAGCAAAGCAATCCTCTTTCCTCACACTGTCGACATACGGCATCGTACGCTCGATTGAATCAGGTCGAAGAGGACAATACTAAATCTGTAAAATTTAAAAGAAATATAAATATCAATAAAATTTGCATTAAATTACTAAAATAAATATCAATATATTAAATTCATTAAGTCAATCCCACGAGTGATAAAAGTTACCGAAAATAAGCTAAGGGTCTCTATTTATAGGCTAATACTTCCTCCGGCTCATGATTTCTGAGCCCTTTCTTTTGGCACGGAAATTAAGACGAGTGTATTTAGAGTTTTAAGTGTATTGCTTAGTGATGAAATATGGTTTATGTATTTAAAATTATTTGTATATATTCGAATTAATTATAAAAAAATATTGAAATACTTTTTTGGGCTTAATTATGTAATTTAATTACTATGTTGATTAAATATTTTTTTTAATTCAAGTTCAAAAACTGCAAACAGATTCATAACTATCCTTACTGCAATTTTTCATTCGAACAATTACTCAAGTAAATTGGGCCAACCATTCCATCCAAATTAAACATGAATCACTATAAAAAAAGGAAAGATAAAACCCAATATGTAGCACATGGCTCCATTTGCAAACATCAAATCAAGAACAAAGTGGTGCCTAATTATAGGGAAATCACCCTCAAAATTAAGGCGGTATTTTTCAAATCCAAAAAAGGTACACCTACTCTACAAAATCTCTTCTTCACTATATTGTTTAGAACCATAAAAGAAAGAGAGCAAACCTAAAGAAGAAGAGCGGGTGAGAGAGAGAAGAAACTTCAAGGATTCTACAGCAGCTGATGCACCATGCTGCCAAGACCCAAAAATCTTACCAATGAAGAGAGGAATTTGGTGGTGCAGTTCATTCTTCAAGGATTGTCTGCTGGAAAGCCAAAGAGAGGAAGGCTTGTTGAAGCTCGAACAACTTTTGCAATCTCCAAATCAACTGGTACTCGGCTGTGGAAAGATGCAAGAGACCAACAAAATCAAGGGTTAGCAATACAGCTTGTTTCAAAAAAAGGGCAGAACTAGAGATCACAACAAATGACCTAACTATGACCAGATTAAGGCTCTCCCCCTAGAGATAGAGGCATTTTTAGAGATATGGAAGGAAAACTCGATGTGAGCAAAGCTACATTACAGAGATGGTGGAAAGCTGAGCTCTTTAGAGCACATTCATCTTTTATCAAGCCTTCACTTACCAATGAATGCAAATTTCTGAGGATGAGATTCAGTTTGGAACATCTAGAGCTGGACAGGGTAATGAACACTCTCAAGTACTCATCTATGAACAATATTATGCACATGGATGAGAAGTGGTTCTATATAACCAAAGGCAAAAGGAGGTAAAAGGAGGTAAGTGCAGTATGTTTTCATTCATCAACATACACTTTGAAAGAAATGAGTTTTTTTTTTTTCCCGAAAAATTGACCTCGACTCAGAACTTTTGCATCATTGGTCATGTGAGAGACTATTTTTTCCTTGCTAATTATTCACATATCACATGTATTACCTTGCACCAGATGAAGAAGACACATATAGGGCATGCAAAAGCAAGAAATTCATAGGAAAGATCATGTTTATGTGTGCAGTAAGCATGCCAAACTAGGTGAGGATGGGATTGTCTTATTTGATGGCAAGATAGGCTATTTCCCTTTCACAACTCAGGAAGTTGCACAAAGAAATAGTAAGTATAGAGCCAGGGGTACCCTTTACACCAAAGCAATGGATTTAATCAGAAGTTATCAAAGAGTGTATCATCAACAAGGTACAATTCAAGTTCCTGAACTTAATGTTTTTATTGCCATCATTCTGAGAGTTTTAGGGTGATTACTGACCTCAGTCTTTCACACTTTTACATCATTGGTCAGTGAACATACTTACAGTGCTGATCTCTGATACATATTCTCTTAATTAAACATGCCAACAGGTTGTTCCTGCAATCAGGGAGAAGTGGCCATCAAATGCATCGAAAGATATTTTCATACAACAAGATAATGTAAAGCCGCATATCAAGGATTTTGATCCTGATTTCAGAGCAGCAGCTACTCAAAATGGGTTCAACATGAAACTAATTCAGGAGCCACCAAATTCTCTTGACACTAACATCAATGATCTAGGATTTTTTAATGACATTCAATCCCTTCAACATCAGAGAGTATGCAAAACAGTTGATGACCTAGTGAAAGCTGTGCTAGATGCATTTCATGAGTTGCCACCAATGACCATCAACAAAGTTTTTCTAACATTGCAAGGAGTCCTCGCATAGATAATGAAGGTAAAAGGCCACAATGACTACAAAACACCACACATGGAAAAGGACAGACTTATTAGAGCAGGAGAAATGCCAGTTAGTCTTACAATTCCTATGGAATTGGCAAGGGAAAGCATTCAATATCTTGTGGAGAATGGGCATATTAGAGGAATTGAGCAACTAGTTCACAGATTAGGGTTATAGCAGCTAACAGGGCTAGAATTAGACTTTGCAAACATTTCAATAATTTAGAAGCAATGCTCATTAAAGAGGGAACAGAGAAGATGGAGGTCAACATAATTTTTTTTTTGTTTTTTTTTTGTAGAAGCCAGATATTTGATCACATTATGTATATGCAGTATCCTCTAGAATTATAGACTTTGATGCCATGCAGTAATTATGTTTAGAGCTACCTATGTTTGCATTTTAGCTTTCAAAAGATTTTTGTAAACTTTATCTTTTGAATAAGAAAATGCAGCTTTCATATATCTCTACCCATATTCATGAAGTAAGTAGTCAAATTTTCATGCACTTAATATTCCACCACCACATAAGGCATCATGAACCAACAAAATCAAGGATTGACCGCATCCAGATAATGTTCATAACAGATTCAACAGATTGAAGCCATCAAAACCCGAACAGAGATAGCACTGTTTACAAACTACAAATTCCAGGAAATTGCTAAAAGGGATAGGGCATGCACATAGAGTAAATATTTAAGCCATCAGAAAAAAGCATTAGAGTAGCCATCACATAAAGGGACGATCTACTGATTCCGGGCATTCATTTCCTCTTCAATCTCTTTGTCAGCCCAAGCCTCGCAAGAGGCCCACTCCTCAGTGGTGGGGTGGAAAGGGAAGTAAACCGGCTCGGGCAGACTCAAAGAGTCACTTTCCTTAGAGCTTTCAGCCTCATCTTCGATCGGCGGCGGCCGCGGCAGCGGAGATTGCTCGAACCTTGGGGCGGCAAGAAGCCTCCACGCCCGCGCCCGCCAATCCGTGCAGAGAGGACCATCTCCACAGCCGTGAGGTGGTGACGGCGTCAGCTCTAAATCAGTTCTGGGGCTTCGCACGTAACCCATTAGGGGTAGCGGCGGCCTCCAGGTCTCCTCCGTTGGGCTAGTCGGCCGCGGGCGTAGATTGCCATATCACCCTAGTTCTATAGGCAGAGAGATTCGAGGAGGAGAGGGTGGGGGGCTTGGGGTGTCGCGTGAGGGAGATGACGGAAAAGTAGGGTGTCGCGCCGACTGCGAGCACAGCGGCTTCTACGCACCACTCTGCCGACGAGAGGAACTACGTGGCCTGCGAGCCCGCCGCGACGGCGAATCTCTGCAACGGGGGGGCTGCGAGTTAACCTCCAGCCCGATGGATGAGAGAGGCATTGAGATCTATGGAGGGGATCCATGGCGACAGTGGAGACAGATGTGAGAAATTAGGGTTTGAGAGACAATGGAGGATGAACACAGATTGAAGAGAGGGAAAAATGGGGTTCTTCGAGAATTGTGGGTAGGGTTAATTATTTTTTTGGTTTATGCAATTAATTGTGGGTGGTGGCATTCAATGATGGTTGATGTGTAGAAAATTAAGTGGAGTATTTTATTTTATTTTATTTTTATTTTATGGATATTTGTTGATAAAATGATTTTTAAAGAAAATGTAATAAAGGAAGATAATTGTAATAAGGGATTACTAATTGTACAATTAGTTAGTTAATTATTTCCCAAAAGAGAAATGGGTCGGAAATCTTGAGATGGCCCAAAAAAAAAGAGGCTCATAAATCATGAGCCGGAGGAAGTACAAGAAAAACCATTAAAAATCTCGTCCAAAAAGGTAAAAAATCGTGTTTTGGAATGAAGCTCGGACGAAACGGCGGTCAATGGCTTCAACGGCACGCGCTGTTTCTCTCTGTTGCCGGTGGCGGCCTACGCGGCGGTCCACGCCGGGTACCGTTTCTCGTCAAATTTGTGCATGGTGACCCAAACGGCGGTCCACAATGCCGGTCACCATTTTGGTACGCCCTTGCAGTCGCACGGGGTTTCGCTCCTTCTCTCTTGTTCGGACTTCAAACCTCGATCTGCTTTTTCCCATGGTTTCCTATCAAACCGAGATTCGATATGGAATCATTCAATTGATCAAATGGTTTCTTTCTTCTTCCTGCAAAAATGAATGAAAACACATCAATACAAACTAAAAGGCGAAAATACAAAAACCAAAAGAAAGTGATGAAGAAACTTATATAAACCAACTCGAACACACATAGAAACACCACACAAAATGAGTGTTTATCAACGGTGTAGTAGAAAATGTCTTACCGTTAGGCAATAGAGGATCCGAATCTAGTTAAATCATAAGTAATGATAATTTCTTCAATAATCGAAATAAACTCCAATCCTGATAATCAGGAATATCTAGTACCATGGGTTGTGAGAGGAATGACTATTCTCATGTTCAGGGGATTACTGATTCCTATATGAATGATAATTCCTATTTATAATTTTGTACCAGCCATAGTATAAGGAATGGAAGTAGGAATTGTCATTCTATTCCCGGACTATTTCTGCATACCAGTCATGCCCTAAGTTGTCAGTAAAAAAAAACACACACTTTCTATCGAGAACGACAATAAATGTCAATTAAACTTTCAGTTCTAAAATTCATTAAATAATTAAAATTATCACACATTTAATCAATAAAGTTAAAATCGACACATAAATTTGAGCTAAATTTGTCACAAAATTGCTAGATTTGCGTACTTTGCCATTAATATATGTTCAATAAATTGTGTGATTATTTTGGTAACGTAGAGGAAACATTTGCTATTGATAGCCCTACAAATTGTTATTATTAGTTTGCCCATCTTTATCTTGGTTTGGGCCCCGCTTTCTCGGATTGGGCCGTATAATTTTCGTTCTATTTATTTGGGTACCAAATGTAAATTATACTCAAATTCTTGTGTGCATACGATAATGTCTAGACTTGTCATAATCATAGTCTGTTACATGTAAAATATCTCTACCACAATAATCTCCTTACATTAGTTTTTTTAAAAGAACCTTACATTTGTTTAACAGTCGCATAAATAATACTACTCTTATTAACTTTTTAAAATAATAAGTAATAAATCTCAATCGTTACATACTTCGACTTGCATAATACACGAATCGAATACACGAATAGTTAAGATTTTAGAAACCTAGATAGGCCGATTTTCCGGCCGAATAATTTAGAATCTTCTTGAACTTTAGCTCTGTACTCTGCAAAGGTGAAGTTTGTATAGAGAGAAGGTTGTTTGTAGGTTTTGATCAAAGAATCATAAGAAGGGCAAAGAAAGTAGGCCACTGAGAATCTCTCTACGTTAGGGTTGGCCATCACTTTATGCTCCACACTCTTATACAAATCGTTACTCCAAGCCTGCAACAATAATTAATTAAATTAATTATTGCTTTTGATCAATATATATAAAATTCTAATCAATGATATATTAATTAATACAATATTAAATCAAAGTAATATTGATTCTACTAAATGTGAACAAACGTATTTGACGACACTAATCGACATATATGCAAAGTGACAAATTTGAGAGTATTAGTTTCTTTAATTAAGGGTAAAGGAATAAATGCAATGACTATTTCTAGCTACTCTTTTAATTAATATTAATTCGTGGTTTTTATTATTTAATTTAATTTATGAGATCATTGAGGGACAGAATGTTAGTTGCAACTTCCATGCATATTTAATTATAGGGTGTTTTATATAATTTGCAATTTAGTGTCTTGTGACATTGAATTGTGAATAGAATAATATTTCAAGACGACAAAGATATGATTGATTCAAGTATAATCAATATATTAAACGGCATAGGACAAATCTGAGCTTTTTAGTAGCTTTGAGAAATTATAAAATCGAATCAAGAACATATTAATTATGTCATTGTCGTGAATTAAGCCCTTCTTTCTGTTTTCAATCAATCTCAATACTAATAATTTTTCTTAATATTCTCGACAAGATCAACTCTATAATTGGCAAACTAAAAACGACCAAAACTAAATAATAATCGTACGGTTGTGGCATGAAAAACATAGAGAAATAAAGAAACATTTAATTACCTGAAAAAGATCACCAATGTTGACAATGAGTGCATCTTTGTTAGGCTTGACAGCAACCCATTTGGAGTCTTTGATGAGTTGAAGTCCTCCAACTTCATCTTGATGCAAAATTGTAAGAAAATCGCTATCCGTGTGAGGTACCAAACCGTAGATTTCTGGAGATAATGGGCATGGCGGATAACGATTTAGTCGAAGAAAACACGTGCTCTTATCGCAGTTGATCATCTCCTCGAAATCTTGCATTTTTTGCCCTAAATTCTTGACCAGCACCTCGGCTAGTTGTTTAGCTAGTTTCTGCATTGCCGATGCATAATCCACCAACACATCTCTGCATGAAATAAATAATCAGTTATCGCAGGCTATCGCACATGAACATGCCGGGTTTTACATGTAGATGCTATACACTAGCTAGGTATAACTGTGGGGTGTGTCCAAAGCCTAAACTCGGCTTTCGACAAACCCTAGTAAGTCGTGCTTTTGTGTGTGTACCTTAGAGAGGAAAACTCAGCGTAGCAAGATTGGTCGGAGATCTTGGTTAGGGGGATGTGAAAGGCCTCCGACCACGAGAAGTTGTCGGGGGTGGCGGCCGTCGGGGACCCCCACCGGTACGAGTTGTTGAGGATCCCACAAGTCGACTTTCTTGAGAAAGAAGCATTGAAAAGTTCAATTTGCTCTTTCCTCATATGGCTAAGTAGTCTAGGGTTAATCCCATGGTTAACTACCTGGAAGAAACCCCATTCGGACGAAGCGGCCACGATCTCCGACGCACATTTGGCCCTCGTGCCTTCGTCGTCGCTAGTCAGACCTGACAGATCAATCACCGGCAGTTCTTGAAAGTCTTGGCATTCGTCCTCGCTCTGCAATTTATAATTGTCACATGTTTTTTTAGAGTGTAGAACTTTGGAGTAGTGTTGGGCTAGGGGTGGAGTGGAATCGAGTGCTACCATTTTGGGAAAGTGGAAGGAATGCAAAATAGAAAGTGTGGAAATCTCAAGAAATTAAAAGAGGTATTTATAGGGTGTGGCGAAGACGGCAAGATGGTAAAAATCGAGAAAGAAAGAGACAGTTAGTGATTTGGGAAGTGACAATTGTCGGATAGGTGTTTGTCGAATGTGTTCACGTGTGGCTGTTTGTTTAACTGTTAATTAATTAATTAATTAATTATGATGGAATAAGTCATGCACTAATTAGTCCAAGTCTACGTGTATTACAAAATTTGCAGGTTGATTAACCCAAATAATTACAAATGGAAGGGAACAAAATAGTTGGCTTGGACAAGTGGAATATTATGCCATATTATGCATAACATTTGTCATCTTTGACTTTGACTTCAATCGTCCAATTTCATAAACTTAGTAATTTGCGATAATTACAAAATATTTCTATTAGCTCCGTGTGCATACAAAAAAATTCAATAACTTTTAAAGATTGCTAAATGATAAATACACTTAGGTAAAAGACAAAATACACCCACAATCTTACAAACATATAAAATGTACGATTTTGTTTTTTTAATATCGTAATAGCCTTACTTATAACATCATCTTCCCCTCTCGAATTGTACGTAGACGGTACACAACTAGGATAATAGAGTGTAAAATGGGATGTAGCTTTTAGAATAATTGAATCATTTGTGGTTTGGGCACTTGGGTTATAAATGAAAATGTGTAGTACTAATAAAATAAGGTATAGGCACAAGGTATAAATATAACGTATTATGTTCTCTCTAGCATATTATGTACACACGATGATCACATATTGATTTGATGTAATTTAGTTTGATGATGATGATAATAATAATAATAATAATTCTTGATAAAGACTTTTATTTTGGTTTTTATTTATAAAGATCTTTTGAGAAAGCATACTAAAATATTTCTTTTTGAAAAAAGGAAAAACATTGTATTGGTACAAGCAAAAGTCTTCAACAATGTTTCGAGATTGTAAAGCCCATCATTAAGTAAGCTATGGGAATGAGTTTATAATCTAATTGGGCTGAAACGTGGCATTAGGTGTACATTAATTGGACCAACCAGGGCTATGATGGGCTACAAGAAGCAAATAATTAAAAGTTTAATACTCCGTATACAACTATTTGTGTTGGGCGATAACAAAGGCTAATTCTATACATAGCCCCCGTTTTACTATTCATAGCCCCCTATTTAAAATAAAAATAAAAAATAATTATGAATGTACTCTTTTGCCCTTATAGCCCCCAAAATAAAATTTAATCAGATAATAGAAATTAAATATATTTGCTACTCCATCAACCACAGCGGCCACAAATGGGGGCTATGACTGAAAACCTCTTCTTCTTGTTTAAGAACTTAATCGAAGAATATTTGTGCACACAAAATTGAATATGATATGTATTCTTTCTTCTCCAGACTCTTCTTCCTCTATTTTTAATATTTTTACGTGTTCGTCTTCTCACTTCTGCGTGGCTAAATATGTTATGGAGAATCGAGATGTGGAGATTTAAACTACAATCAACTATGGATAATTTTGTCTACTTATACATCTCTGATCTCTGATACCAATTGTGTTCATCCGAACATTTATGCAATTTTAAAAATTAAAGATAATTTCTTAAAGATAATTAAAAATAATTTCTTAAGATTCGATCATACAAACTATGAAAAATAAAGAGAACATAGAACCAATTTTATTCGCATACAATATTTTTCTCCGGATATGCAGTGAGTATTGGTTAGATGTGATCGAATTCTCGCAGATGTGAATAAACAGTAGCCGTTTCCAAGGCTATAGAATACTAACCAATTAAGTATTAGTATAGGTGGGGTTATGGTGTAAGTTCTTGGGCTTATCATTATTTTATTAATATATATATATATATATATATATATATATATATATTGATATAATTATTTTATTAGAATTAGTAATAATAGTTGAATGGGGCTACACGATTTAACTTTTTAACTAGGGACTACACGTTTAAGTTTAGAGTGGGGGCTAAGGCCCTAAGGGGGTAATATTGACAATTAATATTATTTATTTATTTAATTTTTTAATGGGGGCTATGAAGAGTAATTTGGGGGCTATATATAGAATTGGGAAGAAGTTCCTCTTCAACTAATTTATGATGGAGGTTCGTATCATCACGAAGTGAAATAAAAAAAAAACGTTATTTATTTATTTTTTAAATTAAAATAGGAAAAAAAAAGGTCCAAATAAAACTCATTTCAAGGGAAAAGCTCACCTGCTGCCCAATCTCTATGAGCAATTGGGTTGAGCGCGTGTCGGACTATAATATGCCCGAGCCGTGTAAGGCTGGGTCAATCTAGCCCACTTGACAACCCCAAACCTATCCGCTGGTATGGTTGACAAATAATTTTTGGCCATTTGTCCTAAAACATGTCGAGCTCAGGACGGGTTGGGTTGGCCAATAGTTTACCACATTTATTCGTTGGTAGTGCAAAAAAATCACTCAAACATCATTTAGGTTGAATTTTTCATTTGGCCTAACCCGGCCCGGTCCAATCTGATTCGACCAAGTCCTCATGAAGTTCCCAACAAAGTTTAATAAAGTAAATTTTATTCTTGATAATCATAAATAGTTAATACAAAGACTTGGGATTCTCTGATTCTATTAGTTTTATACATTCTTTTTTAATAAATTTATTTTATAATGATTTAGTTTAATTTTATGATTATTTTCAAGGGTTCACCTATCCAATTATGAATTATAATTATTTTTTAACATTTAATTTCACTTTTATTAGTTATATTAGGGTTGATAAATTCAAAATTAGGGTATACAATTTTAAAAAAAATTCAATTTTTACTTATAAAAAATAGGAGTATAATTAAGCATGTTATAGTATTTTTTTTATTTTTATAAAATATAATATAAAACTAATAGAAATTGAATTTTAGGACACGACTGAAACACTGAGTTTGGGATATAGGATATTATTTGACAAGGGTAATGAGAGGAATGCTTAATCTTATATTTATGGACTAACCAATTCTTACGAAAATGATAGTAATTTTTAGTGGTAATGGTAGAAAATAGCCACTTAAGATAACAAAAATAAAAAAATAGCCACCAACTTATAAACATATAAAAAATAGCCACATTAACATTTTTACCATTAATAAAAAATTAAAATAAAATAAAAGAAGAAAAACACACATCTCATACTCTATTTTTCCTAATGCACACACACGCAGGCAGCTTCTCAACATGCTTTTCCAGCACTTGCATCGCCACCTCCGGCGACACCATCGCCCCATCTCCTCCGCCGAAGTCATTATTCTCTGACACTAGTCGCAATCATCTATCTCTCTCTCCTCTCATATCGTCTTCCTCTCTCTCTCTCTCTCTCTCTCTCTCTCTCATATCATCTCATTCATATCATCTCCGATACTCGTCACCACACCACCGTCGCTCCGGCAACCGGTGCCTTATTCCCCTGCTTCGATGGTGATTGCTAATTGATGCCATTTTTTCCGGCGGGATCGATCGGAAATAGAGAGGAAGACAACACCACCCACCTCATTCCGGCAACACCAACACCATATCCGCCTGCTGCCCCATCCCCCATGCCTGCAGTAGCCACAACCCATAACCATAGCCGCCGTTGTTCGGCTCGAACCAGTCCGGACTCGAGGATCGAACGAGATTCAACAAGAACGCATAGGCTCAATCGATCCCGCCGAGCTCGATCGAGAGCCAAAACGAGCCTATTCACAGAAGCTGACACTACAAAAAAACTCGGCAATAGTGACGGAAAAATCCATCGTTATTCCGTTTTAAATGGCCATCCTCGACGGAATGGCGACGGATAAAGTCCGTCTCCGCCAGGCGTGTCGCTAATTGAGTAACGACGGAATTTTCTATCCGTCGTTAAATTTAATGACGGATCTACGACAGACAGCCCGTCGCCGGAAGAACTCCGGCGCCGGTCACCAGAGCTCATTGACGACGGAATAACAATGGATTGCAGACGGAATAGTTCCGTCGTTGAATATAACAACGGAATTAACGACGGTATCCGGCACCTGTAGCTCGTCACGATTCCGCCACTATTCCGTCGTGATTCTGTGTATCAGTTGCTATTTACTGTGTTGTATTTTCTTTTCCCAAGTTATGACACTTATATAACCTATTTTCAATGCCAAAAATCAACAAGTGATGCTACGATAAATGTTTCGAACCAATATCATATGATACTCAGAATCTTAATCAAAATAGAATATCCCAAGTACGTTAAAACAACACCCCAAATATCTAGTTCATCCCAAGTATGTTAAAACAACATCTCAAGTATCTAGTTCTGGCATAATGTTCAATTTAGAATCTAATAAAGTAAAGACATAGTTCAATCATGGAGGAGACGGAAAAGAGGCCCCTGACTGCGACAGTAGCATCTGAAGTTGTTGTTGCTTCCTCTCCACAACTTCTTTCAGCTCCTGTGTTATCGTTGTGAGCTTCTCACGCTCCGATCGTTCTTCAGTCAGTTGAAGCTCCATTTCTGTGATGCGAGAACCACATGCAGCCTCTGTGTGGTATCGTGAGGTGCCTCTAGGCACCTCGCTCGTCATGAGACGGGCTAATTCTCCGGTCCCAAACAACCTATTCTTTTCATCAAGTGACACAACATCTAGGAATGCTTGGTTCATGTTGACCTCTCGTTCTTCTGTCATACCAGGCAATGGACTCCTCAATTCCTCAACACGTTCTTGTATCTTCCTCTGTATTTTAATTTAAAAAGAAATAAATATAGAAAAAAGTACTTAATTAAACGTAAAAATAATTCAAATAATTATACTGATGTAATTATTATCTAAAATTTATGTCCATTACCCCAATTCTGGCAGATTTAGCATCAGTGTAGGTCCCGTCCTCTTTTTGGTGTGACATGCAGTATGCATCGTATAAGCACTCTCGCGGAGTGCAACCTTTCTTTGCAGCCTACATATTTAGAACAAATATTAACACACAATGTTTTTTAACAAATTATAAAGAAAACAACTACTAACCAGCTCATAAGCGAACTGTACGATGGACTTCGAGCCACCTCAATGTGTCACCCGACCGGTCCCTGGTCCTTCTGGCTCAGACATCCTTCATGAAAGGGATCGATCGAGCTTACACCTAGAAGCACAGAGGGGTCGATCAATCCTACATGCAAAAGAGCAAAGGGATCGATCGAGCACGTGCCAGATCGATCGATCCCAGCGACTATATGTTATAGGGATCGAATAGATCTCAATCGTTTTCAATCGAGCCATTCGATCTCATGCTTATAGGGGTTCTAGGTCTGTAATCGCCGGCAGGTTTCTCATCGCCGGAATGCTCACGTAGTGTAGTGCCACAACCTGAGAAGAGACCGACGATGGCGGAGGTGGTGAAGATGATCGAGAAAATCAAGGTGGCGCGCTCAACGGTGGCCGACGGTGGCGGATGATGGAGTAGGGTGAGAGCTATGGCTTAGTGTGTGTGTGGGGCGGCCTTCAATGGAGCTTGGATGTTGATGAAGAAGAGATATAAAGAGAAGGAAGAGAGAACGAAGGGGTTTCACGGTGGTGATGGTGTGCGTGTGTTTGTGTGTGTGTGTGTGTTTTTTCTTTTTCTTTTTTCATTTTATTTTTTGTGTTTTTGTTGAATTTCAGAAGAATAAATTAGAATTGAGTGTGTTAGGGTATTTTTGTCTATTAAATGAAAAGTGACTATTTTTTATATATTTATAAGTTAGTTGCTAGTTTTTTTCATCCACTATCTTAAATGGTTATTTTACATTTTGCCCCTAATTTTTATATATAATTCCGTAAAATTTAAGGAGGTCCCAATCCATTTGCAAATCCCTTCGAAAAATTATATGCATGCAACTTCAGATTTCTTACCCTAATTTTTCTTATTAAAAAGTATAAAACATATATGTAAATCCCTCGAAGCTGGCAACTGCCTCACTTCATTAACTCAAAATAATTATATATAGAATCATAGTAATATATTTTTAGCTCAAAATGTTCTATTTGAGCTTCAGCATTCTTTCTCTATTTTTTTTTTCTTTTTCAAATTGTTCATTCAAAAAGTAAAAAAATATGTAAAAAAAGAAAAAAGAATGTCACACTACAAAATTAAAAACAACTAGTTTCAGGTACGACATTTCTTCTTCTAGTTGGCCTAAAATTATAAGAGCAGAAGAGAAGGAAAAAGAAAAGAAAAAAAAAATTCCTTTGATTTGGATCCATATACAGAACAGAAAACACAATCCTTCTTCTTCAATGCAAGCTGTTTGGATCTCCTGCATTTTTAAAACATTTAAAGATTTTTCAAAGGCCATGTTTCGATCTCCTGCACACATGCATGCAAAACATTACTTAAAAAAAAAAAAAAAAAAAAAAAAAAAAAAAAAAACAAAGATTTAAAAAGAAAAAATACCTTCAATTGATCATCTCTCACCCTAGCTCCCTCATCCAATCCAAAACTTCCATCCTTCACTGATGAAAATCCCCACCTCCAAAAGCTTGGCTATGCGACGCCGTTTTAGAAGTGCTGAGATTTTGCTGATCTCTCACACTTCTCACGATCTCTCCCACACCAAGAAAGTCCCTCGTCAGCCTCCCTGCTTGCTCCAAGCTGCTGAATCCACTCTGCTGATTGTTGAATCCTCTATAATCCCCCATCTCTGCCTGCTCGAACATGGACGCGCCGCCGCCTCCTCCGCCGCCAGCGGCGGCGATGGAGTTCATCAGGTCGTGCAGATGGTTTCCGCCGCCGTTGTTGCTTCCTCCGTAGCCGCCGAAGCCGTGGTGGTCGGGCGATTTCCCGAAGCTCTTCAGAAGAGACGACGAGGCTCCGGCGTTGCTGGTGGTCGACCCCATTTGAGCAGCCTTCTGCAGAAGCGCCGTCGCAGACATTTGAGCGCCAACGCCGCCACCACCGGTCTGCATGGTGTGAGAGTTGCTGTACAGCGATGGGATCGCAATGCTCATGAGATTACCTGATGATGATCAAGAATTAGACATGCAGAGATACTGGTATAAAAGAAAAGGTATATAATGTACCTGATGAGAAGAGGGAAGAGTCTTCCCCGCAGCGGAGTGGTGGCTGCCGCCGCAATCCATGGTGGCGGCGTTGCTATTCCCGGGGAAGAAGCTGAGGTTGAAGAGGCCGGCACCGGAGGGAGAGGAAGCATTAGCATTATTATTGTTCATGTGGAGTTGAGGAAGCTGCATTAATCCTTGGAGCGAGGGTTTGTTCTGCATCATTCCATGTGAAGATTGGTCATGGTCATGGCCATGGCCATGATCATGAACATGAAATAGGGGCCTGGGCGAAGGTCGAAACCCTGGGCTCATTAGGGTTTCGAACTGCGAGCCAGGCCTCGACCCATTTCCCAATCTGAGCATATCGTGACTCGGGAGAGGAGGGTTGTTGATTTGATCTTGTTGCGAGAGGCCCAAGAGGTGGGATCCGATGCTGCTCAGTGACGGAGGGTTGAGATTCCGGGCGCTCTCTTGTGCTAGGGCGTCGCAGAAGGCCCGGTGTGTGATGAAACTGTCGCGCCTGAAACATTTCGGCAACATATCAGGACTAAGAAATTAGTCAAGAATTAATATTATTTTTGTAGTTATATATTTATAATAGCGATCAAAATGTGATTTCTTGATCAGTTTTGAAAAATCATGGTATGAGGGCTTTGTTGATGTGGGACTCTAGTGTGTTAGAGATTGGTCTATTGTATATAAGGGGGTATCTTTAAATATGTATAATGTTGTTATCAAGAAATTGGAGGGGAATTAGGAATTAGGTGAATAGGGAAATGAGATGTAGTTTAAAGCTAGGTTAGACTAAAAAAATAATAAAAAGAAATTGGACATTTTTGTTGTGTAATCGTGAGCAAGGGAATCTTACCGAATACACTAAATTAATATAGTTGGTAGGGTAATTTTAGATATATGCAAGAAGAAGGTTTAGAGAAAAAAGACAAGGGTTTTGTGTATATAATTGAGGATGTTAGGTGGAAGAATTTCTGCAATATAATTCTAGCATCATCATTCCATCAATTTAATTACCCTTTGCACCACTAGATGCAAAACAAGTCACATTTCACAAATTCTTGATTAACTGCATTTATCAAGAACCTTGCTATCTAATTTGACAATTTGGCAAACTAAGATGCTAAGTATGTAAGTAATTAGCTAAAAGAAAGAAAAGAAAAGAAAAAATCCACTAATTAAGTGGATGATTAACCACGAGAGTGGTGTAAAATTTTGATTTGGATCATGTACTGCAATTCTGTGTTGCATCTCCTACTGCAACGACATATGACCGTCACGTGTCATAAACATTTTCCAAAGGGAATTGAAATGGAGGATATGAATCGGTAAATTGGGAACAAAAATTACACGAACTTCTTCCCAACATGGAGAACATGGATGCAGTGTTCAAATAATTGAGAGAGAGAGAATGTAGGTGGGAATGGATGTTGGACACTCAAAAAACATTATCATGAAAAGGGATACCTGCAACAAGTACAGAGAGATGAACACATCTAGCCAACCCACAAGAGAACAAACCTGCTATCTTAAACCTTTTTTATGCTACCACGTGAACTATATACATTTTTTTTTTTGTTTTTTAAAAGAAATAAAAAAAAAAAAAATCATGCCTGTGAGGTAAAAAAATGTTGTAATAAAATAAAATCCTTCCAAATTTTTAAAGTGGTAATAGAATTGGGACGGATGTTCCAAAGATAGAGAGAGAGATTTCTTAAGTGATGGCGTTGTCCAGTGAGAATTCACGTGGAGCCATTTCTTCAGACAGGCAAAGCTCCAAAGAACAAAACGAAATAATAGAGAAAAACAAACCAAATTTACAAAAACCCCAATAAAATAAAATTAAAAAAAAAAAAATGAATCCCACTGCGTGTAAACTAAAAAAAACTGTGCGTGTGAGAGAAAGAAAGAAAGAAAGAAAGAAGAAGAAGAAGAAGAAGTAACTGCAGAAAAGCTGCAACCTTTCCATTCCAACCCCGTGAGAAAACTTTTTCAAAAAAAAAAAAAAGAAAAAAAAAACCCTAATTCAAATGAAAAAGCCATCATCATCACCACAATCATAACCACAGAAGCAAATGGTAATGAATTAGTAAAAAAAAGAAAAAGAGAAGAAGAAGAACCTGGAAAAGAGAGTGCCGCAGTCGCATCTGTACTCTCTGGTGCCGCAGGTTTTGGAGTGGGCTTTCCAGTCGGAGTGGACGGCGTATTTCTTTGAGCATTTCTCGCACTTGTACTTCTTCTCCCCGTGTTTTCTCGAGTAGTGCTTCTTGATTCCGGTGAGGTCGCCGAGGGCACGGGCGGGGTCGTGGTGGACGCAGCTGGGCTCCGGGCAGAGGTAAACCTTCCTCCTCACCTCCTTGGTGCTCTTCTGCCGGAGCTTCCATGGCAGGTTGTGCCCTCTCCGGTGCAGCTGCAGGTTCTGCTCCCTCTGGAAACCCTTGTTGCACACTTCGCACACGAACCGGTTCGTCGCCATTAGCGTCTTCGGCGACAGCGCTATTACCTCTGCGTCCGGATCTATATATATATATATAGAGAGAGAGAGAGTTAATTAGTGTTTGATTATTTCATGCAGATTTGATTTGATTTGGGGAAATTAATTTGATTATTTGGGTACTTGCTTGGATTTCCGGGCTGATTCCGCCGTCGCTTGTTGGAGGAGGGCGCCGCCGCCGCTGCCTCCTGGGGCTGAGAAGCGGAAGGGAGGAGATGAAGCTGCTGCTGCTCATTTTCGTCTCGCAGTGAAAGGAATGGTGACGATGAAGAAGAAGCCGCCATTTTTTGAAGCTCTTTTTAGCTCGATTGGAATTTTCGATTTGCTCTCTGCAAATCCCAGATTCAGCTCATCGGATTCAACTCTATTTTCACTCAATAAAATAAAAAAAAGGAAAAAAGTTTGTCCTATAGCTACATGAATCAAGAAATCAACAAGTTGGGTTCGGGGTATATATATTTACAGCTTAACTGAAGGCAATAGAGAGAGAGAGAGAAAGGGGGAGAGGAAGAGAATATATATTATGAAGAAGAAGCCATGGATAGATAGTTATCTAGTGATGTGATACTCTCTCTCTCTCTCTCTCTCTTTTTTTTTTTTTTTTTAAATTTTGATTTATTTATCCTAAAATGAAAATAAAAATGAAATTATAAATTTGGGTAGTGTTGAAATGTAGTCCCTTGCTTTCAGTGAAAAATGAGATTTTCGAAAAAGATGCTACTTAGGGCCTTCTATGTGTTTGGTGTCGTCCACAGCCGCATAACACATACACATATACTCTCTCTCTCTAACTGCCGTATTTAGGGCAGCTGTGAAATGAAAAAGAATTCCATTCCATTCCATTCAAATATTAATATTAATAATAATAATAATATAACGATATGTACATACACATATATATATATATCATCTACGTACACACAGTCACATATATATACATATATACATATATATATATATATAAACTGAGAGAGAGAGAGTAGGGTAGGAGAGAAGGTGGAACGCAGAGCTTTCATCCGGAGCCCACGTCCCATATAGAGTGTCCATAAGCGGCGAAGAATTGGGGGCCACTGCCCCCCCCCCCCCCCCCTCTCTTACAAAGAGAGAGAGAGAGAGTTTCGTATCTTTTGGTCATCACTTGAGGACAAACATACCTTCGTCAGACACACAGTAAAAGAATTTAAAAACAATTTGTTTATTTATTATTTTATTTTATTTTAGAAAAAAAAAAAAAAAAAAGAAGAAGAAAAGAAAAGAGAGATGCAGTTAGTCAAGGTTGTCCATATACATATATCCACACAAAGTTCGTCCAAACACAAGAATTTTCATCACAACATTACTTAACTGTAAACATGGAGCCCTGTTAGTCTGTTACCTAAAGCCCAGCCCCCTTCCATTCTTTTTTATTTTCTCTTTTAACTTCACTTCCAATTCTATAGTCTATTGTACAATTTCCACATTCAAGAATCTAGATTAATTATGCACTACTCTTGTTTTCATCTACACATATATACTTATAATACTCAATTTGTGTTGTGTTTATTATTACCATCATATACATCACAGTGAAATATATATATACATATATATATATATATATATATATATATATATATAGGGGTGGGGTGGGGTGGGGTGGGGTGGGGTGGTCACATCAGAGAATGAAATAGGTAATTGCGTCCACTTGATTAATTAAAAGTAAACATCACACTTCTGACCCACAAATAGACAGGAAATATTAACCCCCTAATTTATCAATTCTACCCTAATTTTTTAATTTTTTTTTTTTACTTATTGTGTCATTAGTATTTAGTAATACCATGCGATGTTAAAATACTAATGTTACAAAAAAGAAAAGAAGCCCTAATGCCATCGGAAGATTTCTAAAGTGCTTCAAAATTAAAAAAAAAAATTATAGTTTATAAAATATAAATGACGAATCGTAATATATATACATGAGTAGTTGAGATATGATAATGTGGTGTCCTTTTCTTTCTTTTTGTTATAAAAGATGTTTATTTAAAAAGATTATTTTCCGAATGAGGCTAAATGCCATACATCATATAAATAAACATAACACTATTATCCAAGATCAAATCATTTACTCCACAACCAAACTAAAATCTAGCTATATTATCTATTAATCTTTCATATAAGACAGGATTCGAATTTTATAGTGTCCAAAATTTAGGGTTTTTTCAAACTTGTGATTCAGATTATAATTAACTAGCTAACCATAGAAGTAGTTAATGTTTCGAAGATTTACAAAGATTTTTTTTCACATTAAAAGTAACGGGGTTAAAAGTGCTTCAATAATGTAAGGAAATATAAGCACATACACATTAAAAGCAAAAGACCCATTCTTATTTAAAAAAAAAAAAGCATCAGACACAGAAAATTTAGCTTCTAAATCATACATCATTTAATCCATTAGTAAATTTACTGCTTCAATTGAGATCGAATTAAACACACACACACACACACACACACACAAATTGCATGTTGATGATAGCATATTTAGTTCATTCAAATTATATATTAAAGAATATGATGAATGTCAGAATTAATTAAGATCTTGATTTATATTCTCAAAAAGAATATCATATTTTTCTTCTAGAGTGTGTGTGTGTGTGTGAATTGTATGTATGTATGTATGTATGTATGGATGTATTAGAAGAGGTTGAATTAATAGAAGAAATAAAGGTTCGGTTACGGCTGAATTTGTCGAGGGGTGGGAAAGAGCAACCAACTTTTTGGTAGGAATTAAGAGGGATTGCATTTAGTGACAAATAACCATGACATCTTCCCTCAAAGACTTCCTTTTTCATCTTTATACTAGGAGTTCTAATTCAACCTCTTCAACCACATCATCAATACACTACAACCTATATACACACATACACATATATATATATATGAGATATGAGATAGATCAAATTGAAAAAGACCTTTTCCCGTAAAAAAATAAGAAAATATCTGAACCGTTGATCCATATATGTCAATACGGTCATGATCAATCGATGCACCATAATAGTATTGAGAATATATTATAATGAACGATAGATTATGGTTAATTATATTTTGAAATAAGTTGTAATCGATGATACATCAAAATGCATTATTTAAGGTTCTCATCCCTATAGATTTTGGTTTATATAAAAATATATTATAGTCCCGAAACTAGGAATAATCTGGATTATTGATTTATATATATGATCTACGGTTATTATCGATAGAAAGGTAATTATAGTATATAAAAAATATGATATAAAAAGACATGAAGTTAAATAAAAAAAATATATGATGCTTTTTATTTACTACAATCATGTTTAAATTTATAATATTTTGCATTTAGATTTTAATTGGAGAAGAAAAAAAAATTAAAAAAAAAAGAGTGGTGAAAGAATATGTCTATCTCTACCTCTTTTTTATTATTATTATTATTAAAGAAAACAAACAATCCTATCCATTTGCATGTATATGTCGACAAATTGCCTAATTTCATAAAAGAAAATCTAAACCACTTCAGTGAGCTAATTTATTTTAGCTGAGAATATAATGAATAAATAGATCGATCACTCTTTCAAGACTTCTTCTTCTTTTCTTTTCTTTTTTCTTTTTCTTTTTTTTTTTTTTTTTTTTTGTAAACGATTTTTTTTAAGTTTCCGTAGTTTTCCTAGAAAATTATTTTTGTACCCAAAAAATTACATTTATGGACAATTATTTAAGCAACAATACTTCATTCATAAAATTAAAACTCAAGGACTAAATTCAATTAAATGAAAATTTTGAGGACCAATTACAACCATTGTATATCAAATTTTAGGATTCAATTGAATCAAACAACATCTATATATATTAGAAAATGTGAAATTAAAGTTGAAGGACCTGTTTGTATAGTATTCATTGAATATACAATAAATTAATTTCTATATTGTGGAACATAATCCACTTGGAGAAAGAAAAAAACAAATTTACTCTTCATGAAACAAATCAATAGACTTAGACTTGTTTTTATAGAAAACATACAATCAATTATTTTATTCTATTTGGAATATAACGCTACAAATTTTGGAATTAAGCAGTATTATTTTTTTATTTGTTAGTATATAATTTTTTTTAGCATCTTCTAGTCTTGAATAAGAAAAACTAGATTAACGCACATTTCTCATGTTTCTGTCAAGTAGAATGAACATACATAAAAAGGAAAATGCATCATTAAAAGACAAGAAATTAAATCAATAAATAAAAATTCACTATTCTAATGTCATATATGAATGCTTTCAATATAAATTAAAGTTTACCGGAGATAAGTTGAGAGCCGGGTCTTTGATACCGCCGATCCCTAATTTATGTTCTTTGCGGCGTTTTTAGTGTCGGATATCTATGTCGGCGCAAACCCTAATTTATGTTTTACGGATTTTTTCTAAGGCGAATTTATATAAATGTCGAAACGAATTTACGGAAGACCAAATTCAAAATCTTGGCTTAGATTACAGCAATGGAGTTAAATTTGCTGGTTGGTGAAATTAATTTCCAGGTAAGCTTTGAGCTTGAGAGGATAGCCAACATAATCCTTACTGTCACATTCATTTAAGTTAGCAATATCTCAATGAGAGAAAGTGGAAAAGGCTACAAAATTAATTCTTGTTTTTCATCTCAAGACTTATAATTTTCTCTCTTTGTTTTGTGGTACATATAATATATATGTTGCTAAGAATGCAAAGCATGCATTTTTTTCTTCTTCAATTGTATGTTGAAAGTATAAAATGTTCAATGTTTTTGTTTTCTTCCTTGCCATTTACAATTCAATTATGAATTATGATCATGTACATGGCTATGGAAATTAAACTATATGGTAACATAAATTCAACAAATTAATATGCTTGAAATATATATAGTTTAATTATACAATCTCAAAATAGTGTGCACCGAATAAAACAGCTGATCATATATTTGTGTAGATTATATTTATTATTTTCAACACATAATAATTTAAGCGACTCTTTTAAAATAAATTTGTTACTAATTGCAACTCATCAAATAATTATGAGACCTAATTAAGCATTGCTCTATACTTCTATTACTCTTCCGAAGTAAAGATAAAAATATGCCTATTCAAAATGTATATATCATGCATAATTTTCCAATCACTTTTCGTGTAATTACCTAGGAGTCCTAAAATAATTATTGAAATTCATCACATGAAAGTAAAATAATTATTGATTGGTACTAAGAAAAAAGTAGACTATTATCCTTAGAAAAAATGACATGGTTTAAAACTACTATGACATGTCATACGTACAATAATAATAATAATAATAATAATAATAATAATAAAGAGAAGGACCCACGGAGGTTGGTGGGGGCAGCGAACCCCTTAATTTTATAGTATTTATTTATATAGAGAATATAATATAATAATTATATTTTTAAAATTAAATTTTATCCTCCACCAAAAGATATTCCAGCCACCTCCTCCACCCAATTCGAAGAGTTTTATCTGATATATATGTTGCAACTATGGAATTCATTAATCTATTCACCAAAACTAAATATTTTTTCAAAAATAATTTCAAACATAATCCTATACTATTTGCCAACTTAAATTTTCATTCTTATTTAATTTCCTCTATATATGCATCTTATTAGCTTATGATAGCTTAACACCTACAAATTTGAGGCTACACTTTCATGTAATTTGGAATACATACTAGGCCTTTTTACTAGCGTTTTAGCGTTAATTTTTTTAATTGTATGTACCCCTTGGTAGTTTTAACATAGTTCTTATTTTATTATTACTTTCGTACTATTACCATAGGTGATTTTATTCTTGTGAAAAAATCCAAAATAGGCAGGACGAACTTAGACACTTTGGCGTTACATAATGTTTTTATTCGTCTAAAAAATTAAAATGTAATAATACATTATATATTTTCCTTATGGCAAGTAACAAGGTAAAATTTGTGGAGCCCTAATGCTTCCAAATTAGGAAACAAGAAAATGTTTAGAAACATGTAAATGAACCATCTGAAAGTATGCTACAAACTAAATGTGCGTACACCGAACAGACGTTTTAGAAACTGAATCGAATGTCACATTAGAATTGGGTCATTCATCTCACACCTTATAAGGTTTTATTTGGAGGAAGGATCATCCAATGTATATGTAGATTCCAAGTTTTTTTCTCAAGTCGATGTGGGACTAACAAGCAGCTTTAACACGCCTCCAACACCATCATCATTCTTGGTCTGGCTCTCATACCATATTATAATTGGGGTATTCACCTCTTAAAATGCTTTGTAAGGGGGAAGATTCATCCAATCTATATGTAGAGTCCAAGTTTTTTTCCCAAGTCAATATGGGACTAACGAGTGACTCTAACAAGTCAAAGCAACATGACTTCCGGTTCTCAATTTTTCGGATCCAACCATTACTCAGAATTGGTCAGTTCACCCCAATTTTGTCGAATCGGAACCATGATTGGTTCTCAATTTAATTGTTTCAATCAATCTGTCCGGTCTAGTTATTAAAACATTGGTGAGAAGTAATTAATTTGTAGGTCTTAATCTCTCCGGATGGGATTCTTGTCCCAATTTCAGTGTTCCAATCATATCCCAAATTTCTATTTTTATTAGTTATATATTGTCTTTTATAAAAGTAAAAAAATATATATTATAATATAACAAATCATAATAAACATTTATAAATTAAAATTAAAATTTTCAATAATTATATACTCCGTAACTAATATAAGCAAAATTAAATTCTAAAAATAATTATATATTCTAATTGGATTAATTAGTAAACTTAAAAAATATTATAAATTCAAATTGAAGTATTATAAATTAAAATTATTGAAATTCAAGATATGGTTGAAACATCAAGTAAATACTGAATAGAGGATATAGGATGGGCAATAATACATACTCCTATATTATGTGTATTATTGAGAATTTGAAAAAGATATAATCATTTGCATGTGAGTCGCGAATCATTATAGAAAAGAAATTCTAGAGTACTACAATTAATTAACATTGGATTCCATACAATGTATGAACCGATTCATTCAATTATATCTTCCTTCGCAATCCAAATGCATTGCCTCCTAAAGTGTTGCCACTTTTTCATATACTCGAATTATCAACCAGTTTATATAACATGATTTCATAATTCAAATAATTCCTTTTTTTTTATAAAAATTATTAAACTATAGTCCAAAATATGGTTTCAGTATTTTTAATTTACTTCATTACTTTCACATATTATCCCACATGTTGGTCAAATTTAATTACCTACGCCGCCTAAGATTAACCGAGTTTCCTTATTATTTGCTATCTTTTCGAAGAAGAAACCATAAAATACAAACAATCATAAAAAAGATTAACCGTTTATAATAAACCTAAGTTCAATTAAGATCCAAGTGTGGACGACCGCTTCATTTGTATGGGTTGATCAAGTTTCGGCATAATCAATAATAAAAATTAAATGCTTAAAATTGTTATCAAACATTAATTAAAAATCATGAGCCCTAATTGATCACTGTAAGATTAAACTGAACAAGGAACTAATGATCTAAAATATAGTCCAGTAACAACTATGATTAAATGTGAATTCCAACAACAGAGCTCGTCGGCTAGAAATGAACGACATATCATCGAAAAACTTTGTAAGTGTAGAAAGATTTAAATTTTTCATTTCATGATAATTGGTCATCTTTATAATTGTAAATTAAGTAAACAATCACATTGCAATACTGAACATGGATGAATTCCGAGCAACTACGGTGGTCAATCACAACTATAACTACTCAAACTGATAAGACTTGACATATTTTTTTTTTAATAATATTATATGTTGAATTTCTTACTTGAACATCAAATTAGTGATCAATTGTATAATCCTTTGAAGTCGGACCATTTTTAAAAAGAAAAATCAAATAAAATAAATGGTCGTGATATTTTTGCAAAAAAATAATAATAATAGAAAATTAGGCCATTTTTGAAATCATAAACCATGACATAGCCAAACTGAAATTGAAGAAAAGAAAACCAGAAACAGTTGCAACAAAAACAAGAAAAGGTGAGATAGTATAATAATTGTACCCCAAATTTCAATAGTACTAATATATTACAATCTGGAGAAAACCAGTAACCAAATTTCTGAAATACAGATTACTTACCCAATCCAGGCGCCATTTTCATGAAGCTTTCTTCGACTTGTACATCTTCGCGCAGAAGACGTAGATGATGAAATTCACGAGGCTAAGAGCTGCAAGAAGCCAGAAGAAGTAGTCGAGATGCCCCTCGTTCAAATTATCCGGTATCCACCCCGGTTTTCCCCCTCTCGTAGTCAGAGATGTAACCACTGTTAGGATAAACGAGCTCAGGTAGTTCCCCAATGCAGTAGTGAGGAGAGACAGCGCGGTGCACAGACTCCGCATGGCATCCGGAGATTGATCGTAGAAGAACTCCAGCTGCCCGATAAACGTGAAGACCTCCGCGGCTCCGAGCAAGAAATACTGCGGAATCTGCCAGAATATGCTCATCGGGGCTGCTACTGATGGATCCTCAACTAGCGAGAGCCGGGAGATCTCAACAAGGGCGGCAGCCGACATGCAGAGGATCGAGATAAAGAGCCCGATTCCCATCCTTTGGAGTTCCGAGAACCCTCGGTCCTGGCCCGTGAACTTCTTGGCGACGGGCATGAGGACTTTATCGTACATCGGGACCCAGATGATGACGCTGATGACGTCGAAAGTCGAGAGGGAGGCGGCCGGGATGGTGAAGGAAGCGATGGAGGTGTCCATCACCATGCCTTGCTCAATGAACATCGTCGACATCTGGGCGTAAACGGCGGCGAAGACAATTCCGGTGGCCCACACGGGGAACATGCGGATGAGGATCTTGAGTTCCTCGACTTGGGTTACGGTGCAGAGGGTCCATGGGTTGGAGTAGTCTTCGTGTTTGCTTTCGGAAACGGAGATTACAGCAGCTTTGTCGAGGCACCTTCAGAAGAAAGGATTGTTACTTTTTAGTACTCTACCAAAAGAAACAACAATACTTCACCAAACGAAGAACTTACTTTAGTTCATCGGTGTGAACCAATTTTCGACTTCCTTCGATTGCAGAGCTTTTATCGGGTAACTCGTATAGAAGGCTACTATCATCAGGTACATCCAAATTCCATTTACGGAATGAAGCAACGAGAACCTGACACATTCGTGTGATAGGACTTCCTCCAGGTTTCTGGAACCTATATAGGCTCGTCCCGCTGAAGAAACTCGCAATAGCAAATCCCATAAACAAGGCAGGGATACCGAAACCGAGTCCCCACCCAGCATTGTCTTGAATCCAGACGATCAAACTGCTTGATATCAAGGCACCGATGTTGATGGAGAAATAGAACCAATTGAAGAAAGAGCCCTTCTTCACACTCTCTACGGGGTCAGTATCGTCAAATTGGTCGGCCCCGAACGACGAAACACAGGGCTTGATCCCTCCAGTTCCGAGTGCTATAAGATAGAGCCCAATGAATAATATTGCATACTGAGAAGTCGAGGCGGAAGGGCATACAGAGCCAACACATTCAGGAGGCATAAAAGCTGGTACCGTCGCAGATAGTGTCAACGTGCACATTCCCTTCATGAAAAAAGAGCAAGGTCGGAGTATTAAGATGACGAGCAAGAATTGTATGCAGAGCACAAAATACAGAATAAATTATATAAGAAGTTAGTAGTATAAGGGCTAACTTAATGTTTGAGCTCAATAAGATTTGCATGATTAATGCAAGCATCTCGACATAAACCAATAACATGGATTCACCCGTCCTAAAACAGAAAATTTCAAAATACGAGCTTGCACGCACTAAGGGGAGAGTAATAAGTGCTCCGGAATAACTAAACCTACTAAGAGAGAAAGTTTCAACATTGGCACCAGCACAAAATGTACAGAAAGCTTGGAGATCGTGATGTTTTTCATGTTTTGGACTCGTTGGTACGTATAAATTTCCAAGATTTTGCAGGAATATTTCAATTTCCTCACTTTGTCTAATAAAAGAACGTTTAGCAAAAGCAGGAGCATGTTTCCAGTTTACATGAAAAAACAGCATGATAAACCACTCCTATTCACTTGGATAACGAGAGAGAAAGTGCAGGTCACACAGATCAACGACACCAAACCATGTTAGCAGACTAAGATAGTAGAGATTCAGCCAGCCATGAATGAAATCTAGCATCAGAACCAAATAATTAAATGATGAAAAGAATTAGAAGATTACGATGAAGTAAAGAGAGGAAAAGGCAGCAATCGTCCAATATCTACCCCAGTAAGCATCAGCCAACATGGCCCCAATGAGGGGAGTTAAATAGCACGTTCCTTGCCACGTAGTCACAGTTGTAGCAGCCGACACATTTCCTTGGTGTAAATTTCTTGTGAGATAACTAACAAGATTAGTCGCGATCCCATAGTAAGCTAAACGCTCACAGCATTCCGTCCCTGCCATATTATACATATATAAGATTAGAACTAAGGAGTAAGCACTAATAACAATCTACTACTACTTGTCTGAGAACTATTATACTTAAAAATACCTAGAATGAAAGGGCATGCCCTCCAATTTCCAGTTTTACTCTTCAGAACAGGGTTCCCCTCAAAGTCAACGGAACCATCGCCAGTATGTAGTCCACCACTTCCACTCTACAGGAAAACAGAAAATTTAATCGAAACAAACAACTCCAATTGAAACGTTACAATTTAGTACATCTGCTCTTAAGTAAAGAACATTCACAAAATTTTTACATCAGCACTAGCATAGGGATTCAGGTCCCGCGATTCGCATCATGACAATAACCAGTAAGATAAATGCCTTTTAAAGCAATTCCTGAAGGGAAGATCAAATAAAGTAGAACACTTATCTTTTCATAGGAAAAGACATGAGAAAAGTTGCAGAAGCAACTGCAAAGTCAACATAGTGTAATCATCTTAAACATCTAGATCACACATTCAAGATAAATGACTCGAACCCTCGACCTATTGGTTGGAGGGGACAAGCCGTACCACATTGTGCTTCGTTGTCCTTAGCATCAAGATTAATGTGAAAGTCAAAAAGCACCCAAGAAATCTCCAAAGCATGTTCAAGCAATATAAAGATTGAACCTTTGACTTCCCAATTGTAAGAAACTAAGAACATACATCTACAACTACAAGCCCACTTCAAACAAAACAAAAAATCCCCACCTTTTATATTCTTCCCAAAACAAAATTGGGAAAAAGGGAGTAGTTTGCCTAAGTTTTTCTTCTTCTTTGGAATAATAATTTAACCAATTCACAAAAAAAAACAGAATCTTGGATGCAATTCAGAACAGAATTATTCACAAATACCATAAATTAAGATCCAAAGAACAAAATCCCTTCAACTCAAACATCGAACAACTTGGTTGCAATCCAACTCAATGATGAAAAATCAACTGTAAATTCTTTGCACAATATTGATAAAACAAGAAAAAAAGAAAAGGTGAGGCACCTCTGCAAAACCATCCTCCAAGAGCAATCTCTCCTCCTCATGAGTACCCATTATTAGAGCCCTTCAACCGTGGTGTGTTAACAGTTTGTGAATGTTTCGGCAGTTTATGCACTTTATAGATTGAGGATTTCGAAATAGAAGGCGATGATGGTGAAGAGATTGCTTCGAGTGCAGGATTTATCTGTGGAAAAAGGAATGAGTAAAAGAAAGTTGGGATCTTTTTCCTCCCATTGATTTTCCCTATGTTCGTTGTATGTTTTGGGGAAGCGGACCTAAATTCAAGATTTTTTTTCCTTTGATAATCTAAATTAAAGATTCTTATTATTTTTATTTTTAATTATGAGTAAGGCCAAAACTTTCTATTCATGTATGTCCCAAGATTCCATTAACCGTAGATATATATATGAAAATGACATACGAAGACGATGGAAGAGAATTATTAAACAATATACTCAAGGATTGAAAAATTATTATTTTTATTAATTTTTAATATTATCATTCTCAATATTTCGGACTTTTAAAATTAAAAAAATCAACAAATCTTAAGATCAAACTTACAAAAGGATTTGATTGAAAACCAACCTCTTTTTGTATTTTGTAAGACTAGTTTATATCCCGTCGAAATTCGACGGGGTGTTATTTTATTGTAGTATTTATTAAGATGATTGTATTATGATAATTTGTTAAAAAAAGGTATTACAAAACCAAATTAATTTTATTAAAAAATATTTTAATATGTTGTACTCTGTTTAGAAAATAGCATGAAGGTCTGCCCGATCAACAGAAAATTTTGAAACGATTCTCATTTTATGTCTAATTTATTGTGAAGTGTTTTATATTGAAAATATACAATTTTGTTAAAAAAAAAATTACAATTATAGTTATCGATACATACTAAAGAATTCTAAAATTTTATTGACTAACGGGCCACCACAAAATTGATTGTGTGCCTAATATATTGTCAAGTGTTTGAAATTAAAAATATATTTTTTTGTTACAAAAAATTGACAATTATAGCTATCGATGCATACTAAAATAATTTTAAAAATATCAAAATTGAACTTGAGTCATAAAAAAATAAAAAATAAATAAAAAAAAACATATTTATTGATACTTCATACTAAGAGCATTTCAAAAACTTTTTGACTAATGAGCCACCTCAAAATCGAAATAGTGTTAGGGCAAAAAATTTCAAAAACATTTTGGCCAATGGGTCACCTCAAAATCGAAATAGTGTTAGGGCAAAAATTCAAAACTTATTGACCAACGGGCCACCTCATACCGAAATAATGTTAGGGCCAAAATACTTTTTTTTACTGAAAAATAGTTTAGCTTAATCAACCCAAACTAAAAAATACCCCCAACCCTATAAGAATGACCTGATAATCGTTGAAACGTGTATAATATATTGTCAAGTGTCTTAAATTTAAAAATATTATAAATCAAAAACAGTTTAGATTGATCAACTGGAACTGAAAATAGCCTTAGCTCACTTTTGTTTTCTTTTTTTTTATTTTTAAGAAAAGTAGCAAAAACACCTTTAACGTTGCTACTTCGAAGCAAAAATACCCTTCACGGAATATTTTCGGGACATGGTTCTAGAGATGACCAAAATAATCATACACGTCGGCCCGTACACGCATTCGTACACGTACCGGAGGGTTGTTGTTTGTACTCGTACCTTTACTCACCGGTTTGGGTTCAGAACCATACCCGCCGAAGGCGGCGGTTCGGGTACGGGTACTAAAAGTTGGACCCCCGATCTGCTGGTTCCTATGTCAGCTGACCCTTCATTTTGATATGTATTTCATTTAAAATATATTTTTTATTAATTAGTTTTAATTAGAATGCACTTTTTAGCCTACTTTATCATTTTTTCCATTAAATTTTAACAATGCTCTGTCCTTCAAGATTAAATTTTTAAATAACTTGACATCCTCTAATTCATTATTTAGAAGCCTGATTTTGGTTTACATTATTGGATTCTTTGCAATAAAATAATATTTTTTTATTTTAAATAATTCGAGGTACAACATAGAATTTAAAATTAATTTTTAATATTAAAATAATAATTCTAAAACTCATTGGAACCGTCGGGTTGTACTCGTACTCGTACTCATACCCGCACCCGCCTATACGACGGTTAGGGTACGGGAACAATTATGTGGAACCATACCCACCGGGTACGGGTACGGTTCCGTACCCGAACCCGTATTTGGTCACCTCTACATGGTTCGAGCAGTTGAACCAGTCAAACTATGGTTGAACTGTTTAATAAATTTTCAAAAATTTCTTGGTCTAGAGCCAAAATATTTTATGTAACGCCCCGGGCCTACGGGGTGGGAGCCCGTTATGCTACGGTGGCACAATGGGCCCGCTTGCAACTACTTGGCGTTCGTACTCACTTTGCCAAAATGGTTAACTCAAGTTGCTAAAGAGTCTATTGAGCTCATACTTATACTGTCTTGACAGACAGACCATATTTATTTGATATGGGATGTCACAGCTTCCCCCATTGAATATACGACGTCTTCATCGTGACTTACATGTAGGACTGCCCCCGTGCCCATGGAGCTCACCCAGGGTCGACTCTGATACCATTTATAACGCCCCGGTACCACGGGGTGGAAGCCCATTACGCTATGGTGGCACAATGGGCCCGCGAGCAACTACTTGGCGTTCGTCCTCGCTTTGCTAAAATGATTAACTCAAGTTGCTAGAGAATTCATTGAGCCCATACTTATACTGTCTTGACATCCCATACTTATTCGATGTGAGATGTCACATTTTAACTCAAAAATATTTTAGTCTGATCGATTCAAATTGAATATTTCGGTCAACGGGCCACCTCAAAATTGATTTTATGTCTAATAGTATACATATTAAAAGATTTTTACAAATTTCTTGGGCAACGGGCCACCTTAATTGAAGTTGTGTTAAGGCCAAAATATATTAACAAACTCGAAAATAGCATCAAATACTTATTCGATGTGGGATGTCACAATCTCCCCCGGTTGAATATACGACGTCTTCATCATGACTTACATGTAAGACCGCCTCCGGGGCCATGGAGCTCGCCCGGGGTCGGCTCTAATAACATTTATAATGCCCCGATACCATGGGGTGGAAGCCCATTATGCTACAGTGACACAATGGGCTGGCTAGCAACTATTTGGCGTTCGTCCTCGCTTTGCTAAAATGGTTAACCCAAGTTGCTAGAGAGACCATTGAGCCTATACTTATACTGTAGCAACTACTTGGTGTTCGTTATCGCTTTGCTAAAATGGTTAACCCAAGTTGCTAGAGAGTCCATTGAGTCTATACATATAATGTCTTGACATCTCATACTTATTAGATGTGGATGTCACATTTTAACTCAAAAATAATTTAGTCTGACCGATTCAAATCGAAAATTTCAAAAATTTATTGGCCAACAGGCTACCTCAAAATTGATTTTATAACACTATTTCGATTTTGAGGTGGCTCATTAGCCAAAAAGTTTTTGAAATGCTCTTAGTATGCAGTATCAATAAATATGGCTTTTTTTTTTTTTTTTTTTTTTTTTAGACTCAAGTTCAATTTTGATATTTTTAAAATTATTTTAGTATGCATCGATAGCTATAATTGTCAATTTTTTATAACAAAAAAATATATTTTTAATTTCAAACTCTTGATAATATATTAGGCACAAAATCAATTTTGTGGTGGCCCGTTAGTCAATAAAATTTTAGAATTCTTTAGTATGTATCGATAACTATAATTGTAAAAAAAAAATTAACAAAATTGTATATTTTCACTATAAAACACTTCACAATAAATTAGACATAAAATGAGAATCGTTTCAAAATTTTCTGTTGATCGGGCAGACCTTCATGCTATTTTCTAAACAGAGTACAACATATTAAAATATTTTTTAATAAAATTTAATTTGATTTTGTAATACAAATTTTTTTAACAAATTATCATAATACAATCATTTTAATAAATACTACAATAAAATGACTTTCTTGATTATTTTGCTAAATTCTCATAATTTTAGCTTTATAATCAATAATTTAATATATATAATTTTGGAAAAAATTATAAATAGTAATTGACATATATCCACGATATATTTTATATACATCTCCAATGCACACACATCTCCAATGCACATACACTTCTATATATCTTACGCAGTTACGCTATTGTTTTCTAAGTTAATAATTAAGGAATAAAAATCTGAATTTGATTTTCTATTCGTTGATTTTTTTTTTGGAAAACATAATTTCATATTTGTTTATCCAGAGTAATCTTCTATAGAGTTTAAGTCTTATATTTATTTTTAAGAATTTGACAAACGTAGTTATTTATCGATATATATTAAAAGAATTTTATAAATTTCTTGGCCAACGGGCCACCTCAAAATTGAAGTTTTGCTAAGGCCAAAATATATTAACAAACTCGAAAATAGCATGAAAGAATTGGATTAATCAAAAATTTTAAAACGATGCTTAAATTTTGTGTTAAAAATATATTCTGAAAGTTAGCTTAGCTCGATTTGGGCGAGCCAACCCGAATAGCCCGATAAATATAGGTAAAAAGCACGAATTGACCAAACGCATGCGTAACTCATTTAATTAGAGACTCAATTATTTCTTGTGTAGTTCTACTTATTTTGAGTGTCAAATGGTCAATTTAAAGAATGCAAACATCTACTATTATTTTACTTCTATGAGAAATACCAAAACAATTTTGCATGATTATATTATCTAAATTCTCTTTTATATGCAAAATTATATATAAGATTTCAAGTTAATTAAATATAAATATATAAATAAATCATTAGAGATATGATTTGCATTTGGATGAGACCACACGACACGAGAAGGAAAGGGCAAACACATCGTTATATGACCGTCTCTTTCTTTTTCTAAATATATATATATATATATTCAAAGTTTCAAACCTATTTTGCTGTAAAAAGTTTTAATTATCCAAAGTGTGTAAGACGTTAAAATATTAATATTTTTTTTCCGGCTTAAAAATTACTAGGAACTTTATCATAATGAAAATTGAAGTTTGGATATTGAAGGTTGGAAATTTATCATAGTGAAAATTACAACGGATTCAAAGTGACGAGTGATTTGGTGCGCAAATTGGCACGAGAAATCAAAATACACTATTTATTTAATTATATTTTTTATACATACATACATTTACATTTTTGGGAGCAATAGAGATGAATATCTATTATATAAAGATGTGATTGGCAATACATTCCAATTAATCTCAAAGTTAATTTAATTTTAATTGTGAACATGAACATAATTTTGTTTGTCTTCATCATCAAATGTGAACTTTGCTCAATTATTGTGAACGTGATTCATGGTCATATTTTTCTATTTTGAAAAAAGTCTATATAGTAGTCCACTAATGACTTTTAATTAATAAATCAAATTTTCATTCTGTCGACATTGAAGTTGATTTTACGTACCTTAAATTGAATTTTAATTTTGATATTTTCCCAAATTTCACTGAACTATACTTAATGGTGCAAAATTATCACTAAACTTTAATTTATTCTATAATTATCACCAAACTCTTATTTTGTTCCATTCACAATTTTCCGGTCAAATTTCATCTTACGTGGCAATCGGAATGCCACGTAGACAACCCACATATTTTTATTTTTTATTTTTAAATTAAAACAAAGAACTAATTGTTTAACCTAATTAATTACTACTCCGTATCATTTAACTTAACGTGGAAAAACACAAACACACACGATCTTTGGCGGCTTTCACATATGATCGTCCTTTGAAGCAGGGCCGACTTTCTCTATGATTTTCGCCTAGTGCGACGAAACGATTTCAACGAGTTGGTGGTAAGATCATACGTATGGTTTGTGCTCTCGGATTCTTCAATGAATTGACTTCCAATTCATCTTCAATGAATTGACTTCCAATTCATTCATACCCCTTGAACTTATTATTCTCGTTTCTTTTTCTTTTTCTTCTACTTCTACTTCTATTTCTTCTTATTTTCTTTTTTCCCATTTTGAGTTTCATTGTCAATATTATATATTTATTTTGAACCTCTGAGGATAAATCATGCACATTAAAAATCCATATTGATACCTTCTTTACCTCTCTTGAATTATATGTATGCTTGTTTTCATTTCTCAAAAGCAACTAATACATAATTTATTTATCTAGCTAGTTTGTCGACATGATGGAAGCTAATTGAATGTGTACTTTTTATTTGATTTTATGCAGAATTATGACGATGGATTGGAGTCTCGAGGAAGAAGCATGCCTGAAATGGTAATATCATTTTTAAACTAAGACTTGGTCGTTCAAAGTATTTTTATTTGTTTTTCTTTTTTGAGAAGGGTTCAAAGTAGCTTGTTAATTGTATGAGATTCATATATTTCAGGGACTGATTATGAGTACTTGAGTATATATATGCACCAAATCAAGAAAACTACTTCAAATGAGTTTAAACAAAGTGCAAAATTCTATATTGATCATTGTAGTAGTGACAATAAAGCATGGCCGCAGAAGTGGAAATTGAAGCAGTAGATGTGAAGTTTTTTTGGTTGCAACCAGGAAAGATGTTAAGTGATGGGTTAATATCCTTGGAAAGTGATAGTGATGCCTTTAAAATGTCTCTATCAGTTGATGATTCTAGGATTATGCATGTCTTCATTAGAGACAATATTGAAGAATATGAAGGGGTTGAAGTTCAAAATATGGCAGACTTTGGAGTAGTGACATATGGTACTCAAAAAAGCGATGATGAAGATGATGATGATGATGATGATGGTGGAGAAGATGATTTTATTGACTCAGACTATGATTTACATGATAATGAGCATAATGAGTTTGATAGTTTTTTTTGTAGATGAGATAGAAAAGGTTATGCCCAACGGAAAACACATATGCTGATGGAGATGTAGTATTTGATGACTCTAGAGATGATGATTCAGATGTCATGCTATCTTGTTCTAAGACTGATGAAGATGATATATTATCATCTAGAAAGCATAAGCCTAGATTTTGTTGAATTTAATGAACAGGAAAATGCGACCTCGCTTGGAAATTGGAATGAAGTTTCAGAATTTTGAGCAGGTTAAGAGAACTGCAAAACAAAATACAATTCGCGAGAGAGTGAAGATTAAATTTTATCCCAATGACAAAGAGAGGTGTAAGGCTTATTGCAAGAGAACAGGATGCCCCTTTTACATATGGGCTTATCTCATGTCTACTGATAAGAAGACTGTGCAAATCAAATCAGGAATTTTAGAACATGATTGTTCAAAAACTCATCAAAGTAGACATGTAAATGCAGATTGAATAGCAAATAATTACCTTGATAATTTTCGTGTTGATCCACTATGGTCAATAAATGAGATTGTTCAAGTTGTCAAGAAAAATAAAAAGTTGATATCTATAGGTTGGTTGCATGGAGGACTAAGAACATTGCCATGAAGATAATAGATGGTGATGAAATGCAACAAATAGTTGCATTACATAATTATAGGCTATAGATATTACGGAGCAATCCTGGGTCAACGGTGAAATTTAAACTAGATAATGGAGTTTATCAAGGAATTTATATTTGTTTGAATGCATTGAAAGCTAGATTTAGAGAATGGTGTAAGCGTCTAATTTCTGTGGATGTTTCCTCAAAGGTAGATATGGGGGTCAGTTGTTAACCGCAGTTGGGATAGATGCAAATGATCGTGCTGTTGTTCGGATGGAAAATAAATAAAATTGGATGTGGTTCTTAGAAATATTGGCAGAAGATCTTGATATAGACGAGAGGAATCCTTGTACTTTCATGAGTGATAGACATAAGGTTAATATATGTTCATTTTTATCAATCATCTTTCTTTAAATAATATCTTCTATCTATTTGTTTGCTGCTATTTCACTATTATCTTATAACTGAACAAAAAATTTCCTGTTTCAATATAGGGTTTGTTATCGGCTGTCGAGTAGCTATTTCCTTATAGTGAGTGAGCATCGATTTTATGTAAGGCATATTCTGACCAACTTTAGGAAAACACCTGAAAGACCTCTTATGGAGTTCA
This sequence comes from Mentha longifolia, assembly GCA_001642375.2. Classification (NCBI taxonomy): domain Eukaryota; kingdom Viridiplantae; phylum Streptophyta; class Magnoliopsida; order Lamiales; family Lamiaceae; genus Mentha; species Mentha longifolia. The sequence goes on from CM038113.1 coordinate 30,221,804, forward strand.
GCAAGAGCCAATCATGTTGATGTTTTCATGAAATAAATGAATAAGCTAGCTAAGTTAAATAAGGAGGTATACCAATATTTGAAGAACATGCCTCCTCATCACTAGACTAGGTTACATTTTCCGACTCAGATTAGAAGTGATATGCTATTAAATAATTTGTGTGAATCATTTAATAGTTCAATTTTGGAGGCTAGAACTATGGGATAGATTACTATGTGTGAGATGATTAGGACAAAGCTTATGAAAATAATTCTCACAAATAGGGATGCATGAAAAAATGTTAATGAAGCTATGTATTGTCCTTAGATTTTGAAGAAGTTAGAGAAGAATAAACAACTAAGTTGGTCTTACCGATCTGAATGGTCAGGAGGAGAAAAATATCAAGTGTCTCGATATGATGGTCAATTTGTCTATAAGACATGTAGCTACTGCAAATGGGATTTGGCAGGAATACCATGTTGTCATGCAATTGTAGCTTTGTATTACAACAATGATAATCTTATTGACTATATTGATGATTGCTATAAGGTATCACTTACTTAGACTAAGTTTAACAACCACCACTTCCCCAACCCAACCTTCTCACCTTTATATTATTATATTCATTCTCTCTCTTCTATAAATTTACTATTCCTCCCACCCCAACTACTTCTATTTTTATAAGTTTATCAGTGACCTCATTCTCAACCCAACCTTCCCACCTTTATATTATTATATAAATTATTTAAATATTATTATTTTAATAACTTTTTATAATAAATAAATTATGTGAAATAAAAAAATTTAAAATAAGAAATTTAAAATTTTGATAAAAGTACAAACTAATATTAAACTGAAAATTCTCAAATCAACATAGAAATTACAATAAGTGAAACACGAAAATCAAAATAAACAACCTATCACTGAATAATTATACGAAAATTACACATTTAATTATCATCACCAAACTTTTGCCATATGTGCTCGATTAAATCATTTTGAAGAGCGTTGTGAGCTTCTCTATCATGGAGTTGTGTCCTATTTATCATATATTTTTTCAGACTTGCAATCCTCTCTGTAGAAAATGCAAAAATATCATCCTCTTCTTCTTCTTCTTCTTCTTCACTTTGTTCTGCATTTTGAGTAGCTCGTCGATCTTTCATAAATTCTGTAGGATCACGATAGTTTAGGTAAGTGTTTCTTTCATCCTCCACTATCATATTGTGCATGATAATGCAAGCAATCATTATTTTTGCCATCATATCACGATCCCAAAGAAGGCACGGACGTTTGATAAAAGAGAACCGAGCTTGTAGAACGCCAAATGCTCGCTCAACATCTTTTCGGGCAGCCTCTTGATGTTGAGCAAATAATTGGTGCTTCTGAATTTGTGGAGCAATAATAGATTTGACAAATGCTGCCCATGAAGGATATATACCATCGGTGAGATAGTATCCCATATTCCTTTCCTGACCATTTACAACATAACTAACCTTTGGAGCTCGGCCTTGTAAGACATCATTAAAAATAGGAGAGTGATCAAGTACATTAATATCATTTCTCGAACCTGGAGTTCCAAAAAATGCATGCCATATCCATAAGTCCTGCGAAGCAACTGCTTCCAAGATGATCGTTGGCTTACCCTTTCTTCCTCCATATTGCCCTGCCCATGCTTTAGGGAAATTTTTCCATTCCCAATGCATGCAGTCGATACTCCCGAGCATTCCTGGAAAACCACGCTCTTCACCAACGTGCAATATATATGCCATGTCTTCTTCAGTTGGCTTTCTGAGGTATTCATCACCGAAGTTGGAAATTACACCCTCAACAAATTCAGTAACTGATTTCCTTATTGTAGCTGCACTCATCCGAAGGTATTCATCATGTAGATCAGCTCCAGTTCCATAGGCCAACACCCTTATAGCTGCAGTACATTTTTGAATCGAAGACATACCTAAACGTCCAGTAGCATCACGGTTTTGTTGGAAAAATTCATTTGAAGCAACCACCTTATTCATTATACGCTCGAACAAGTGCTTTTGCATGCGAAACCTTCTATGAAAAATTTCTGGAGGGTAGATTGGATTGGCTGCAAAGTATTGCTCGAACACACTCTCATGGCCCTTCTCACGTATACGCTCAATATATCGTCTAGTTGCTCTAGAAGTGTGATCTGTAGGTTGAATGGATAGAGTTGGAATATGAAAGATTACATCTTCGACGATGCAATCAACCTTTTTATTTTGATCAACAATACGTTCTTCCCACTCATCAACTTCGATGAAGCTGGAATCAAAATTGGAACTTGAAGCATGATAAAAATTTGAGTTTGATGACATTTTTTCCTTTGAGGAGTTTGAAGATGTGAAAGAAAAGAACGAAATGTTAGATGAATTGCAATGTTAGAAAGCTCATCAATACATATAGTGCAATGTATGTGACTCTGCGTAAGTGATGCTAGATGAATTGAATTTAAAGTGATGGAACATATGCATGTGACTCTGCATAAGTTGTCGGATGCACTTGAGTAAAGCTATGGTCAAGTTTATCAAGTTGCAAATGTCAGACGCATGTGAGTAAAGTTGTGGTAAAAGAGGTGATGTGATATATGCATGTGAGTGGCAAACACATCAATTGAATGACATGTCAGGTGCATGTGGGTCTTAGTTGTTGTCTTCAAAATGTGTGTTGTCAAGTTCATTGTCCTATAGGTATGGTCAAGTTTGGTTTAAAGCTCATCAATTGTGAGCTGTCACACACATGAATTGCCATATAGAAGATGTTAAAAAAGCTCATCAATACATATACATGAGTTGTCAAGTTCATTGTCCTATAGTTGTTAAAAAGCTCATCAATACATATACATATACGTGTGATCCTCATTGCTCGTAGTTCTGAAGTGAACTCATCAGAAACACCATAAGATTGTGATGTTGAACCTTTCCCTTTTCTTTTTGCCTTACCTTTAGTCTTATCTCTACCAAGTGGACGAAGGATTGTTGCTGCATCACTGAGAGGAGTTTCTGGAGTGGAGTCAGTTGGATCATCTCCATCGGTTCTTGATTTCTTTGAGCTGCCACGATCTTCTTCAACGTTATCTTCATCTTCCATACGAGACCGTGTGCGATCTTCGCTCAGATTCATCTCCCAATTGGGATGGCGACGCATCACTTGTAGAAAAACATCTTTGTGCGAAAATTTAGACCTCCCATAGAGTTTTTGTGCAGCATCTTCAATATCATCATTTGACCAACCGCTCTTTTGCTGGCGATAAGCTTCCTTGTAGCATCCAATCCACTTGGTTATATTTTGATTAAGACGCTTATAACGAGCTCTTAGCGACTCCACAGTTCTTATGTTGAACTTCGGTATCTATTTTTCTCTTCCGGATCTTTTGTACAGCTCCCAAATGCCATTCCAAAACGTGAGGCTCTTTTGATCGGTTCCAATAGCTGGATTCTCACTAATGATAACCCAAGAAGACATAAGCATAATGTCTTCTTCAGTTGTCCAGGCTTTTGGAGTGTTTGAAGTGTTTGTTTGTGGAAGCTGAGAATTTTGAAGAACATTTTGAGGGATATTTGCAGTGGGTTGGTGATCTTCGGAGATAGGAGATTGAGTGGAATTTTGTGAAAATTGTGAATGCAAACCAGCATCGAAATTTTGAAATTCTTCAGAGTTTTGGATATTGTCAAGATTAGGATAATAACTTTGAGAGGTGAGGAAATCTTGGTAATTTGAGTAAGGATTATTGGGATCCATTGAAAATATGAACACAAAAAATGGATATAGATATTAAGGAAAAGAGAATAAGAAGTGGTTTCTAAATTGTGAATAATTATGTCAAGATTGATCTCTATTTATAGAGGAAAAAAAAATGAATTTTGGTATAATTTATATATTTTTTAAAATACATTATACAAAAGATATTTGATTTTATAATACTATCATAACAAAATATATGTACACCAATAAGCTAGTGCCAAGTGGAATTGATAAAATTAAAAAAAGAAAAGAAAAAAGGTTGAAGGTGGAGGTGGGTGGACGGGTTAAAACCCACCGTCCACGAATTTGTATCTTCATTTTATCTTTTTTTTTTTACATTTGGGCTGTGGAGCCCACAGCCGTGTCGCCGATAAACAAGGTCTTAGAGATTTAGTGCTTGTTTGGTAGCAAAGGTGAGATAAGCAAAAAAATTGGGAAGGAATAGTAAGTCATGAATTCATGATATAAAATCAAGATTGAATTTTAAATGTGGGTATTCATTACTTGTTTGGTAGAGATGAGTAAAACATGAAAAAAAAAAACTAAAAAAAAAAAACCAAAATGACTAAATTATCCCTCCAAAACATGAAAATTATGAAACATATTTCTCCTTCCCAACCTATTTCTCTTTCTTAAAATTGCAGCAAATAAATGGGAAAGAAATGGGCTGTGGCGGATTACACCAAATTGCACAAAATTGTCAAAAATTTCTCCTTCCCAAAGGAGGGGCGGCGACCGAGGCTAGAGGAGAGTGCGGCGGCGCGGCAGAAAGACTAGAGAAGAGGTCGGCGGCACGATGTCCGAGGCTAGAGAAGGAGGCGGCGGCGCAGCGGCCGAGGCTAGAGGAGAGGGCGGAGTTGCAGCAGGGTGATATCTACAGCAAGGTGAAGGAAGTTCACGTTCGCCGATCTCTATAGCAGGTCGAGGGAGGGGAATTTCATAAAATTGCAACAAATAAATGGGCTGCGAGGGCAGCAGTGCGGGGCTAGGCGGCGGCAGTGCGGGGATGACGGCGCTGACCGGAGGCGGGGTCGGAGTGGATGCGTGTATGAGTTTCAGCAGGTGGAGTGGGAAGGGTAAAATGAGCTTAAGCGTATCTACACTCTTCATTGTTCAAGCGTGAATTCATATCGGAGGGGGGAGACCCGATAGTATTTGGAGGTGGAACAGTGAATATAGCTCGGGCCGGAATGATATATCGGGCTTACGTAAAGTTCTATCATGGAAACCGAACACTAGGATTAGGAGTGATATCTTGGTCTATTTCTAGATATCACCTCTACCAAACATGCCGTCATAGTCATTTGATAAATCCAACCAATGGAAAGATATGTGGCCTGTAAGCAAGATGCCTCCTACATACCAAATGAGACCCCAAAATCCAAAAAAGACAGAAGACAAACAATGCGAAGAAAGGAATTTAATGCGGGTCCTAGTGGAACTAAGAGTGGAATCTGTCCAAGAAGCTTATTGTTATGCATTGTACAGTTTGTGGGTCAACGGAGCATAATAAAAGATTTCATGGGAAACAAGGAAACAATGCTACTCATTCAGTACAAAACAAATTGCTAGTAAGCTTGTTCTACACCTTTTCTATTGTTTAAAATTTAGATTTCAACATCTTAGTATTTATATCGTGTTTTTTTTATGTGTTTTTCATGGGAAACAAGGAAACAATGCTACTCATTCAGTACAAAACAAATTGCTAGTAAGCTTGTTCTACACCTTTTCTATTGTTTAAAATTTAGATTTCAACATCTTAGTATTTATATCGTGTTTTTTTTTATGTGTTAGGTGAGGAGGAACAAAAACCATGAACAAGGTGGTACATCACACTCTATTTTCATTCCACACACAGTACAAGGAAATAATGCTCCTCACTTAGTACAAAAAAAAAAGGACAGTAAGCTTGTTCTATGCCTTTTATGTTACTTAAAAAATAGACATCAACATCTAAGTATTTATAGTCTACTGATTTAATGTGTTAGGTGAAGAAAAATAAAAATCATGGACAAAGTGATGGATCACACTCTATTTCCATACCACATACAGTCCAATGGATGCCTGACGTACTACTAAATTTGAAAACTTATGTGCCAACTTTTATATTATTGCTTATTCAAGATCTCTGTTTAACATATCTTAATTTCATTCTTAGGGAACAACTAAGTACCCCAACACTTCTAGTGCACAAGCATGCCATCAAGCAATCTCGACTCATTAATAATGCACAAGAAGAGCAAGTACAAAATGTGAATGTAGGAATCAAAAACTTGCAGAATTCTGGAGTTAAAAAGAGAAAGATATGGGTGTCACCTGGTGCTAACTATACAAGTTTCGGAGAAGGGAATTGGTAGTACAAGTTGTTCACTGCCCCTTTAGATTTTATTGACTAGTACTATGCTTGAATATTTATATTTTTGTTTCATAAAACCCATACCGGCTAGCTAGTTTAGTTTCAAAGCTCTGTGCAGCTATTTTCATGCTTAACATTTTCACGACTTTAGTTAATTGAGTCTATTGAGTTACACAAATTACGAATTGTTTGTCGGCATATTGTATTACGTGAGCGCAACAGATTTCATTCATTTCATGCTGGTTTTACTCATGTACTTGGAAAAGAGCTATTTATTTGTTCAATCTATACAAAATTTTTGAAGTCTCATCTCTTTTGAATTTTCCTCATGTTTATGTACTATCAACTACTCTGAAATTAGGTTCTTTGCTTTACTAACATAACTTGGGAGAGAAGACTTAAAAATTAGATTAAGCGAACAAAAGGAAAAACTTTACATAGCTTTACATAGAGAAGTGCAGGGACTTTACATAGACTATCATTGCAAGATGTTTTAGCCCCTGCTCATAGGTGAGATTTCAAGTCCTGAAAAGTGAAAATACATAAAAGCTTGCTATTCTGAAAAATTGAAAGAATTTCGGTCAGACATTTCATTGAACATCTCATGGGCTTTTCCAAACTTGCTCACTACTATCATCAGCTTCAACGCGATGCCTGCGTTCTTGCGCGATAGCTTCTCCAGGATGATATTGTGAACTCTAACTTCATAATCAACGGCTTCAACTGGAACTAAGACTCCAAAAGGGATGCAAAAATCTGGGGATCATTGAATTACATGTGATTGAGAGCAATTACGAGTATGAGTGTAGAAGACACAAAACAAGTATCCGTTCATCTTGAACATATTAGGTTTTGGGGTTGAGTGATCTAGTAAATTGAGTTATTCTTGATTCAAGGGTTAGTTTAGGTCCCTTCGGGGACATCCGGTAAAATTGGAACGATACAGAGAAGATTAGCATGGTCCCTACGCAAGGATGACACGCATAAATCGAGAAATGATCCAAGGGCTAGCCTAGATCTTCAAGGGGATTAGACTAGATAAAGCTAGGGAGAGCTTGGTTTCAATTCATTATGGGAGAGCGTTAGGAGAGTGTACCGGCTTCACAAGGTGTGTGATCCTTGGTGTGTAAGTTCCTCTGTGTAACTCGAGCATTATATTAGTGGATTGACTCTTTGGACGTGACCCCCCAGATATAGGTGTGTATTGATGTAATAGCCGTAAAAATCCGTATTTGGAAAATTTTAAATTTCGGAGGAGGAAATAAATATTTCTGAGTATTTGAGATCGAGCACGGACGAAAATGAGCTTATGGGAATTTTTATAATATGTTGGAATTTTTTTCCAATGAATCTCGAGAATTTTTGAGAATGAAAGAATTTTGGCAAGGCAAGAAATTACTCGGAATGATTTCCGGAGAATGTTACTCCGTAAATATTTTACGGAAATAAGATGAGATGTGTGACTTAGAGGTAAGACTACATATTTATAATAGTGCAAGTGAGAGGAATTAAAAAGAAAAGAAGGAAGAAATTGTGTAAGTGTGCTAGTGTGTGTGTGCGTGTAAGTTGAGTGAAATAGAGGGTGGTGTTCATCTCACCACCACTCAACAAGTTATGCAAGTCACACACCCACATCATCCTCCTCATAGCTCACCACCCCAAACTTAGTGAGAGAGAGATAAGATCTCCCTTCTCTCTTCATCACCATTCCCGCAGGCCACTATTGCCGTCACTTTCGAGCCGCCGTCGGCGACTCCTCCGGCCTCCGATCACTCCCAAAGTTTGCCCTCCCCCATATTTCGACCCATAGAACAAGAATCCGAGGTCGAAATCATGATCAAGAAGCTCTAAGTTCGACTTTCAAGGTTCGAAAGTTGGGTGATCAAACAAGTGTTCGAATTTCATCAAGCTTGAGGTAGTTCTTGTTTCCTCTTGTTGGTTTGAACTTGATTTCGTGTTGTATGATATGATTCGAACTCCCCTCATCATGATTAAGATTCGGCCTTCTCAAAAAAAGTTAATGAATGATGATAATTCTTTCATATTTGTGTTCCTCTCATCATTTGAAGATCATCTATGTATGTATTGTTGAAGCTCCCTTCGATTTCCTTCATAACCAAATGAGTATAGCTATTATATGAACTTCCTTTATGATGTTCGTGACAAATCCTTGCTCAAATGATGGTTTAAGATGAGCTAGAGCCGAACCCGTAAGCATTTTTCACGTTTTTGATTCGGGCATTTTATCGAACAGTTGGCGTGCACGTTTTGTTTAGCATTTTCGAACCCTTTCCCGACTCTATCTCATTTCGGGTCCAAAATGAAAGTTGTAGCTCATGTTCTCATCTGTCCGTACCCAAAATTTCATCTCGATCCGAGTTCATATGCATCCGTAGCGTCATTTTGAAGTTGGTATGTCAATCTGGAAAAACTGGAAAAAGTCAGCGAACTTTCGAGCTTGATTTCGAAACATCCTTAAACGATATGAGTTAAATTCTTTCACCATATTAAAGCTTATTGTCTCAGCTTTCCATAGCCGTGTCACGTGCCCAAAACCAAGTTCGTATGCGAATACTGTGATGATTTGAAGTTGACACGTCTTAAAACCGTTTTTGGGAAACACTTGAGTACCGATTTTTATCCTCATTTTTGGCCATGAACTCCAACCCCATTTCAGAAAATAAAAACATGGTGTTGTAGCCTGTTAAGCAAGCTTTCAATTGATATTCTCTGTGTCCATATTGGTTGAGTATAGCTCGAGATATCTTAGCTCAAAGTTGCCATGTTAGCCAACCTTAATTTGCCAAAAAAATATCCTAAGTATGGAAACAGCTTTGACTTCCGGTTTTGATCCTCGAGTTTTGAATATGTTCTGTTGCTCGAATCCATAAGGCCCCAACATGAAAAATGTTCTTTGATGTTCCAACCTCACATCCATGGTTTTCATTCTGTAAATCACCAAGTGTTGGAACAAGATATCTTAGCTCAAAATATGACCCTTGACAATGAGTTCATGCTTTTGAAATTCACATCCCATATCTTTTGAAATCTGGAAATCAGCCCACTTGCGGGCTAAATTGAGAACAGCTCGTTCGAAATTTGACATCAATTATTCTTCCATGTTGAAGTACGTTCCTTTTGCTTTCCATAGATATTCCGTTCACTCAAAACGGAGTTCGTATGAATTTACTATGATTTTTCAAAGTTTGTATCTCCAATTTGGAAATTCCGACGAACAACTTCTGTCCCATTTTTCCAACCACGTTTTGACCACTTTCCTTTGGTCGAATGAAGAAAAGTATAACTAGAAAGTTGTTCCTTGTTTTCTGAACTTCAGTTTTGATAGCTCATTCATTCGAATCCATCAATAAACGAGTGAGAAATCCTCACTCAAAGTTGGTACCAGAATCTGCCAAATTCCCGATTTTCAGATTCCGAGTTCTGGGAATAAATGCTTCAAACTCCCAGCTCACTCATGGGAAAATTCTGAAATTTAAACATGTCATAGACCTATGTGTTATCTTTCCAAATCAATATCATATGCTCTGTTTCGATTTATAATGAGTGAGAAACAATTATTTTCCTAGAGGGTCGCAGAATTTCCAAATTCTCTTAGAATGTTGAACTTGTGTTTTCATATGACGGACCTTCTAGTGCTTTGTTAAGCGTCTTGATCGAGTCTTGGGACTAGTTCGAATGGAAAAATTGAGTTCTCATTTGAATTAGTCGAATTTAGCTGATTTTAGATAATTTAGAATTATCGGGTATACTTATCGAACGTCGAGGGCATGTCGAATTTTCCGGGTGGACTTTTCTATCTTCTCGATTAATATATTTCTAAGACGCGATACGAACTAGAAGCGGTTATGATTTCCTAAAACTCTAATGAGAATTCTAGTAATAATGTATTTCTTCTAAAACGAGACTTTTCCCTTGAGGTCAAGCAAGGGACGAGAGTCGAGGAACGTGAAGAAGAAACCTGGAACCGATCTATCACTTTGCAATCAGGTGGGTGTTTCTTTCAAAGAAAATATGTATGTTGCTATAAGAAAGCATGTTTTGAAATGAAATGCAAGTTTACTAAAAACTATTCATGCATAAAATGTTTATGGTTTTATGTATGATGCCTCTATGTGTTGGATTGCCAACGTTATATCGATCGAGCCTGAGTTAGACAAAGGTCGCTAGCTAGGTTATGTGTATACAAAGTCGAAAAATGTGTGCTCAGAAAGTGAGCTGGTTATGTAAGGATACGTCCGGGAAGGTGGCTACCTTGCCTGGTATATAATTACAATATGGATAATATATTATGGATGCGAAAGGGGTTGTACATCCGAGTAATATGTTATGGATGCGAAAGGGGCTGTACATCCGAGTAAATATGTTATGGATGCGAAAGGGGCTGTACATCCGAGTGATATATTATATGGATGCGAAAGGGGTTGTACATCCGGATAATACGTTATGGATCTAAACAGGTTATGGATCTGAACAAGGGTTGTACTTTTGAACTGTTGTGAAGGAAATGATGTTTGTCATGCACTAGTTATTTATCTAAAACTTTGTGCGATATTGTGGTGAATGCTTGATTAATAATTGTTTACTATCAAATGTTTTCGGCATAACCCCACGGAGTACATCAAGTACTCAGCCCTGTTCGTGTTTTCCAAAAACTTGCAGGTTGAGCGAGGTGGCAAGGGTGACAGTGTTGAGAGGAGATTCACTTATCTTTTGATTTCAGTTCAGAAAGAGATACATATCTTCATAGATGTATCTATTTTGTTTAAGACTTCCGCTGTATGCTTCAATTATCTTATTTAGATAATTATATTTAACTGGCTTCATGAACCAGTAAATCAAGAACTACTCTACTCGTATTCCTTCACGAAAATTTGATTATGTTCGACCCTACCGGGTTCCTTCTCTTGGATGATGATGTAACATTTGAGCCTTGAGCTTCTTCGTAACTTGTTTGTCTTGCAAGTTTCTATTGATCGAGTTTATTCAATGGTTCATTTTGCTAATTACCGAGTTATAAGTCATTTCCCCTTTCTTTCCCGCTTCTTATATCCAACCCCTAGTCACGGTTTCCCGTCTTAGCTATCCTTAGCAAAGTGCGGTCGTGACAATTGAACACCGAATTGGGGGATGTAATCCTCTATCCCAAAATTTGTGTTCCAATAGTGTCCCAAAATTCAACTTTCACTAGTTTCATACAAAAAAATTTAATAAAATTATTTTATAATGATTTAATTAAATTTAATGATTATTTTCAAGGGTTCACCCATCCCCATTAGGGTTTATAATTATTTTTTAGCATTTAATTTCACTTTTATTAGTATATTAGAGTTGAAAATATCAAAAGCAAAGTATATAATTTCAAAAAAAAAATCAATTTTTTTCTTATAAATGTCTATTATGATTTATTATATCATAGTATTTTTATTATTATAAAAAATAATATAAATTGAAATTTGGGACACCATTTAAAGTATATAATTTCAAAAATAAAATCAATTCTTTTCTTATAAATATCTATTATGATTTACTATATCATAGTATTTTTTATTATTATAAAAAATAATAAAAATTAAAATTTGGGACACCATTTTGGGGATAGAAGATACCATCTTCGAATTGAGTTACCAACTCTTGTGTTCTTTATTGTTGCTATTTTCGTAGTACTTGTCTTACAAACAGTCTTACTTTAGAAATACGTATATGTACGAGATAAGATAATTTTTCATAAACACTACTAAAAAGAATTAAATCCTAAATAAAAAAAATATTGAGATGACAATATCATATTAACTTATGATTGTTTAATATGCCCAAGATAGGCAATTGATCGTTCCTAATCTATAGATTGTCGTTGGCTAATTAAGTTTGTTTTATTTAACAATACTCAGATTAAATAAATTGAAAAGTAACTTTATTTTTCCCCTAATCTATCGGTTTGGAAGCTCGAAGGACGTCAACGGCGCCAGGTTCGGACTGAGCTTCGGAAACCCCTGAACCTGCATTTGCAGAAACACACACTCACGTACGTAGTGAGAGAGAGAGAGAGAGGATTTCGTAAGGATAGCCGTTAAAACTTTCCCTCTTCGATTTCCCTCCCTTTTCTGCTGATTTTTGTGGTTAGGGTTTTAGCTGTTGCTGCCGATGGGGAGCAGGGTTCCGGTGGAAGTGGAGCACTACGATTTGTCATCTGCGGCCGCTGCTGCGGCCGCGAACTCCTACATCGGCACCTCAATGCACGACCTCAATTCTGGGGACGAAGCCGCCGACCCCGCCGCCGATGATGTCACCGACGATAACGACGACCGATCCTCCGCTGTGGTCAGTGTGAGTACGGAACTAGTGGTTCTTTATTTGGTCGTGGTGTTGTGCTCTTGTGCTTAATTTTTTGAAAAAGCTACAAGCTTGATTTTGATGGAATTGAATTTTAGCTATTCTTTTTCGCCCTTTGAATGACGAATATCTTTAAATTTTGAATTTCATATCGTGTTAAAGTTTGAGCTTTGGTGCTGATTTCTGGATTGAGTTGTTGAAATGATTACGGTTTCTGACCCAACATGTAATAAATAATTACTGTTATATTCTCAGTTCATTTGCATTTCATAATGTTATAATTCCATGTCTCTTTATCCATGAATGATTATGAAAGCCATGTACGAAAAAATCTAAGTTGCATGAAGGAAAGGGTCATGCCCTTTTGCCATCACCAAACTCCCCGTTCTTCCCCCTCCCTCACTCTGTCCTTCACAAACTTGCAGCATTAGAGTTTCTTCAACTACTCCAAAAACACGAGCTTCTTTTTGGGTTTACAATTCTTGTAGGAAATTTTATTTAGATATAAATGATGTGCTTGCTTTGAAGTGGCACTGAAAAGGTTCTCCGCTCGCTTCGTTATTCTTGATATTAAATTTAACTATGAATTTCTTTATTTGAAGACTTGTCTCCACAAAAATAATTGCTAGTTCATGCTGTCATATTGCCATAAGAATCAATTTTTGTTGTTTGAAAATGTAGGACTGCATGCATGAGCCTTACCAAAGCTCTTTACCACTTCACAGCATGGGCGTGGAGGATGATAGGAGTAGTCTTGAAAATAATGGCTCTTCATGTGGTCCCTACTCAATTTTGACTGTTGATGGTGACAATTTTCATTCTTCTAACTAAATACTTAGTATTTGAAGCAGTTTAAGATCATCTATGTCAGTCTAACTTTGGTACCCTTTTACCAGATGTGGCACCAATTGAAACAGCTAGGGCAAGGTTTTTGGACATCGTTGTGAATCATTTTATTGTTTCTCATGTTATTGAGTTGTCGGATTATGACACTGATTACATGGTGTCACAATCATCACAAGAAAATATAAGCAAGAGGAAGTCCAAAGAGATCAGATATGAAGGCGATCCACGCTATGCTTTGCCATTGATGTATATTGCTAATCTGTATGAAACATTAGTCAATGAAGTTAACATAAGATTATCATCGATGAGCAGCATCCGTGAGAAGACCATTGGTGTGGCCCTTGAAGCTGCTGGTGGATTGTATAGAAAGCTTGCAAACAAATTTCCAAAAAGAGGTTAGCTCTTCTTCCCTTTAACATAGAATTAACAGTCACTGACATTGCCTTCTGGGAACATCAAAAGGTACCAGTAAATGCAATAAATTCATTCTCCATATTGCATAGTGTCTTGGCTTATTTAAAATCCTGACATGGTGCATATATGATTTTGACAACTTAGTTTGAACTAGCTCATTTCCTTCCTGAGAGATGAAATGAAAGAAAGAGGTATCATTTGTATGAATTAGGAGAGCTGCGAAAAACACCTGTATTGAAAAACGGACATATCGATCTATGACATGCCTGTCATTGATCCATAACATACTTTCTGCATGATTTATTTATTTTAGTTATGAGGTTGACCTTTATCTCTACAGAGATGGAGAATAATGCAGTTGATAGTATTCGAAACTATCTAATGTAGATATTTTACATGTAGGCACTTGTGTATTCAAGAGAAGGGAGCTAGCAACTTCATTTGAAACAAGATCGAAGTTTCCAGAATTGGTAATACAGGAGGAAAAGCGTGTTCGTTTTGTGGTGGTCAATGGCTTAGTTATAGTTGAAAAACCAACGAAAATTGGTATTGATGATGCTGAGTGGTATGTTGTTAGTTCATTATCCTGCACTTTGAAAAATTAGTTCTTATAAATATTTAAGTCCCATTATGCTTTTGAATCTTGAAAAAATCGGTACATTGCTCCATTTTGCTTACCTCTACACTTTTCTGTATCCATAGAAAAAATGGAGGTGTATTACCTGTCTGCTTCATATTTTCTTAAAGTAGTAAAGGACTAGGTAGAAATAAGTGGAAATCAGGCAATGATTTAGCCAATTGAACAGGAGAACAATTTAGGAAGTGTTTTGGCATAAATTATAGGTTTATGATGTGCATAATATTACTCATTTTTAGCTAATTGTTGTCGCTGTACTTATGTGCATGTCAATAAATAACACCCTTGTTAGAAAAAGGGACATGCACAAAAATTATCAGGGTTTTTTTTTTCTAAGACTATCAGTCTTGTCAGGGATTTTATTCCTCGGGGGCTAGATATTCATTTTCATTTAGATATAAAGTTAGAAATACTTTAAGCAAGCTTTTCTGTCTTCTAACTCTATCTTTGCCAGATACTGTAGCTTCAGGTAGTTGCATTCTGTATTGATTTAAGTTTCTAAGGCTAAGTGAATCTTACATTTAAGTCTGCGTTGCTTAGATATAAGTGATTTCTGTATGGAAGCATAAAGATTCAGGTTTGTAGTGTGTTGGCCTAATGAGGAGTTTGTGCTGGACATAGGAGTAGACCAGCTGAAAATTTGTAGATCCCAGAAGGATTAATATGCAAATCTATGAACATCATAAACAGAATTGAAGTCTGTTCAGTTGGAGCCTAAAATTATAATTTATTCTACTCTTGAGTATACTGCCACACCTTACAAAATCATGAAAAGATGCATAAGCTTACATGCTGTGCTTAATATTCTGTATGCTTCAAGTAGAGTATGATTACAGTCACTCTTGACCATCTATTACACAACATATCTCAAGTAGGTTTAAGAGGTTGACTGGACGGAATGATGTTGCCGTTTCTGCTCGAGACTACAAATTTTATGCTCCAAGACACAAGTATAGGCGTGTTGCGTCAAACTCTAACTCCAACATGCCTAGTTTGCCTGTAAGCTCTGTAGAACTCTTTAAGTTGTCATGGTGGCTCTCAGCTTTGCCATCTTAAAGGTTTTATCTATTTAAAACTCCCAACATAATTTTCAGGCATTCCCCAGTCCTGAAAGTTCTTCTTCAATGGCGACTTCTCAAGGCTATCAATCAGCAAATGAAGTGAGATTTTCTATTTATTTGCAAACTGGGGTGCATTCACAATTCATGTGACTAATGTTTAATGCATGTGCTATATCAATTTGGTTTTCTTGCTCATGCTTCGTTTGATGGTTTATTTCCAGATGGAGGATGATCGAGAAACTTTATAGTGTAGAAATGTGGTGTAGTTATTCTTCTACATTAAGAATATGTTTTATTTATTTCCACATACAGTTAGTCTAATTAAAGATTAAAAGATGTTGTAAAAGTGTGAACCAATATATCTTTATATTGGAAAATAACAAGAGGATCTGAAAAGCAAATATCTATTAATGGTCTTTGGTGTATAGCTGTATATCATACAAAGGATCTACTGTAATATTCTAAATTATGCTCGTCATTCAACAAAAATGTCTGAATAAGAATTTTTGGTACTTGTTTATAGTTCTTTTTTCCCTTAACAATTGATTCTGAGGTTCTGCCTCATTTTTTGCCTTCCTAACTGCATGTTGCGTTATATTGGTAACTTGTCATTTGTGCATAAACAGCTTGCCTTGGTTTTGTTTGTTTGTTTTCATTATTCTTTTTTTATATCCCACCTTCACATTCCTTGTTTTGTTGCTGCAAATGATTCGAGATAAGGGCACTATATAAAAACTTCTCATATCTATTTTAACACGTACACTCTCAAGGACGTGGAAAATATACTGGATGATTTTGATTCGAATTCAGTTACGCAGTCTGCCATATTTTCCAGCCTCTTATGTGTATCTATTATACTATGAAAATATTTTATGGTAGAATTTTGTAATTTTCTTTGGGCTGAATACGAGCAGACTATATCTGTAGTCTGTTCTTAGATTGCTTCTTTTTTAAATGTCAATAAGATAAAAGACTTCGTCATCATTGTTTTTCTTTATACATGATAGAGATCATCTTCATGCTCTCTTCTTTTCCCTATGATTCGTTTCGACAGTGATTATTTTTGTCCACACAGCACCTTCACTAATTTGTTACTTTTATCTCACTATTGCCTCTATTTAAATCCATGTAATACGGAGCAGACTCTGTCGAAACAACAGATGCAAACACTTGCACATCAGGCTCAGTATCATCCTGTGCACCCTTCTATGACTAATTTCATGCACAATCAGCAGTGTGTTCCCCCACCTCAGATGCCGGAAATTGTTCACAACCAACAGTCCCCGACTATTGACCAACATATGCCTTGTCTACCGTCTTTCGGTCACATTGAAGGGCGTCTGCATATAATGGTGGGTTTCGTTCTTATTCAGCATTGAAGCTTACAATGGTTACATGTCATTAGGATCTACATGTTCTCTTGTTGCTTCTGATGTTCTTCAACTATTCTCTGGACTGCTGAGGCCTTTAATTGGCTTTCTCATTAAAAATTTACACCTTTATACACACTGTAACATTTTATAGAATGAACAGAAAATAGAACTTATCATCTATGGATTTTGTAAAAGTTTTGAGTTTAATTTCTAAAAGTCACACTCTACTCTCTCTCTCTCTCATTTTTTACCCTCATCTTGTGATTTCAGCCAACAGGTCCTGCAAAATACTGTGACCAATGTGGAGCTCCTTTTCCCAGGGACGCTTCAAAGTATTGCTCAGATTGTGGTACGAAAAGGTTAGGGATTTAAATCTCCGGTACAAGCAACGTAAATTCCCATTCTCTTCTTATCTTTACTACTCATAATCCCAATGTAACTCCGGATTATTGTGTATATCTATTGATAATTCATTATATCCAGAGATTAGCAGCCCTAACTGCAAAGGGGGTCTCCTTATATACGTTAGCTTTACACCCCCCTTAAAACTCACAAATGTTGAAGTGAGTTTGTTTATATTGATTTCCAATTATATACATGGAACCTAATGTAAAATAGCATGAGTTGAAGAATATACATAATGGAAAAGAAAATGGAAGTATAGAATAGGGGAAAAAAAAATGAAATGAAAATGTGATTAAAGAAAAGTCTAAGCAGTACAGAGAGAAATAGAGAGATCAAGGTTAAGCCCAGAAAATTGATGGGAAGAAGTAGAAGAAGAAACAGCCTCACTAATTTCAGTGGTACAAGACACATTACTTTTCTGCAAAGGCAAACACAGAGATAATTCACATCCATCATCACCGCCTTCTTCTTCTTCATTCCCACTACTTAACTCCACCATTTTCTGCAACTGCATGCATTCAAGTATTAATTATCATTCTCTTTTCTTTTCTTGCTTTCTTATTTTCAAAAAAATAAAATAAAATAAAATACAACAACAATTTCTGAATGTTGCAATAAATTTTCAACCCTAACTCATGATACCATCGTAACATATCAAATATCGGATCGGACCGGTCAAGACAAGTTTAGCTAGGTCCGTGACGTCTGTCCTTTGCATCTTCTATCAATAATACTCCCTCTGTCCCGCTTCATTAGTTTCATAAATTGAATATATGTGAGATGTATAATATTGCTTCGAGACTAATGAAGCGGGACAGATAGAGTATGTATTTTATTTTATTTATAATTATGACTAAATCCATACTATAAATTTACATAGGATTCTACAAAATTGGAACTAATTCAAGGTACATCATAAATAGCAAATATATTTTCTTTTCACCAAGTAATAAAATCAGAAAAACTAGCTACTTTTATGTCGTAACAATAAAATGAAGAAAAAAAGTCTCAAACTAAAATAAAAAAAAGAAAAAAAAAATCAAAATGGCTAAGAAACAAAATGGTGCAAGACATATATGATAAAGTTATATTTTTTGTAAAAAGAATGTTTAACGTAATAGTAGTATAATATAATGTCGGCACAAAATTATCAAATGGAAACATTTGTTGAAGTCATCACACGCAATCATATAAAAATAAATCTTGAATAAACATCGTGAAAAATCTAGGATATAGCCTTTATTTTTATGGTCCAACACTACAATTAATTAAATTTAGAAAATACTATAGTACGAAATTCAGTGCATTAAATGGGCTACCAAAATCCCTATTTTTGCAGCACTATTATTTTACACCAGTCAAACTGCACGGCATCCTCTAAATAAATTAAAAGATTGGGAGGAAAAAAAAAGACATTAATTACATGGGGACGAAAAATATCAAAAAAATTAAATCGTGATTTACTATTATTTATTTCTTGAGAAGAGGAGGACAAGGCTATTTATTTTTTCTTGAGAAGAGGGGACAAGGCAATTACTACATTTTACAAATTGGATTTTGAGAATGACCCAACTGAACGATGTTTCCCAATTTTTAAAATAACAAAAATTTCAAATGATTGAGTAAGCAATCGAGTCAAACTTCGCAATTCTACTATACATTAATTAACATTTTTTTTTTCTAGTCCAAATTTGAGTAAAGTATTTAATATACTAACATCTGTCGCGTTGAATTCCATGTTATATATCCATGCAATGAAATAAAATAGAAAACTGGATTTGAATACGTCCAAAGAAAACAATCTTCGAGAAACAAAATAATGAAAAGAAGCTAAGAATTAATGGTAAAAAAAATGAAATTGTCCAAAATGGCAACGAAAAAAGACAAGATAATCATTGACTAAACTTAAATCTAATCTACCAACTAAAGAAATATGCAAAATTAGTCACTACTTCTTCAACAACCAAAACTTCTACCATGCACTTTTAATTTAATAATTCCTAATTTTATTTCTAAATGAAAAATTAATTCCTAATCATCTACTAATCATCTATTTTCATTTCTATAAGCAAAAAATACTAAAACAACCCAAAACTCAAATAATTGGTGGATAGGTATATTATTCATGAGAGAGAGAGAGAGAGAGAGAGAGAGAGAGAAAAGAGGGTATTGATTATACCTTGAAAAAGTCAGAATGCGGCAGAGGTGCAGTGGCAGAAGAATTTTCCTTTACATTTTCTTGAGGATTAATAAGTTGAATATTTACTCTGAAATTCTTCTTTTCCTTATCCTTTATTCCAACTTTCTCACTCTTATTCTGCATGTAATCATCATCTCCGTACGGATTATTCCACACTCCTTCTTCACATATTCTTCTTTCCCTGCATTCTTCCACTTCCTCTCTCATCTTCCAATCCTCCACTCTCGCTCTACAACAAAAAAAAACTATACCCCATTAATCATAACTCAAAAGATTTAATTTTCTTTTCTTTTTTTCTTAAAGAAAAAGGCAGATATGATGTAGAAATCCAAATCCTTGTTGTTTCTTATCTGAGAGTCTGAGCCCTTCCCTTAATTATTATACCAAGAAAGAGAAATTAAAGCATAGTTGTAGTAATAAGAGTTCACCTTTTTGTAGGAGAGAGAAACAAGAGCTGATTTTCTTCATCACGGCACTGTTTCTTTTGCTGTGAATTGCTCCTCTCTGAAAAAATAAATTAAAGATTCATAATAGTAGTAATTTGTTTCTTGATAGGTTGAGTTGAATTTAATGAAATGGGAGGGGAGGTTTTTATTAGATACTAGTATATGCTATTACTAGAAGATTTGGAGGGAGTGATATTGTTGGGAATAAATGGCACAAAAATGGGATATATTAATAATAAATGAAGTGAGACAGCATTATATTCCACAAAAGATATATGCAAGTGATGTAAGTATTGTAGTAGTTTAGTACTTGTGCATTTTGAGAACATATTACACAGCATCTATTTTTTTATGAATTTATGATATTAATATCTATATATGTAAATAAACAAATAAATGCACGTAGTATTTTTATGAATTTATAAATACCTTGTCCTGTGGCTTCGGTCTTCATGCTTCTGTACATCTATTGAAGAAGAACACAAATTAATTAATTAATATATGAAAAAAATATATAAATAAAAATGAAGAACGGAGAAATTAAAAGAAGAAGAAGAAGAAGAGGAAGAAAACCTGAAGATGGCTTTTGACATGAGAAATAGTGAGGCCTCTCACATCCATCAACTGAAGAACAAGTTTAGGCGTCGCTTCTGCCAAATTAACACTATTAATCAATAATCATCACTCATGCAACTCGCTCTCTCTCTCTCTCTCTCTAAGTAAGGAAGAAAGAAAGAAAGAAGAGAAAAGAAGAAGAAAAGTAAGTAACGTACTGTCTTGACCGCCGAGACGGTCGACGGCGTGAACGAAGCAGTGGTGGAGGTCGGGAGTCCAGCGGAGGCGGGGGACCTTCGACCTAACGTACTGCCTAACGCCGTTTATATTGTTACTATTTCTCCCATAGCTGCTGCTGCTGCTGCCCATTTTCTCCATCTACTATTAATTTCTTGTTTCAGTTGGAAGAAGAAGAAGAAGAAGCACCTGCAGGCAGGCAGGGGAATTGCTTCAGATTATAGAGAGAGAGATGGGGAGGGGAGGTGCTTTAATCGAAGTCGAAGGGAACAAAAAGAAGGAAGGAATTGTTGCTACTTCTGAGCACACCCCACTTTCTAAATACTTACTACAATTCCAGAGAAAGATTTACTATTCCTAGCTAAGAGAATTTGAAACAATAGAGAGAGAGAGAATGATAATAAATGAATGGGAGAAGGGAAGGCGTGGAAAATATAGTAGGGTGGTAAGGTAAGGTATACAGCTATAGCTACAGCTTCATATATATTCCTGCTAAGTTATCTGCTGCTCTAATTAAGTACTACAGTCGTGTATATGTATATCAGTATATGTATATTAGTATATGTATACACAAGAGAAGTGAAGAAGAATTTAAAACAAAAAAAACAAAACAAAATAAAAGAAAAGAAAAGAAGAAAATCACGAGGTATCTCTGATGGTGATCTTCTTCTCCGCACGAAATGATTACCAAAATACAAATACCCTACTGTTCCGCTGCTACTCTCTGCTCTGCTCTCCCCCTTTGACTCTTCTCTCTCTCTCTCTCTACAATCTTTAATTGCTTTGCCTGCCTCCCTCATCATCACAAAACTATACATTCTTCATCCCATTATATTAGAGCTTATTTCCTTTTTGGTCTGTCCCATTATATTAGAGATCTTTCCTAAAATGGTAAAAAATACTTGACTATAATTAACTCTCTCTCCTTAGAATTAATTATAGCCGCATATCCTTTCTTTCATTAGTTTCTGTGCAAGTCAAACTAGCTCTAATATAATGGGATGGAGGTAGTACTAACAAAGAAGAAGATTAAAAAAATAAAAAGAATTAAGTAGACATTCTTCCATTTACAAATGCTTAGGAGTATTTCTTTTGTCCAAGATAGTAGTAGTACTAGTATCTTTTTGGCCTTTATTGACTTTTTGTGATCAAATACTGAAAAGAAAATTAAAAGTTTGGCTATTATTATTATTATATTCTAAATTCGAAAAGGCCATTTTTTTTTTCTAAAGTCTACTAGTAAATCTGATTTATTTTATAATTATTAGTTGAGGCAAATGTTTTTAATGCATTATTTCAAGATTTGCCACGTTTATGCTGAATATTGGATATGAATTGGGAATGCATTTTATTTGAAATTGTATTCAACGACCCGCATACCATCATTTTTGAAGAACTAGTAAATAATATGTGCATTCGCACGTAGGTCGAATCATTTTAATAAAATTAATTTTGACAAGTATACATTTTTTATTGTAATTATTTTATTTAAAATTTACGTAATTTCCATTAAATTATTTGATTTTTTTTAATAAATTATACTCGTACTTATCCTAAATAATGGAAATGAAGAATATTCAATATGTTCAATTGTTTAAATTATTGGTCATTTTCGTATTAATAATCTCAAAGTTTACAACATGCTAGTGTAAGTAAAATGGTTTAAATTAATATGTCCAAATTTTCTTGCTAAAGTTATACTCCGTATCTTATTCCAACTTTTTTTAATCATAAAAGTAGTACTTTCTTCCGTCCCGCTTAAAGCGTCTCTTTTCATTTTGGTACTTTAACTAAGAAGAAGATATAAAGTGTGCGTCTTATTTTTTTTATGGCTGGATAATTAAGGAGAATGTGTATACTGCAGTGAATGATAAGGTAACACTTTTTGAAAAGTTACATTTTTTTCACAAAAAAGAAAAAGAAAAAGAAAAAGAAAATTGGATACGTTGAATGAGACAACTCAAAATAGATAAAGACATGTTGAATGAGACGGGAGAAGTATTAGATAGCCATAAAATTAAATAAATCAATACAATTATTTATAGTAAATATCTTCTTAATAGATAAATAAGAATTGACATATCGATAGTTCATATATTAGTTATTATTTAATAACATCAAAATAACATTAATTTAAATAATGCTTTATTTTTTTTTAGTACTGATAGGATATGGCCCAGCTACTAGGCCCAAGCATCGAGCCCAATATAATTGGGCTCCGACTGTCAAGCTCGGCCTATGCAGCTCGGCCCACTTAAGAGCCTTACTTGGCTCGGCCCAAACAGCCCACCTAGGCCGAATCCACTTCGGCCCACCTCAAAGGAACCTCTACACCAAGGCAACTCCTACATCGACTACAATTCAAGCTCCACAAGAGATATAGAAGCTCGGTGTTTATCCAATAAAGGAGGAGATCAAGCCAAAGAGTCCTCATAGGAAAAGACTTATAATCCTAGTCAATTCCATATGTAAACACTTATAAATAGGGGTTTAGAATAGGTTGAAAAGGAGAGAACAATCTTGTAATCACTACTCATACAAGCAATAAAGATCTATACTCTTTCCGCCCGTGGACGTAGATCTATTCCAATAGATCGAACCACGTAAATCCCTTTGTGTTCCGTTTACTTTCGTGTTCGTTAAATCCCAGTTTTCGTGCATTAACTATCTTGCGAAAATAAGATCGATCACTGGCGCCGTCTGTGGGAACTGAAAATCTGTGAATCTTGATCAAATTTTGCAAGTTTGCTACAATCACGATGGCCGGGAAATCAACACGATCTACTGTTGCCGCTAATAAGTCTGCCGCCGAGGCCGCCGCCGCCGCTGCTAAGGAGAAGGACGCCCAGTATAAAAACGCCCAGCAAACCACTCATGAATCAACCGAAGCCTCCAGCCATCCACCCAGCTCTAATCAAAGACGCCCCGGGAAGGAGCGTGCGCTGACTCCAGAAGGGCATATCGGAGATATCCCGGTGGATCAGTTCGGCAGACCGCTCCACCCCAGCCAAGAAGGTCACAGCAGTGGTCGTGACGGATAGGAGGTCCCAAAGCTCCAGCCGCATGAACTCGAAGATGCAGTGAAGAGTTTCCTTGCATATAAAGGCACATAATTCCTACAATTCGTCAACCAACAAAGAGCTGAAATACAACATGGAGAACGTGGAGCTGCATCCCGTTCCCATCAGCAACACGATTCTCAAAGCATCCAAATTGTGGGCGCACGAGACGCGGCACCTCGTCAAAGGAGGTTCGATGATAAACGCCGAGGAAACTACAGACCTTCACCTCGCCGTACCATCACCCCACCTCGTCGTCACACTGCTTCACCTCGGCATGGCGACGATCACCGAGGAGGGAGATTTACTGTTTACAGTAAGATCTCTACTCCCTTCACCAACTATATACTCTACACTCCTCTCCCTGAGAAGTATCGAGTACCTCCTATCAAGCCTTACAACGGCTCATGCGATCCGAGCAATTTCCTGTCCCAATACCAATATAATATGATGAATCAAGGTCTCAGTGAGGATACCTACATGTGTACGGTATTTCCTGAACTGCTTGTCGATAACGCTCGTAGTTGGTTCGATAGCCTGCCTCCATGCAGTATCGGATCATACGCAGACCTACTCGAAGCTTTCGAACGCAGGTTTTTCCAGAAAGCCGAGGCAAAAACTACCCCGGCCTAACTTCTTTCCATTAGGCAGAGACGAGGATAATCAATAAGTGACTTTATGACTAGGTTTAACGAGGAAAGCCTGAAAGTCGATCGCTTAACCGACGAAGTCCTTATCTCAGCCTTCCAGAATGCCATCCAATCTGGTGCTCTCTACAAGGAGATCATAAGGGAAGAACCACGGACGTCGAAGCAGCTGTGGAGCATCGCGGATCGTTTCGCACGAGCAGATGAAGCAGATAGGAAGAAGCGCGAGGCTGATAAGCCTGAACTATCCGATCGGAGGAAAGAAGAGCGCAATGACCGAAGTCAGGGCTGCCGAAGTGCCTTAGATAGACTGCAGCGAGGCCCCCTTGAATCCCGACTTGGACCTCGGCAAACTTCGGAAAAGACCCAATTCACGCCACTGACAAAGCCGAGGACGGAGATTTATGAGCTTCATACCAACCTGTTTCAAAGACCTCAGCCCATGTCACGTGGTGGGTCAAGACGCCGGTCTAAGGATAAATACTGCCGATTCCATGAGGACTACGGTCATGACACAGAAGACTGCAGGGAGCTAGCTGCGGATATCGAGCACCTGGTACGTGACGGTACGTTTAGAAAGTACCAAAGTCACAGCCAATATGATGCCTGACCCCAGGGTAGGGGAAAACGCAGAAACCGAGGAGGGAACAATTGCGCCCCCCATGTCGACAAAAAGCCCAGGCCTGATGATGAGGAGGGAGACGAAGATCAACCCCGGATCGACAGAGTCGTCACTGCTATTACCGGGCTCCCACAAGGAGCAACGAAGTCGTCACTCAAGGCCGAGGCCAGAAGTCCCTCTACAGACGAGCCTTTACAGAAAAGGTTCAAAAAAGACGAGGTCATTACCTTCTCAGAGAAGGACCCAGTGCCACCAATGATACCTCACCAAGACGCTATTGTGATTGAGGCAGTGGTGGCTAATAAGCTCGTCCATCGAATCTTCATCGACAGTGGGGCCTCAGTAAGCGTACTCTTTAAGGATTGCTTTGAGAAGTTAGGGGTCGAAGAAGCTCGTTTAACACCAGCACCAATTCCCCTTAGAAACTTCGTCCAACAAGAGACGCAAACCGAAGGGATAATTCAACTCCCAGTGACAGTGGGTAAGCACCCATTGTCATCCACCAAGTTCATCAGTTTTTTTGTTGTGAAGGCGAACTCCCCCTATAACATCATCATAGGAAGAGATTGGTTGGTTGCAATGAAGGCAATATGCTCGGCGTACCACCTAACGATCAAAATTCCATCGAAGAATGGGGTAATTATAATTCGCGGTGACCAGAAAAGGGCGAAGGAATGCATGCAGATCGCCCTACGAGGTGTTGGGACACCTCAGCATCCGCAAGCATAGCAATTACAGAAATCCGAAGTGTTGGAAGACAACTCTGCATTCTACGAGCCAGTAGGAGCTGTTGTAGTGTACGAAAACGACCCAACTAAGGTTGTTAAGGTTGGCTTCGCTGGAGGAGCCGAACTTTGCAAGCAAGTTGTCCAACTACTTCGGGAATATAAAGATGTCTTCGCCTTGTCACCACTCGACATGACCGGAGTTTCACCAGATGTTATCACACACCGGCTGAACATTGACCCCGGAGTAAAGCCAGTCCGGCAAAAGCAGCGGGTATTCGCAGCAGACCGGAACCAGGTCATACATGATGAAGTGCACCAACTGTTAGAGGCCCGAATACTCTTCGAGGTCAAGTATCCGACGTGGATTGCTAACCCGGTGAAGGTGAAGAAACAAGGAGGAGGTTGGCGAATGTGTATTGACTACACCGATCTAAATAAACACTGCCCCAAAGACTGTTATCCTCTTCCCAACATCGACAAGAAAGTCGAGGCTCTGGTCGGCCACAAGGTTTTCAGTTTCTTAGATCTGTATAAAGGATATCACCAAGTCTTGATGAGTGACGAAGACGCACCAAAGACAGCTTTCATCACTGACTTCGGTGTCTTTGCATATAAGAAAATGCCATTCGGACTAAAGAATGCTGGAGCTACTTATCAAAGAATGGTGGACAAGATATTTGAGCCCCACATCGGTAACAATGTGGAAGTATATGTGGATGACATCATCGTCAAAAGCAAAGAGCCAACCACCTGTGTCGACGATCTCAAGATCGTCCTCGGCCTCCTTCGGAAAGTTAACCTGAAGCTGAATCCTGAAAAGTGCACCTTTATGGTCCGATCCGGAAAATTTTTAGGATGCTGGGTTTCTCAAGAAGGATTAAAGGCTAACCCGTCCAAGGTCCGAGCTGTTCAAGAAATGAAAGTTCCAGAGAAGATTCACGACGTGCACAAATTGACGGGCTGCCTAGCTGCCCTTAGTCGGTTCCTCTCGAAAGCGGCAGAGAAGCAACTCCCGTTCTTCAAGATTCTTAAGAAGAACCCAGTTTTTAAATGGGAAGAGGAACAGAAATCAGCGTTTGCCGACCTGAAAAAAATACCTCTCTAAGCTTCCAACTTTGTCGGTCCCGCATGAAGGTGAGATTTTATCCCTATACCTCGCGGCTTCGGATGAGACTATAAGTGCAGTCCTAGTGCGTGACGAGAAACGTCGGCAACTTCCGGTCTACTTCATCAGCCGAGCACTCAAAGGACCAGAGACGAGGTATCAGCCATTAGAGAAGATCGCACTAGCGTTAGTAAACGCAGCGAGGAGGCTACGACCTTATTTCCAGGCACATCCTATACAGGTCCTCACTGACCTCCCACTTCGGCAAGTGCTACTGAAGCCTGAAGCTTCGGGGAGAATTGTGAAATGGGCAGTCGAGCTAGGTGAGCATGACATCAGCTACTGTCCACGCAGTGCTATCAAAGGCCAAGCCTTAGCTGACTTCCTGGTAGAATCTAAGTTTACGGAAGCACCGAAGCCACCCGATGCCGCCTCGGATATTGTCGGAGCCGAACCCACAAGTAAACCACCCAAAGATTGTTGGAAGGTATATGTGGACGGGGCTTCTGGAAAATTAGGAAGCGGTGCATGCATCATACTTCTCAGTCCAGACGAGCAGGAGATAACCTATGCACTTCGGTTCGACTTCCCTACCACAAATAATGAAGTGGAGTACGAAGCCTTAATTGCAGGACTTCGCCTCGCTCAAAGTCTTCAAGTACGAGTTGTACAAGTCTACTGTGACTCCCAAGTCATAGTTAGCCATATGCTCGGCACATACGAGGCAAAGGGCGACAGAATGAAGAAGTATCTCCAAAAAGCTAAGAGTCTGCAAGAAAGCTTCACCTACTTCGAGTTGGTACGAATCCCAAGAGGAGCAAATACCCGAGCTGATGCTTTAAGCAAATTGGCATCCTCGTCAACAAGCTCTCCAGTGGAAGGAATCAAACACCGAAGTATAGAAGAAGCCGAGGTCGGCCTCGTAATTGATGATGAAGCACCGAATTGGATGACTCCTCTTCGGAATTATTTGGAGAAGGGCGAGCTACCAAGTGACAAGCTTGAGGCAAGAAAGATCTTAAGCAAGTCACCAAAGTACGTTCTACAAGCAGGAATTCTGTACAGAAAGTCATACCTTCAACCTCTCCTAAGATGTGTCGGGCTGAACCAAGCAAACTATGCGTTAAGCGAAGTTCATGAAGGGTCATGTGGAAGCCACATTGGAGCTCGAGCATTGTCAAAAAAGGTCATGCGCTGGGGCTACTATTGGCCTACAATGTTTCAAGACGCAGTCGAACTAGTCAAAAAGTGCCCAAAATGTCAAATCCATGGGACGGTACCGAGATTACCTCAAACCGACCTCATAAGCATGCAAAGCCCGTGGCCGTTTGTGCAATGGGGAATTGATATCGTCGGACCATTTGATAAAGCTCCCGGACAACTCCAGTTCCTAATCGTAGCCATCGACTACTTCACTAAGTGGGTCGAAGCTGAGCCCTTGGCAAAGATCACAAGCAAGAACGCCCTCAACTTCGTATGGAAGAATGTGGTTTGCCGCTTCGGTGTACCTCGCATCCTCGTTTCGGATAATGGAACGCAATTCACCGATCGGACATTCAGAGAATGGTGTGAAGGGCTTCACATTTACCAAAAGTTCACTTCGGTAGCTCACCCTCAAGCGAACGGCCAAACCGAAGTTATGAACAGAACGATCGTCAAGGGACTCAAAACCCGCCTCGACAAAGCCACAGGAGATTGGGCCGCAAATTTACCCCAAGTCCTATGGTCGTACCGAACAACTCCCCGGACCTCGAACGGTGAAACGCCTTATAGTTTGGTGTACGGAACCGAAGCAGTGATCCCGGTAGAGATAGGCCTGCCGAGCCCGCGCACTATCAACTTCACAGCCGAAGTCAACGAGCAAGACCTCCGAATCGAACTGGATCTGCTGGAAGAAAAACGAGAGCTCGCCTACATAAGAGAAGCTAAGTACAAGCAACAAGTAGCTCGGTACTACAACCAAAGGGTGAAGTACCAACAATTCTAAGTAGGCGACCTTGTACTTCGGAATAACGAGGTCAGTAAAGCGGAAAGGCTCGGCAAGCTTGAAGCCACATGGGAAGGACCATACCGAGTTGAAGAAGTCCTCGGCAAAGGGTCGTACAAGCTTGTCCATTTATCCGGTGAGCCCTTACCCCGCACATGGCACATTAATCATTTAAAAAATACTTTGTATAAGTGGAGGAGAGTAATGTCTAGGATCAGTTCATTTAGAGTCGTAGGTGTAAAGAGTCAGGTCGTCTTGTCAGCTGTTTTTCTTTTTTCGGTTTTTTTTATCAATAAAGAGTTTTATTTTTCCTTTATTATTCGTTTAAATCATTGCATATCATATCTTGCATGTCTCTCTATTCCACTTATGCTTAGTATTTTGATCTTTTATTTTAAAAACCCTGACGAGGGTAATTTAATAAACTCCACATTGGGGGTAAATTCTAAACGCGCGCGTACCGACCTAACCTTGTTAAAAATAGAAGTTCAAACTGCCTGGGCTTAAAACGAAGGAACCACCTTTGTTAAAAGCTAGGAAGAAGTACTTTTGTTTAAAACAAGGAGGCACCACCTCGGTTAAAAACAAAGATACCGCCTTTGTTTAAAACAGAGAAGAGCCTAAACCTCGTCGGACGACGAGGTCGTGCTAATTAAAGACGAGGCCGTGCTAATTAAAGCCTAAACTTCGCCTTTGACGAAGTCGTGCTACTCAAAGCCTACACCTCGTCGGACGACGAGGTCGTGCTAATTAAAGCCTAAACTTCGCCTTTGACGAAGTCGTGCTACTCAAAGCCTAAACCTCGTCGGACGACGAGGTCGTGCTAATTAAAGCCTAAACTTCGCCTTTGACGAAGTCGTGCTACTCAAAGCCTAAACCTCGTCGGACGACGAGGTCGTGCTAATTAAAGCTTAAACTTCGCCTTTGACGAAGTCATGCTACTCAAAGCCTAAACCTCGTCGGACGATGAGGTCGTGCTAATTAAAGCCTAAACTTCGCCTTTGACGAAGTCGTGCTACTCAAAGCCTAAACCTCGTCGGATGACGAGGTCGTGCTAATTAAAGCCTACACTTCATCTTTGATGAAGTCGGGCTACTTAACCCTAAACCTCGTCTTCTGATGAGGTATGCTCATTATGGCCTACCTTTGTATAATACAAGGAAATATATCTATGTTAAAAACAAGGTAAAAGGCTAATATGAGTACAGAAAATTCCGTTTTATTTCAAAAATGGAAGAGTACAATACATGGTGATTAAGACGAACTCGAGGGCTTGGGTTTGCTAAAACTAAGCCATCTTGTAGGAAAATCACCGTCGGAGTTGAAATTTAAAACATCATCTATATTAAAGCGGCCTTGACCTCGTTCACCACTACCTCGTCCTCGACTCCGACCCCTACCCGGTTGAAGACTCCGACCTCGACCTCGTCGAGCCAAGCTTTGCCGTTCTTGTTCATAAAACTCTTTAGAGTGCCGCGTGAATCTCATGCCTGATCGATCCGCGGGAGTCGATGATCTCGAGGGATCAGTGGTAGTGGACGAACTTGAAGGATGAGAGTCCTTTCCCAGTCGAGCATCCAATTTCGGACGCCGAGCTAGAATCACATCGTACATACCAGCTATTCGCTTCAGCTCGGCCATCTGATCTTGGAGTTGCCAGGAGTCCGCCCCGTATCTTTCTTGATAATCCTTACACCGGGCTGCGATTTCTGTTACCTTTGCATCAACTTCGGCAATGGTTTTCCCGCCGTTTCGGCGGACAATGGCCTCGTATTCAACATGCTCCTCGGCGATCTTTTTAGATTCTTCCTTCATGGCATCATACTTATCTCCAAGCTCTAGGAGCCGAGCTTGAAGCTCGTCATTTCGGATTTGAGCGGCTCTAAGTCTCACGTCGGCCTCATCCTGGATATGGTTAGCTTGGTCTTTCCAACGAAGAGCTTCGACATTCTTAGCTTCAAGAGCCCGCAATAAGTTATTGATTTGAGCTATATACGGAGATGCATCGAAAAGTTTTGGAGAAGAAGAAGACTACAAAAGGGAAACTGAATTTCTAATAAGAAATAAAGTTTTCATTACTTCAGCAAAATGCGTCATCCTACTGATGACGAAGTACATGCTAAAAGAAAGAAAAAAAAAAAAAGAAAAAAAAAGAGGAGAAATATTGAAAAAGGGTGATCAACTGACCACTCCGGCAGTCTCTTCATCCTCACAACGAGCTTCATCGTTAGCCGGAGCGGTTTCATCCTCGCCCCTGACTTCAGCCTCGCCAGCATCCTGCACCCCGGTCTCCGCAGCGCGGTGGAGGTTAGCGATCACCTCTTCCAGCTCGTCGTCCCGGTCGACCGGGCAATTTTGAACTGCCTCGGCAGTCAAAAAAGTGGATGCCGAGGCCAAGCTATCCAACAGAGGGATACCTTGGATACTTTTCAGTAAAGCCTCGGCATACATACGGTATACGACCTCATCTGACATCTCCTGATAACCGTACTTGGATTTATCCAAGTTCGGCATATCAGCAGCAATGCCGTCGATAGTGTCACTGACCGCGCGAGCGTTCAGAACCGAAGCCACCTGCCCGGCAAGTTCTGGGAACTTTTTAGACCGGAAGAGTCGCTCTGTATACGCCCGAAGCAGAGGCCCTTGCCCGGCCACCATTTCAGCCTCGCGTCGCCTCATCGCCTCCACCTCAGCCCTCAACGAGATCGCCTCAGTCTTAGCCGCCTCGGTAGCAGCTCGCTCCGCAACCAGTTTGGCTTCGGTCACAGCCAATTGGTTGGCGAGGCCGCCCTTTTCATTTTTCAGGTTACGGCGAGCCTGGGCCATCTCGTTATACCGATCGACCCCGGAGGTCAGGAAACCGCTCAATTCCGAGGCCAGATCACTTAGCCTCGTCACCATGTCCTCGGTACCCTACATCAACATATATTAGTAATAAATAAAACAAAAAGGGGAGGTGCCGAAGTGTAGACGAAGGCATATGATGTTACCTCGGGAAACGGCCGTCGCCGATTCACCAGTTCTCCAAAACCCTGGCCTCCCACTCCACGAGACGACCGAACTGCAGTAACAGCGCAATCCTCCTCTTCGTTTGTAACAGCAACAGCCAACTTCTGCTGTTTCTTTTTACGAACGACAGGTCGCTCTGGAAGGGATTCCATTGGTGATGAGATCAGTCCGCTCTCGGTTCGCTCCAAGGACGCCTCGGATGATGGCTTTTCAGTCGAGCTGGATCTCGTCCTCTTCTTACCGAGTAGCTTCACTGCAGACAAACAATATAAGCCATATCACAATTACATGACATCAAACAACAAGATAAAAACAGACCAAGTGGAGCCTTACCCTTCACCGGCTCAACCATGGAGTCTGGATCATAAGGGCTCAGCCCTGCCATAGCAAGATCGGCCTCGGTAAATTCTTCATCGACTAGGCTAGTCAACACTTCATCAAGCACACCGAACTTCTCTTCAGTGCCTTGGTTCCTCAGTTTACCCACATTCCAGACGAAATGTGGGACCTTACCGAACCGACAGAAAAAGAATTTCGACTGCCAGTTCGGGATTTTTGACTTCGTCTTCACTCGAAAGCCAAGACGGGGTGACAGATAGTACCACCCATTATAGGAATTAAATTGAAAATATTTCAGGATCAGCTCTACTGACAGGCTGACCCCGTGACGACTACTAAGTATGCCTAAAGTAGTAAGCTGCCTAAACGAGTTCAGCGTTATTTGAGCTAAAGGAATGCCGAACTTCCGAAGAAGATCGGCAAAAACAGGGGGGAGGGGAAGACGAAGACCATGGCTTAAGCAATCTTCGTAGATAGTTACGAAGCCAACCGGAGGGTTGGACGCCCTATCCTCTGGCCGAGGAACTAACATCTCTATCCAATCAGGAAATAAATAATTTTTTGCAATTTTCAAAATTGCAGATGAATCTAGGGTTGAAGAAAATTTTGACACTGTTCCGACTGAATCACGGGGAGAAGCAAAAACTACCCTACAATTCGACGGAATGTCCGACTCTACAGTATATACATCTACATCTATATTTTCCGGTGAATGAGATACCGGCGGCGACATAGACCTTTCGCCCGAATCCTGACTACCACTACCGCTAGACTCGCGCATAAAAGAAGAGGAAGCCATGGACTTACTTTTTAAGCGATGGAAGACTGTGATGACAATGAATGGTTCACTGGATTCTGGTGTAACACTGACGACAGCACTGCAAGCGTGAAGGAAGAAGATGAATTGCTGAAAATTTTTAGGGTTCCGAATTTCAAAAATGTTGATTGTGGCGTCTGAAAGAAGTTTTAGTAACTTTCAGCCTACTTTATCGGGACCCCAAACGGTGCATTAAATGTAACTGACACATCACGTGTTCGACCTCGTCCTAACGAGACGGTACACATTCCGACTTCGTCGAAATTTTATTTCCGAAGGGGCAATGTGAATTTCAATTTGACCTCGTCCTAACGAGGCCGTACGCATTCCGACTTCGTCGAAATTTTATTTCTGAGGGGGCAATGCAAAAATCATACCTACCTCGTCTTAACGAGGTGGTGAGCATTCCGACATCGTCGAAATCTAATTTCCGAGGGGGCAATGCAAAATTTTACACCCACCTCGTCTTAACGAGGTGGCAAGCATTCCGACTTCGTCGAAATCTAATTTCCGAAGGGGCAATGCAAAAATCATACCCACCTCGTCTTAACGAGGTGGTGAGCATTCCGACTTCGTCAAAATCTAATTTCCGAGGGGGCAATGCAAAATTTTACACCCACCTCGTCTTAACGAGGTGACAAGCATTCCGACTTCGTCGAAATCCAATTTCCGAAGGGGCAATGCAAAAATCATACCCACCTCGTCTTAACGAGGTGGCAAGCATTCCGACTTCATCGAAATTCAATTTCCGAGGGGCAATGCAAATTTTATACTCACCTCGTCTTAACGAGGTGGCAAGCATTCCGACTTCGTCAAAATCTAATTTCCGAAGGGGCAATGCAAATTTTATAACCACCTCGTCTTAACGAGGTGGCAAGCATTTTGACTTCGTCGAAATTCAATTTCCGAGGGGACAATGCAAAATTCTTACCCGCCTCGTCTTAACGAGGTGGCAAGCATTCTGTCTTTGTCAAAATTCTAATTTCGACGGGGCAATGTAACTTTCACTACTCATGCTTCACCTTTCTACCCCAGATCACACCCTCCTTTCCATATCTTTTTTTTGGGGGGGGGGGGGGATGTGATAGGATATGGCCTAGCTACTAGGCTAAAGCATCGAGCCCAATATAATTGGACTCCGACTGTCAAGCTCAGCCTATGCAGCTCGGCCCACTTAAGAGCCTTACTTGGCTCGGCCCAAACAGCCCACCTAGGCCGAATCCACTTCGGCCCACCTCAAAAGAACCTCTACACCAAGGCAACTCCTACATCGACTACAATTCAAGCTCCACAAGAGATATAGAAGCTCGGTGTTTATCCAATAAAGGAGGAGATCAAGCCAAAGAGTCCTAATAGGAAAAGACTTATAATCCTAGTCGAATTCCATATGTAAACACTTATAAATAGGGGTTTAGAATAGGTTGAAAAGGAGAGAACAATCTTGTAATCACTACTCATACAAGCAATAAAGATCTATACTCTTTCCGCCCGTGGACGTAGATCTATTCCAATAGATCGAACCACGTAAATCCCTTTGTGTTCCGTTTACTTTCGTGTTCGTTAAATCCCAGTTTTCGTGCATTAACTATCTTGCGAAAATAAGATCGATCAAGTACACATATACAATGAATCATATCATATCAAATTACAACTCAACTCAATAATTATATCACAATTTCACAATTACAAATAATATCAAATCACTATTAACCAAATAACTATAACAAATCTAAACAAACTCGTCAAATCACTATCAACCAAACTATAACAAATCTAAACAAAGTCATATAAATGAGACTATACCAACCCACATTTTGTGGGATTTGAACTCAAGACCTCCCATTATGGGGAGACTTGTGGTGCATCCTCCTAGCCACTTTGAGAACGTTAATTTAAATAGACAATTGACGCTTGTACTTAATAATAATTTTTCAACAAAATAAAGTTTAATGGTTCAATTAAAAATATTTATGTTTTCACACTTAAAATGTATGTTTTTTATTACTATTTCGTTTCTAATTAAACTATAATGGTGTAGATGAATTTTAATATAGTTTATATTTATATCCTTCGGCTACTCAATTTCAAGATCTACTTAACCATGTAGACTACTAAACTATGTTAAGATTCAGAAATTTTTGAAGGATTTATAATTTAAATAAGTGCATTTATTTGGGACAAAAATGACTTTACAAAATTTAATTGAAATGCATTTCGTAGCTACAATTAAATATATACAAATTGATTCCTAGGACCTCTTGGACTAGAATCATTAACCTAAACTCTAGGTCGTAGAAATACGATATATTGGTAGATTAAAAAAAATGAAAAATCATTTTAAGGTGATGACCCAAGCTTTCTAGCAACCTAAGTCATGACTTGGTTTTTCAATTGGTTGTTGCCATTTGTCACAATATGATTGGACTATTGAATTTTAAAAAGATAATTTTTATTATCGTAATATTACATATAAATATATATTAAAAAAATACACCATAATTTAAGTTTTCCAATTCTCTATAAATAGAGACCTACTTTCATACCCCCCCAAAAAAAAAAAAAAAAACTCTTTGTTCCTTTTTCTTGTATCGTTTCTTAATAAATTTGTTCATTTTTCTGATTAAAATATATATATATATATATATATATATATATATATGGATCCAAATGATCCTAATAATTTCTCAAACTCTCAAAATTATCCATACCCGAATGATCAAAACTCCTAGAATTATCCAAACTCTTAAGATTATCCATACCCAAATTATCCAAATTCTTAAGATTATCCATACTCCCCAAACTATCCAAATTCTAAACATCAGCAAAACTTTAATATTATCAAAACACTAAGTTTTCTCCCGCTGAAAATAACATTTTTGCATCAAATGAAGTTGAACTGCCAAAAAAAAAGAAGGGGTAAAAAATTCCTTGGTGTACGGCCGAAGATATAGCCCTAATGCCAACTTGGTGTTTTGTCAGTTAAAATAAAGTTCGTGGGAAAAATCAAAAGGCATCAACAATTTGGGGGCGGATAGAGAAAATATATAACCCAACTCAAGCGGAAAAAGTTAATAATATAAAACTCATAATAGCCAAAAATAATATGTAAAATAAATTATATTGTAATATATTAGGTTGGGTCATTGACAAAGTATATAGGTTATGAAATTGAATTGGGTTGTAGATTGTGTAGGTGGATGAGTGATAAATTAATATTTTATTTGTAGGTTGGGTTGTGATGGGTTGTTGATAAAGATAGTTTTATAGATAATGCAATTATAAGATACAAGGTTGCCGTATCAATGCAAATTCATTTGTTCAAAAGAATAAAAGAATACAAGGTTGCCGTATCAATGCGTGTGTTGGCCTAGTGGTAGGAGGTAAGGCCTTGGACCAAAGGTCCTGGGTTCGAATCCTCCATAGCGCGGCAAAAAAAAAATTCTAATTAAAAAAAAAATTAAATCACAAAAGTGAGAGGAAAAAAGAAAAAAAATATACTCCCTCCATTTCACTTAAAAAAATGAATATATACTAACATTTTAAATAATTTAAACCTGTTACGAATATCATATATAATTGGTTTTTAGTTTTTATTCTATTATTATTATTATTTAAGTGTTGATTAATTTATCATTTTATATTTCTTTCACACTATTATCATCGATCTTTTTATTGTTTTCGATTTCATTCTTAATTAATAATTCATTTATTTAAAATTTATTAATTACCTAAATTATATCAATAATATCGAGTGAAAAAAATTTAACTTATATTTTAATAAAATTAATTTAAAAAGTTGTTATTCTTTAAATTCTATAATTCTGAGTTATTCAACGATGGCTATGTTAATTTTAGTGTATTTGCTTCAAATTCCGGTTGATCAGACTCATTTGAATGTTGTTTATTAATAGTTCAATTCCATTTTTTTGCTTTTCATTTCATGTAATAACGTGCCTATATATTACAACTTGGGATCATCCGTCGCCAAAATGGTATCCCAAAATTCAATTTGTATTAATTTCATGCAATTTTTTTGATTAATTTATTTTATAATAATTTATTTTAATTTTATGATTATTTTCAAGGGTCCACCCATCCCCATTAGAGTTTATAATTAATTTTTAGCATTTAATTTTACTTTTATTAGTATATTAGAGTTGAAAAATTCAAAAAATAAAGAGTATATAATTCTTTTAAAAAAATCATTTTTCTTATAAATATCTATTATAATTTACTATATTATAGTACTTTATTTATATAAAAAAATAATATAAAATTAGTAAAAAATGCATTGTATTATAGTACTTTTATTTTTATAAAAAATAATATAGAATTAGTAGAAATTGAATTTTGGGACATCATTTTGGGGATAAAGGATACCATCCCATGTATTACTCGAATAATATATGGACTAAGTTGTAATAAAAAAAATAATTCAGGACAAGATTTGTGTGTTCAAATTAAAAAGGGAAGGCTTTGCATTACGAAAATTGAAAGGGTCAAATAAGGATACGGAAAATTTAAAAAGTTAAATAATCATATTGCAATTATAATACTATATTACCCTTAATATAAATATATACCAAGGATACAATACGCGATCTATATTTTGTAAAAAGACTCTTTTATATATTGGTATAGATTATGAGACTCAAAAATGTTAGTATTAGATAATATATGGCATATTTGAGTGAGTAGCCGCCATGCATGTTACAAAAATAGAAGTATGGGTATGTCATAAAATTTAGTGATATTTGATAGTGTAATTAATTTATTAGGACTCACATATCAAATAAATAAAGAGATATAAAAACAGTATAAATACAGATTCAATGGACTCTTTGGTAACTAGGATTAACCACTTTAAAAAAATAGGGATTAATGTCAATTAGTTGCTAATGAGCCATTGTGATAGCATAGCATAAAAAGCTCCCAGACTATGAATATTGTTATACTACATTTTTCATTGTAACTAAAATTGTGTCACTGCCATACATTTTAGTCTAATGCCAATATCATCCATTTTAATCCTTCGATCAACTTAATTTAATATATATATATAGTACTCCATTTGGTCATACTCTTTGGAACACTATAGCTCAACGTTTCACCACAAATTATTTTATCTTTACTCTTTTTTCATCTCAACTTATTTATTACTCTCACTGTCCTAATTATTTTGTCTCCTTTTTTATTCAAGTGAGTCTATTATAATTATAATAATAAAATGAGACAAAATAGTTGGAATGGAGAGAGTATAATACAACACCACCTAATATTTTATTAAATTAATTTTGATAAAAATTGTGCATAATCTTTCGGGAGAGAGGGAGCAGGTCTTATAATTTAGTTTTAGGGGTGTTATTAAGTGAAAAGGAGTGGAAAGGAAAATTATCCCTATTTTTCGATTTTCATTCCAAATTATGATAATATTTTCTCACTCATTTGTAGTGATAATATTTTTCCCATCTTTTTTTATCTTGAGAACATATAATAAAACAAGTAGGGAACCACATTATATAATAATATTTTTTTATCATTTTCTTATCCCTTTTTCCCTTCCATTAAACAGAACGCCCCCTAATTTTAACAGTTATTAACTATATTTCCTCGATTCAATATAATTATTTTTGTATCATTAATAAATTTACGTTTTATTAGGAGGAAATATAGTGAAATACCTATTGGAGCTAAGTTTTTCAAGATTTTACCTACAACTTAAGAAATAACAAAAGTTACCTAATCTTTGCCAAAGGGGACTAAAATACCCTTAAGTGAATTAGTTAAGTAGATTTATTCAAGCTTTCTCTCCACACAGACCCCCATTTTGAATTCAAGCTGTAGAGAGTTTCTCTACAGCTCTCTCTCCTTTGCTATCGGCGTTCCATACTCGGCAGCGGTAGGGTAGTAATCTCTTTGGGGAGCACGGCATTGGAGTTGCGACGGGAGGCCTGCGTAGTTTATGGTCTGTTTTTGTACGCAGGTGAGAGGAGTTCCGACGGGAGGACCGATGATTGGTTCGAAGTAGAATAGGGTGTCGTCCTTTCTCGTCTGGAATCCAACTACGAGGCCACCGTCGTAGTTCATCCCGGTCGCTGGATTTGTGGCGGAATATTCAATTTCGATCATCCTTTTTTTTTTTTGATTTTGATTCTTTTTGGTTTCTTAGTATTTTGTGTTGTTTTTGTTTTCTCCAACATTATATAGGTTTCGCATGTGTGTATGGTTCAGTTCTCAGAGATAAATACGTTAGGTAACATTGAATGTGATTCAATAAATGGTGTGAGTTGAATGTTTAAAAAGGTTTCTGACAATTTTTTGATGAATATGTGTATTTTTCTTACTATCGGTATCACAATTTGTAAGGTTTTATGTATTATGTTACAATCATTTATGCACGTCGTAAGAATTCAACAATTATCTGACCTTATTTTACCACATAGTAAGCATTTAAGTATTATATTGCTTTCATTTGATACATAACAAGCATTTTTATGCAATATCTTACCTTTTTGTGTGTTCGTAAGAATCTAAGTATTATCTTACTACTGGGTTTTCACCTGGTAAGAATTTATCACGATCTTATTATTGGGGTTTATAAATGCAGTTTGGCCATGGTACGTGCTGTAATTGTTATCCATGGAGGATCGAACGAAAGATTACATTCCGTTGGCAGATGGTGGTATAAGCTTTGCAGATTTTTTGCATAAGATGGAGGTTCGATTTGACAAGAAGAGCAAGGATTACACGTACGAGGTTGTCGCATTAGTAGAGGGTGATCAAGGGGAAAACATGCGAATGAAGGTTACGGACCAGTTCGAGTGGTCCTGTTTGATGGATATGATGGAAGTGCCCACTGTTTATGTGAATGCATGCACTCATGCAAGTGTGGCCAAATTCAATTCTAACCACCATACGGCAAATCTTGAGTCTAGGGTGGCGAATCAGTGGATAATACCGGGTGCATCTAAACAGGCTTCGTTACTGCTCCCCGAAATTGCCAAGAAATCTGACCCAATGTGCCATCTCGGCGAACTTGGCGTGGGTTCTGTTTTCTCTTCCAAGGATAGTATGGTTTCATCAATCCATTCATATCATTTGAAAAAATTTGTGGAGTTTCGAACAAAGGTCTCCGATGCATTCTACTATTATTAGCAATGCAAGTTTGACTTAATGTGTGTGTTTTGTTTGCGAAGTCGATCATTTGGGAGCGCTTGGAGAGTATATGAATTTGTTGCCCACACATGTCAGTTAGATATTCGCACGGATATTGAACTGAGGGTGTCGTCAAGAGCCATGGCTGAGTTCGTTGGCCCTCATATGTGCGAGGAAGGTTTTATACTTAGGCCCCGCGATATTCAAGGTCAGTTACTACAGGAGTTTGGTGTTAGATTGAAATATCCAACTGTTTTAGCCGGGAGGAATCGGGCTATGAAAGAGATATACAGAGCACATGACAAGTCGTTTCAGGTAAGAAATTGTAATAAAGCTACCAATTATATGATGTTCGATAACGTATCGTAAGAATTACACAATTCTTACTATCATGTTCTGTAATATTTTTCATATATCTGACGGAAACATGTACAAATTAATATTTTTTTTCAGATGATTGCCAAGTATCTTTATATGCTTGAACACATGAATCCCGGATCCATGGTGGATTTACAGACATCCGACGATTATTCTTTCCAATATTGCTACTTTTCGTTAGTTGCATCGATTAGAGCATTCCGGGCATGTCGGCCTGTTGTTGTAATTGACGCCACACACTTAAAGGGAAAATACAAGGGTGTTTTGTTCATGGCATCCACTAAGGATTCAAACGAACAAGTAGTGCCATTGGCTTTTTGTTTGGGCGACAAAGAAAATGATTCATCGTGGACGTGATTTCTCGACCATGTTCGCATGAGTTTTGGATCTCCGCCGAATTTGTTGATTATGTCGGATCAACATAAGAGCATAAAGAACGCAGTGGAAGCCATTTTTCCAGGTCTGTCGTAAGCATTTTGTATTATTCTAACCTAAATTGTTATAAGAATTCTATTAATTCTAACTATATTCATTATTGAACATCTGTTATTGAATTTTCTAACTATTATGAGTGTAAGAATTGTACAATTCTTACTATTGTCCTTGCTAATATTCCCCACCAGGTACCCCTCATGGCTTTTGCACATACCACATTCAGGGAAATCTTAGTCCCGTGGCCGAGGGCATACTTGATATATTCCATGCAGCTGCAAATGCATACAGGGTAGAAGATTTTGAACAACACATGCGTAACTTGGAGGAGTGTGCTCCTGGTGTTCACGCAAAGCTGATGGTCATTGGTCCTGTTAGTTGGGCACGATGCAAATGCCCCGTGCATCGGTATGCATATGGAACATCAAACGCCGTCGAGGTGCTGAACTCCTGGCTGTTATGGGCGAGGCAACTGCCTATCACTTCATCATTGGAGTACTGTCGGAACCTTGTTCAGTCATGGTTCTATCAGCGTAGGACCCAAGCGCGAGCTAGGATAAATGAGGTGTCGGAGTACGCAGAGGAAAGACTGGATGCTATAGGAAAGAGAGCTATATGACAGTACAACCTGTTTTCGACTCGATTTTCAATATATTCTCAGGCCAGAAGAGTTATCTTGTGGATTTAGGTAAGAGGGAGTGTTCTTGCAAAGTTTTTGACACATTACTGCTACCATGCTCTCATGCGGCAGCGGCCATCAGGTAAGAAATAACTATTTTCTTACTACATAGGTTGTAAGATTTGTCAGATTCCGACAACCTACCCATCCATTTTTTGGCTCATGTCTTTTAGGTTCAAGAATCAAAATCATGTTGCATATGTTGATGCTTGTTACTTGACCACTACATGGAGAGAGGTTTATTCAGACGATGTCACCCCCGTCCCTGACCCTAGTGATTGGTGCATCCCAAGTGATGTTGAGAGTCGGCTTGTCGGGACACCGAAAAATCCCAAGCAAGCTGGACGGCCGGCCGAAGGCTTTGAGGGTACCCTCTGGAAGTGAAATCAAAGCAGCCCCTTCAAAAGAAGGGGTTCAAACCACCAAAACAATTGCAAAGCGACGCAAACCCAAGCAATGTCGCATTTTTGGTGTTCGTGGGCATACTCGCGTGACATGTAAAGACCCTCGTAGGTTTGAATAGGTTTTCTAAGAACAAACCTCTGGCAAGAGTTGATGTTATTCTTACAAGAGATCTTTTGTAAGAATAATGTCAACTCT
Organism: Mentha longifolia; assembly: GCA_001642375.2. Classification (NCBI taxonomy): domain Eukaryota; kingdom Viridiplantae; phylum Streptophyta; class Magnoliopsida; order Lamiales; family Lamiaceae; genus Mentha; species Mentha longifolia. The sequence goes on from CM038113.1 coordinate 30,263,986, forward strand.
TTTTTTACGCAATTGTTTGTCGTAATCTCTTTTTGGGCTTCTCTATTGTCTTTTGTAATTTTTTGTATATTTCATTTTAAGTGTATTTTTCGAAAATTGCCAATGATTTTGAGAATGACCGGGTAGTTTTTTCAGCGTTATTTTTTTTGTTGTCGACTGATTTTTACATCTTAGACCATAAAGGTGGTAAGAAATGATAAAATACTACGATAAGTTCCGCTGTAGTTGACATTTTTCTTACGACGGCGCAAGTTTTTTACCATTACAGTTGACATTATTCATCACCTCGTAAGTATTCTATCACTCATTAATTACCATGAGGATAGTTAGAACCAAAACTAACTTTACAATTAAAACATAGTCTATTAAGAGTGAAGGTAAGCTTTATAAGATATCTTACCATGAAGATAGTTAGATTTTTACAAAAAAAAAATGGTTGTATGCCCCATTTACCAAAAAATAATAGTTAAGTACCACGAGGATAGTTACAAACAAAAACTAACTTTACAATTCATACATAGTCTATTAAGAAAGTAGGTAAGTTTTATAAGATATCTTACCATGGAGATAGTTAGCTTTTACAAAAAAATTCGTTACGCCCCCCGATTTACAAAAAACTTGGAACATCAAAAAGATCGTTCATGTACTGCTGCCACTGTGGCACCCCCCCCCCCCAAAAAAAAAAAAAAAAAAAAACAGGAAATTTTCTACATATCTCCCAATATCATTGAGATTGTGGTGACATCTGTGCTGTGGGAATAGATGGTCCTTGCAACATGCATCTTGTATTCCGCAATCTCATTGGGGTTATTCAGTCCCTTGCCGCCCGGACCCCTTGAGATTTTTCTTTCCACCCACTTCAAACAGTATAGCGCACTGTCACAAATTTTCTGCTCGTTGAAGGAACTTCTCCCTAGCTGTTCCCCAAATGCGATGTCCCACTGTGTGTACCTTGGGCTCCTAACATTGCGATTTGTGTAGAACCCGACCTTCTTAAGGATTTGGGGCACGAGTCTTGCTACCGCCACAAAAATATTCTTTCTATGATTTCAATCAGATTCGTTCAGTTTGTGCGCCTTTGGGTCGTGGATTTCCAGCCTTTGTTTCTTCAAGTCGATGACTAAACTCACCCAGTTTGCATAATTGTCACCGAAAGTAACCATTGCTATTACCTACACAAACATGCAATTGTAAGAATGTATCAAATATTACTTGAAAAAAACAACATGGACATATTTTTGAATTCTTAATACATTTTTTGCACATAGCGAGGGAATAATTATGGTTTGTAATAAATCAATATGCATAAGAATTTGCAAATTCTGACTAAGTATACACAACAAATGGTTAGAATTTACGAATATATTACCACGGACCAAGCAGGCATAGTCAGTTGTAAATTTTTTCGTGTAAGAATTGAAAGAATCTAACCAAATTTTCATGCTTAGATTGTAAGAAATAATTGAATTCTTACCTGGTCGTATTCAATCCATGCTTTAATACTGTCCCCCCACTCCGGCGAGCTTCCATTAGCAAACACGATCAGGCTATTCATGTCATCCTCTGGAACTGTTTCTTCTTCGCTCGCCTCGAAGTCGTCAAATTCATAAGGCGCGTTGTACCCGTGTAGTTTATCAAACACGTTGTCGATTTCATCCTAGTGAAATTCAGATTGTAAGATTTTTAACAAATAATTATTCATCAAATGAATTCGTAAGATTCTTAAGAATGTCTTACCATGAACCCACATGTAGTGAGCCCTATCCTCTGGTTCACCTCCCTTAACCCTGCTAGGTCGGGTCTTGAGGCAAGAACAGCAAGATATGCAGTCACGTGCTCTCCCATATGTGGGTTGCCCTTTTTCATGATCCCTTCGAAGAAATCCTTGAAAACGTTGGTAAACAAGCCCACATTCCTCCTGTTTGCATGAGATTTTTTTTTTGTTCATGTCTTTAACTAACATAATAGAAAGGAGTATAAGATTATTTTTTCCAAGTCAAACTTACTCCTCATCTTCTTTCTGCAAGAACTTTTCAAACTCGTCGGGGTGTGGGCGTACATCGTTCCTTTGAAAGGGACTCCGGCAAGCCCTTGATGGGTAGATAACCCTAACGGGTCAGGCTCATATTGACCCATTTTTTCTACCAACATGACGTTAGAAAAATTCAGATCTAACTATTCTCTTTACAAAAGCTGTTTTTGCCAAAGTCTTTTCACACCACAGAATAATTACTCGCTTTTTTCTTTTCTCACCACTATTGCAGTCAGTTTTTAGAGACAATGCTCAACAAACCAAGATTTCTACAAACATAAGAACCGAATGCATTCAACAATCCAAGGTTTCTACTATGAAACAAGTTTGGAAAACGCAAATTTCTCCAATTTCTAACCGCCAATCAAGCATCATAATAACATATCCTATTTTTCTAACAATCAAACCCAAATAATATTACATAAAAAATCTAAAAATGACGGAACCATTTAATCGCCCCCAACTCACCTCGCCCTCGTAAAACGGGAATCCACTGGGCACTTCATCCTCTGCATGCTCAGGCGCCGGCTCTTGTGGTTGTTCAGTCGCCCGTTTCGCCGCCTTCCTTTTGCTGGAGGAGGCCTCCGGTGCAATTTGCGCTCGCTTTCTTTTGGATGCTCGCTTTGCGCCCACCATATCACCGGATTTCCTTGCCGAAACCGAGAGGGAGTGATGTTTTCGCTACAAGTTTAGGGTTTAGAGATGGGGAAAATCGGGAGAGAGAGGGAATGGGGAGATGAACCGTCTGTTTCTTCAGAAATGGGGGGAGAGGTAAGGTCGTGGGGGGGGGGGGGGGGTCGTGGGGGGTCTGGGTTCGTTTTGGGGGGAAAACAGGAGAATTAGGGGTAATTTAGTCATAGTGGTAAAACTTTAGGTATATTTCAAGTTTTCTTAAGTTGTAGGCATTAGTTGAGAAACTTAGAGCTAAATAGGTAGATATTTTTTTGCCTCTTTTATTAGTGTATGATTATTAGGCTTGATAGGTCGAAAAAAGGTTAAACGCGATTCTTTTAATTTTTATCAAATTAAAAAGGCTAACATTTTAACTAGTCATAAATGTTAATTAAGATTCATTATCAAATCAATCTTCATTGTCATAATTGTTCTTCAACCAAAGCCGCACCAACATTTGGTAGAGCCAATGTCAACTCAATTATTCAATAAACTATTTAGCTTAATATCGATTGCTAAAGTACAGTATTTTTATCATACATCTCATTTATAATGAGTCATTTTTATCAAGAGGTTACAAACTTACAATGAGCAAAAATAGCTCATTATAGATGAGACGAATGAAATAAGAAATTATATCGCACGAGCCATGTTCTCAAACTAAAGGGAAAGATGCAAATAGTTCTGCTCAACTTAAAATTTATTTAAATGAATTTCCCTTTAATAGTAATTCTTGAAAGTTAAGACACATCCATGCATGATTAATCTACTTTCCGTATAATTCTAACAATTAATAGGACGTACATACATTTAAAAAAAAAACAAAAAAACAAAAAAATTAGATTAATAAAATGATGACATAAAATATTTTTTTGTTAAAAAATAAAGATGTTTATTTTGGTGTTGAAATAGGTCCACTCTCGAGCAAAACTAATTATTGAATCCTATTTATACATTCGGACAATTTTAACTTTTCTGAATGTACAGTCATATATAATAGACAAAGTAATGATCATTATTTTAGTGAAGACTAAAATCTAATTAAATGCATGCTGTTTTCATGTTTTGTCATTTTATATGAGCTATAGATCACATGTACATGTATAATATCCATTTAATTAATTAAACCAAATAGATTTATATGCAAAATAAGATAGAGCTATGCCACTAACTTACAATTCGTGATGATTAGATCAAAAGCATATACAAACATTTATATAGGGATTTTCGTATACATACGAATCTGTCTTGTATACTCCTTCCATCCACGAAGTCTTTGTGTTTCAGAAGGGCGACACAAATTTCAAGGTAAATCATCGTAATAATGTGAATTGAATAGGAGACCATATAAAAGTGTAGTTTAATTATTTTATTTGGTTTGTTGTGGTGTGCGTGAAATAAGAGTCCCACTAAAAATAAAATTAAGCAAGTCACAATGATAAAATATGTAAATGTAGGTCCCGATAAATAGA
>CM038113.1:30268261-30296359 GCA_001642375.2 Mentha longifolia
TGAACACAAATATTTTGTACGTTTTAGTGTTGACATTGTCAATGAAGTCTATGGTGTTGGCGACTCGAATATGCATAAGATGCACGATAAACAAAATTACTCAATTACTCCCTCCATCCCAACGAACTTGAGCCATTTCTAATGACGACGACTCAAGATCGTTGACAGAGGCAATATTATCTAAATTCAACAGGAGAACATTATTCGATCTATACCCCAAAATCAACTCAATCATGGATACATCTACTTCGAGGACTGATCAGGCAAAATGACTATAGTCGCAAAAAATATTTATGACAATGTTGATTGTGACTATCAGGCCCCACAGAGGGGGAAAAAAATAATAGGATTTTTTTTTTTTTTTTTTGAATTACTTATGATATACCTGGTTGCACTGCAATAGCTGCATCATTCTTTTGTATGAAAAAGCAAACCAATTCCCAATTCCCACTATAAGCCTACAAACCTTGCATGCTCTGGCCAAAAAGACGGGAAGAACTTGAAGGTATTGCAACTTCAGCTCATTTCCGAAGTTAGGGATCCCATTTGTTTAGTTAAAACTTCAACTTTCTGGGAGGTATTGGCTGAGCTCTGAAACTCTGTAGCTTCGGTCATCTGATTCTCATCATCAGCTGAACCATCAGGCTTCTCAGCTAAAACTTCGACTTTTTGGGAGGTATCAACTGAGCTCTGAAACTCTGTAGCTTCGGTCATCTGATTCTGATCTTCATCGACATCATTAGCTGAACCATCAGACTTCTCGGATTCTTGTGGCTGGAATGCTAATCCAAAGTTCACTCTAGAGTCAGTAACTTCATTTTCAGTTGATGGGTAGGGCGAAAGCAGCTGCTCAAGAACTGCATCATTCTCAGGCACATGTGGAAGAACAAACTGGCCATGGTTTTCGAAAGGGAGTAGCTTTTCATCCACCGGATTGGGACCTAACAATAAGTCGACATCCATCAAAAGATCTCTCATTTCATCAGAAGAAAAATCAAAGTCCATGAGATCTTCATAGGTAGAGGCTTCAGATATAGATGCAAAATTGTTGTGTACGTCTTTTGGTGGCTGGTATCTGACTATCGCTCCTTCAGAAGGAGTCAGTTCACAATCATCAATAACTTCACTCAGTTTACTTTTCCCGGTTTCAGACACACGCCAGCTTTTCTCCTTTGGCTGGAAGAACTGAGCCAAGAATTCTGGGCTTTGCATTGCCATTACGATGAACGAAAGCATCTGTTGTTGGTTCTTCTCCATGCCTTTTAATTGTTCTCCTAAAAGAAGCAATTTGCTCACTGTAGTTTGCTGGTGCTGTCTTACATTTGTTAGCTCCTGTGTTAAAGCATTTCTATCAGTTTTAAGACTCTCGATTTCTTTCCAAAGGGCCAATCTCTTATCTTCTTCAGGATGTAGAGGGGGGTCTTCTTCTATTGGTTGTGAAGAGTTCTTCGGCACCGGATTTTGATTGTTCTTTCTTCGTATAATGTTCTTCAGCAAATGCTTCTGCCCTTTGATGAAGGCCTCATTAGCAAATTGCCAGTGGTCAGTATCGATTTTCCTGAAACCCTGATTCAATTTAAGATAACAAAAGTTCAGTGCAGAGAAAGACTAAAATCCGATTGCAGGACAAATGCTAGAGACAGCACTCAGAAAATATTAGAGTTTTCTTAAAAAAAGAATTTAGATGAAACTAAAATTTATTTCACCAATATCCATATTAAGTACTCCGTATTTCAAAATAAGGCTACTAATAAGTTGTCATATAGGTGCAGCACTATCAGATTTACATAAGAAAAACGGATGAGAGAGGAGATTATGAAACCAAAGCTTTAGATGCCCAGAACTGTGACAATCATGAAACATCATGTTTGCACCTTTCCATTTGTTCTACTAAAAATATCAAGAAACAGCATACAAAAGACCTATTATAGATTTCGGGGAATTCAAATACAATGACCCAAGATGCAACTCTCCATTCCTAGAGCAGATCATAACAAGGAATGAAGTGGCCCAAGTGACTACTGACTACAATACTCCTAACTACTAACCAGTCACAATGTCTGCCAAAGCTACCGATTGTATTGTTTTGGAAAATTAAAGACACGCTACAAGAGAGGGAATGGTCAAAACACATTCAAATGCTGACATTACAACTTAAAAACACGATACAAAGAGGAAATTGTGAAAAAACGTTCCAATGCCGACATTACACTGAGAAGTGAACTAAAACTGTGGCCTCCGAACGAAAGCATATCCAGTTTAGTTTATGCCTTGTTTGGTTTCAAATTCATTTTCATTTTCAGTTTGGCTTCTAAGTTTCACGATTTCCAGTGTGATTTACAAAGTGCATCAGTTATCTGTCGAACAAGCGTGATTTGAGAGATAACATAGTGTAGAAAATTTGAAGAGTGGCTTGAACAAACAAACAAAAAAAAAAAACAAGCATTCACTTAGATTTCACATGTGGAAATACAAGTAAGCATATTATGATACTTAGACAACTTAGAAATTAATTTATGCTTTGAGACTCCTTTTACAGATCTTTTCATTTGCAAAAGATGAATGCAGATAAAGAGAAAAAGCCACTAGTCATTTCCCCATGATCATTCAATTAATTCAGAGATAGCCATAACAAAATTATTCCTGCAATCCTGCAACAAATGCAGGTACTATTTTTGCCACTAACGACAGTGATGAAAACACAAAACTGAAAATCAACGCACACTCCCCATATGGCTGGAAGTAAACTAACATCTTTGCGATTGATGAAAACAGAAGATTCATTCTTAGTGCTTGTACTGCTTTAAGAGTATTTTAAAATCCAGTTTATTACAATAAAAAAAATATATATGTTAAGAGTACACAGCTTCACTTCAAAGAAAGAAAGAAAGAAAAGACCAAATAATTCCTAGCACTAAACCTTTCACCAAATTATCAGATTAATCTGTTTGATCACAGATTTGGGAATCTAGAATATCTAGTGTATAATGTGAATGCTGGAATCGATGCTTTACCTTCTGAGCTACAAGGCAGACAGGCCATATTCCAACTAGTAATCGAGTAGGGGAATCTATTATCACCCTACTCATTTCTCAGCTAGGGACATTCTTTGACGGATACTCTAACCAAATAAACTGTCGAGACAAGAAAGTGCAACGTCCCATTGCCTCCAGAACATAACAGAAACATAATACTACTTCAACTCCACATACCTCCTCAAATGTAGTGCAGGATTCGGGGAATAAAACAGAATCAAATTCACCATAACTTCAATACTAACTTGTAATCAAATGTCAAGGCAATAATCTCAACCTTAATTTGCTTCCTTATACTAAATTTTCAAGTGCATACCAATAACTGTAATGACCAGATGCCTTACAATTCTACATTATGTCCCGAATTCTTTAGATTTCCAATAATACCATTTCCTCAATCCATGTTTATCTATGAAGCACGGGGACGTCTAGGAGGCAGGCGTACCCGTATTAATACGCTCAAAATACAAATACGAAAAAATACACTCAAAATACGTATTTAAAACGTATTTTTTTAGGGTTTTTTTTTAATTTATTTTTTTGGGAAAAATACGTATTAAATACATTTCAGCTAAAGATTGAATACGTATTCACCATTAAAATACCCAATCTCTTCATCCCAAACCCTACCTGAAACAAAAAACCCAATCTCTTCAAACCTAAACATACTGTCGTCACGTTCCCTTCTCTGTCCTCCCTCTGTTCCGAAATTGTTGAGTGTTGACCTCGGTGTTTGAAGCAGTGTCGGGGGGCCTGGTGGAGACTAGAGAGGAGGGGTTTAGAGAGAGGAAGAGAGAGCAGAGACAAGAGAGAGAAAGAGAGGGAGAAAAAAGTAGAAGAAGATGGGGATTAGGAGGGATATAGTTCAGAGTGAGAGAGAGAGAGCGTATCAAAGATATGGATTACTGATTATTGGGCTATTGCTTATGGGCTATTTTGATAATAATAATGATATCTATGTCTTTTTTTTATTTCCATAATATTATTATTGATAATATATACTACTATATAATTATTATTAATAAATATAAACGTATTTTTGATGTATTCGTATCTAGATATTTGAGAAATTAACGTATTTTCGTATCGTATCGTATTAGTATTCGTATTTCGTTCCCGTCCCCGTACTTCTTAGATGTTTATACATGCCTCATAAACAAAAATCAACAAACAATATCGCAAACAATCCAAGATCAAAAGGGGGGGGGGGGGGGGAACAGAGAATTTCTCATTGTAACAATCCAGATCAATTCATTGGTGCTGGGAGTAAGCAAATAATTGAGCAATTAAAATGAATAAACAAACTAATTGACGATGAAACAAAACATAACAATCACATCTTTCACCAAAATCTAGAAACACGCACAACACACCAATTACACAGAAAGGGAAGAAAAGAGTCGAAAATCAGAAGCACCGCGGAATGAAGAGAAACTTACATAGATATTAAGCTGTCGAACGAAGCTGGAGAAATTACTGTGCTTGAAGTACTTGGGAAGCAACTGGGAAGAAAATTTGGACTCGTCCCATATGATGAAGCTGTCATTCGAATCGCTCCAAGAAATCAACTCGTTCGTTGACTCGTCACTCACCATCTCGTAGCATTTGACCAAGAAAGGCGGCAGCGAAGTCCCGTTCTCCACCGATTTCACCATAATTCAATCGAATCTACCAAGGGGCGAAAACGCAAGATGAAAAAAATCCTAAATATCTACAAGTGAATCGAGCGGAATCCAATCTCACTCTCCAAAATCGAAGTTCCCGATTTCAATTTCGAATAATTGTGGCGAAATTCAAAAGTGGAAATATCTACAGCAAGAGACTATGTTAGTATACGAAGGAAGAAGAATATGGATTGCTTGGGAAGGAAGGAGAAGAATATGCGAAAAGAGGAAGGAAATTTAGAGGAAAAAAGCATTTGTTTGAAATCGAACTGCAGATATTTAATAAAGAGCCTCCACAGAAAGAGTAGCCTCTCCAATTCCAAAGATATTTTTAATTTATTAGTTACTCATATTTAATAATAATAATAATAATAATAATAATAATAATAATAATAATAAATTTCAAATTTGTTTTCTTTTTGGGTGTTTCCGAAAGGACAACATAAATTTTAAATTTTTGTAGACTTTGAATAAACTGTTGAAATATTTTGAACTCGAATCGTAATAATAATAATAATTATTATTATAGCAAAATAAAAGTTTTTTCGTGGCAGCTTCAATAAAAGAGAGAGACTATTATTGGCGGTACTGAGCGTAGTATAATGATTAATGGACTAGAGTTAAGGATGAAAAAAATGAATCGAGTGACGTTAAAACTTGAGTCAAAAGTTAAAAGAAGAGATCTTTGGAGTTTTCCGTAATGGTGGAGGGTATAATTTATTAATCATAACTCGGTTAAAAACAAGTGCTATTATAGTCGGGATATTCTTGGATGCAAAACTTTGCATTGCATGAGAGATAACTAACCTTATACATACTTACACGTGTAATCCACTTCACCAAAGCCCACATATATTTAGGCCGGCCACAACACGCCGGAGAGATCGCTCCTCCGCCGAGCCGATCTCCGAGATCGGTCACCCACGCGCCCTCGTGATCAATCACGAGCCGCGCGCTGCTCCGCGAGGCGAGCGCTCTCCCAAGCTGACGTCATGATGACGTTAGCGTTATATATATATATTTTTTAAATTTTTTTATTCTGCATTCGAAAATTACAAAAATAAAATTTAATGAGTGTTGTTTAGAATTATATTTCATTATAGTGAATAATTGAAATATATAAAAGATACTAGAAATTAAAAAAATAAAAAATGGGAGAGATCACGGAGAGATCTCATGTATTGGGGATCTCTCCGTAATCGCCGGAAAGTGGGAGAGATCACCAAATTTTGTGATCAATATTGTGGGCAGCCTTAGCTGTTTTGTAGTATATTTAATTCTATTCTCCTTTTTACCCCCCCCCCCCCCCCCCCGGTTCGCATTAAATTATGAAAATATAATATAGTAGTAATAAATTTGATTTTTTTTTGTTTTAATTCATAAACGGTGTATTATTAGATTTTAATCTAAATTTTTATTTTTGTTTATTTGACTATTGCTTGGAATTATAATATTTTATTTGTTAATTATGAATTCTATAATTTATTTTATAGTATGATTTGAAAAGTAATTTTCAAATTTGATAGGTAAAATTTGTAATTATTTTGTTGTTAACTAGTATTCCATCTGTCCACAATTTATGAGTTTTGGAATTTTTTGACACGGTTTTTAATGTGTGTAATAATCGGTGTTAAATACTCTCTTCCGTCTCAATTCACTTAGCTTGTTTCTTTTCCAAACGAGATTTTATGAGAGTTTATTTAGAGATAAAGTGTAGTGTTTAATAATTTAATGCAATTTTTGTAATTTTAAAACTAGAGCATTATAAATGCATTAAAACATATTGATGTTTGATCTTAAATAAATAATCGTATCAAGACCTTTAATTTGGTATAAAAATTATAAAAATCGGAGAACAAACGAACAAGTTATGATAATTTAAATTTTTACAATTTAAATTATATTAAGATACGTGTTGGAGTGGATGATGAGATGTATAGTGATCCATTTAATGACTAATTCTTTATATTTTAGGAAACGGACCAAGTAGTATGAGACAACCCAATTTAGTATAAATGTCAAGTGAACTTGGACAGAGGGAGTATTGTGTTTTGGTTGACTTTTGAACTGAAAAGGGAACATCCAAGAATAGATGAAGCGAAGCTCATAAGTTGTGGACGGCGGAATAAAGTAATATGCGCGCGTAGCTCGTAGATGGTGTACCTCGTACTAGTATGAAATTAAATTAAAATAAAATTTTATAAAATAAATAAATATTAAATAATTAGTATAATATATATATATATATATATATATATTTATATCAGGAAAACACAACACACTCACACACACATGCACCCGAGGTGACTCAACCCCCGACCTCTTGGTTGGAGGAAAAACGTCTTACCAACTGAGCTGCGCTTCGTTGTCAATAATAATAATAATAATAATAATAATAATAATAATAATAATAATAATAATAATAATAATATCCACTAATCGAATAGTTGATCCTAGATTAGTGGAATAGCAAAAATGAAATAGAATCTTGGTTGATTAGTCGCTAATCTAGTTAAATTGGTCGGCAACCTTGGATAATTAGTGAAACATGAAGTCCACTAATCTAATAGCCGATCCTAGATTAGTGGAATAGAAAAAACAAAAGGGAATTTGATTGATTAGTCACTTATCTAGTCGAATTGGTCGGCATCCTGTGATAATGAGTGAAACATGAAGTCCACCAATTAAATAGTCGATCCTAGATTAGTGACATAGAAAAAACGAAAGGGGGTTTCGGTTGATTAGTCGTTAATCTAGTTGAATTGGTCAGTTTAGTGAGCTATTAAAAACAGGTCAGTGAGCTACTAAAAATTAACATTCATAATAGAAAATTTACAAATTCTAATTTAATAAAATATAATTACAAAATTAAATAACAAGGACTATAATTCTTTCATTGTTGTCTTATTTATAAATTGCATTGTGTTCACAAGTGTCAATTTTTGTCACCAATAATAATGTATTCCTTCCGTCCCCTTTAAATAGTTACGTTTAACAATTTTAGTCCGTCTCATTTATTAGCTATATTTTCTTTTTTGGCAAAAAATATGTAGTTATAATTAACTTTCTCTCCTTAGAATTGATTGTAGCTACATATTCTCTCATTCATTTATATTTGTGCCCAAACCAAATATATCTATTTAAATGGGACAAATGGAGTACAAAGTAGAAGTTGCCTCCAACTCGTCTTATACTAACCCCATCTATTGAAATTTCACCCTTTATGGCATTTGCTGGATATATGACAATCTTAAAAATGGTAAAACAGAATTATTTCAACGAGCTATTTTATATATTTCCTTACGTACACAAATTGTACTAAAAAACATTACTATCAGACCAATAATCAAACAATTGGCATTTATTGGGAAAAAAAAACATTATCATATTTAAATAATTTCATATTTATGTTTTTTAATGAATTAGTTTTTTTTTTATCAAACAAACACAACACACACTCACACACATACACACCCGGAATGACTTGAATCCCCAACCTCTTGGTTGGATAAATAAAATTATTCATTAAAATTAACTATTTTAAATACAGTTCACTTGGCATAGAAAATATATTGTACATAATTAAAATAATATCAATCTATTACACTTACAACTCTTAACAATTTCACATTAATTTTTATACTGAGAAAAAAAAAATAGTATTACCTCCATCCCATATTCCCATTATATTAGAGCTAATTTGACTTGCACAGAAACCAATGAATGAGAGGATATGTGTCTATAATTAATTTTAAGGAGAGAGAGTTAATTATAGCCAAATATTTTTTGCCATTTAGAAAAAAACTCTAATATAATGAGACGAAGCAAAACAGAAATAAGCTCTAATATAACGGGATGGATGTAGTATATACTAGGCCAGAATGGATAAATACACCATGGAGTACAATACCATAAGTTATTTAAAAAAAATTACATTCCAAATATCAAAATACATTTTTTAATTGACAGTACGAATTAAACTCAATTACAAAACATAAAATACGAGTGCAATTTTGACTACTAGAATTGAAAAACTAAAAAAATACGAATGCAACTAAAAAACTAAGAAAATGGTACATAAATTTGGGCTATGATCAAATAAATAAGTACTAGTAATTGGCTATATTTTATAGATAAATATGACAATGGGGGGAGGGGTAGAGAAATTGGCCCACCACTGTAAAACTATTTAGAGAAAAAGCAAAACAAGGTGGTCTTCATGAGAGATTTTGCAATGCAAAATGTTGCACCGAAGACTCTCCCATTATAGTCATCTACCCAATCTCCCTTGAAAAATACCAAGTGCTTGTTTGGTAGGGTTGATGTGATATCTTAGTCAAACTCGTAATATCTTGGTAGGGTTGATATCTCTATGATAAAACCAAGATTTGACTTTTGAACTATTGTGTTTGGTACATAAGATTTGAAGATATAGATATCTTGGTAGGAATGTTTGGTAGAGTAGACTAGACATGATAAAAAAAATAAAATTACTCATTTAACCCTAGAAATTTTAAATTTAATTTTCTATCATTTTTATATTTTATATAACCACAAACTGAAACAAATATATATATATATATATATATGTGCTATTAGTATCAATTTTATATTAGAAAAAAGTAAAAATAATATTTTTAAAAAAAAGAAAAAAAATAAAAATTGGAGGACATAAAATTAATCACAATCACTGTTCCATCTCACATTCTTATCACATGGAAGAGATGTGATACGAAATCATTGTGTAACACTGTTTCTAGAGAAGGCTGGATATTAAAAGCGAGCCTTTAACTTTTTGAAACATGGAAACCAAACATGAGATAAAAGTGTGATATCTTGGTCAAACCCATGATATCACACCTAACAAACTAAATTAGCCCTCAAATACATTTTCCTAGATTTTGCCCAATTTCAAAAATTAAATGGGGGCACGAGTTTCTCTCTCTCTCCCTTTTCTTCTTCTTCTTCATTCTCCCTCTCTCTCTCAACACCATCGCCTCTGGCACTCCCAACCCCTGATAGCCATTCCCGACTTCTTCAAGCCAGAGATTCTTTCGCCTGGAATGAGATGCTGACCTCCTCACCTACTCCGAGCAACGGCCACATCAATTCGACTCGCGGCGGCATCAATTTCTTCGCGCGCACCAAGTTATGCTAGTACAGATACTGCAGGGGTTCCTCGTGGGCGCAACCGCTGTGGAGCTGCTCCAAGACCTGGTATGTGGTCTCATTATCGGCGGATTCGGGGAGGGGGCTGAGTTGCGGCGGCTCGGCGGTGGATAGGGTTAGCTGGTGGGGGCGGCGTGGATGATAAGGGCGAGTGCAAAGGAGAGCAGTAATTATGTTTCATTTTTAAGATTTCAATTTTGAGATATTTGAATTTTGGAGTGAAAATAATTTATATATGGATTTGATAGAATTTTAGCTGTTTGTTTATGTGAATTTTAGCGATAGAGGTAGCTGTTTGTTTCTGTGAATTTTCGTCTCTGGTTTTGATTTGATTTGGTTTGTAGTATGTAAGATCGTACCATTACAATCTGCAGGGTACACGTGTTATTATTTCGTACCTATGCAGTGGTTTTGGTACGAACTGTTTTCAGTTTTTCCTGATGTACATCTCTTTATTACATTTCTGAATGTATGTAGTGTTGAGAATTCAATTTGAGTGTCTGATAAAGTGGGATTTTTTGGTGTTGGGATTTCGATTGATGTATGCTAAAAGGAATGAATAAGTGGTTTTGCTCTTGTTCTCCCTTATCTTGATTTCTTCTTACTTTTGAACTATCTTGAGCTTCTTGTTCTCTCTAGAGTGTATTTAATGCTATTATTATTCCCGAATTCGTACTACATTTAGATAATCGGTACGAATTGAACAATATTCGTACCGATAATCATAGGTAATCGGTACGAATTGAACAATATTCGTACCGCTAGAAATATATATAAAAAAATTATTATTTATGTGAAAGGGGTTTTGCCACTATATGTTTGTTTTTTAATTGCTCTTGAATTCGTACTACACTATAGGTAATCGGTACAAATTGAACAATATTCGTACCGATAATCATAGGTAATCTGTACGAATTGAACAATATTCATACCGATAGAAATATAAGAATTCTTGTTGTTGAGATATGTGAAGGGTTTTGCTGCTATATGTTTGTTTTCCAATTGCTCTTGAATTCGTACTCCACTATAGGTAATCGGTACGAATTGAAAAATATTCGTACCGAATATTCATATCCGTACCGAATATTCGTATTCATACTTGTTCGTTCCACAGTTGGTCTTGTTTTGGTATGACATACACATTTTCCTACTTGTTCCATGTTATTCGCAATTTGATTTTGTTTTTGTGCATTTGAATCTAAAATGAATTATGAAATTCTTATTCAATTTTTAGTACAAAAAATTTCATATTTCGTACCTCGTACCACTCCCTTGTTCATATGAAAAAAGAAAAAAAAACTAAAAAAACTAAAAAAAGTGCTTAAAAGTCATGAAAAAAACGAAAAAAATAATATTTAAAACTAATTATAAAAAAAATGAAAGAAAAAGATAAAAAAAACATAAAAACAAAAAAGGAAAAAGGAAAAAGGAAAAAGGAAAATGGGGAAAAAATTAAAAAAACAAAGAAAAAAAAAGAATGAAAACTAAAAAAAATGAAAAAAGAAAAGGAAATGAAAAAAAACAAAAATTCTGAAATAAAAAAGTTAACAAAAAAAGTGAAAGAGAATGACATGTAATAGATAGAGGAGAGAGAGGAAGTGAGTGCCCATGTGCACAATTAGGTATTTGGGATATAAATTAAAAGGGATGAGTAGATTTAGTATTTTTTATGTGGGAGATGGTAGATAGTAGTTTACCCCTAAAAACAATTTAGCTAAGGAAATAAAAACAATTTTTAATCATAACTCGGTTAATCTTTGGAAATATTAAAACAAAATACGTAGTAATACAGTAGAAATATAATTGATAGAAATGCTCCCTTACCCATCGGTGGGCACATGTATACTAATTTTTTTTTCTTAAATGTAATGTTGTAACCTCAGTCGTAAGCACATTAAGCATACTTACGATGGGTAAAGAAGCATTACTCGTACAATCGATTATACTAATCAACTACTTTAAAATTGTTTTTATTTCATTTAGTTTATTGTCAGAATATTTTTAGCTTGGAATCGCTTTATTATTATTATTTTTTTAACTCAAGTTTTATATCGAATAATTTTTCTATTACAACAAGAATTCGATTATTGTGTAATACCAATTTAACATGAAAACTCACTTAGGCACTAATAATTTGACACTTAAAAAAAGAGTAAATCGATACTTTTTTTTTTTGTTTTATCTCATCACAATCCAAGGTTTCATCAAATGCAAAATCGTACTCATATGCCGGTGCTTTTTAAGTTTCCAAACTCTGTCTCTCTCTCTATATATATATAGAACGTATATATATATAGAACGTATCAGAAATGATCACCTACTCACCGTAGGCACATTTAATATGCCCACGGCTGACGTGATAATGCTACGTCAATAATTTTTTCTTTTAGGGTTCGCTTTTTTTAATAGGGTTTAATTTTTTATGATATATGTTATTTATATAAGTTATATTAATTATTATTTTCTTTAAATATAATACCACCACTTCAGCCGTTGGCATATTAAGTATACCCACTGTGAGTAGGGAGCATTACTCTACTCCATATTATATATAAGTTGACTTGACTTGACAGGCTAATCAGAAAGTCTACCACTGTAACCTTTGAAGTCATCTTCACAAGAAGCAACGCGTTTTCCATACGACAGCTTCAAGTTCTTCTTCTTAGTAAGCTCCATCTTTCACTTTCTCATCATCTATTGCTTCTGCGTTTTCATTTTCTCAACTTTAAACTAGAAAAAACACATAATTATGATTATCATTTCTTTCCATCTTGATGCGTGATAATTATCATTATCATTATCATGTGTGCCTTGCGCGATCTTTATCATAATTGAAAAAACTGTGTAACTGCACAGATAATTAATGGCGGAAGCAGTAGTGGGATTTCTTCTTACAAATTTGAAGGAGCTGCTCCTTTACCACACAGATCTCATCCATGGCCTCAAGGACCAAGTGGAGTCCCTCCACAAGGAGCTCAGCTTGATGAAGGCCTTCCTCAAGGACTCCAGAGACAAGCGCAACGACTCCGAATACGTTCGGGAAGTCGTGCGACAGATCACCGATGTCGCCTACGAGGCGGAGGACATCATCGACGAGTTCGTTGTCAATGCTTCCATGCACAAATCAAGAAAGCCCCTCAACAAGCTGATCAACTCTTTCGACAATGCTTCCGTCCTCCGCAACGTTGCCAAGGAGATCGAATCGATCAGGGCTAAAGTGAAGGAGATCTACGGCGACAAGATGTTTGGGATAGTGAGCATGGCCAGAGGAGAGCCGGAGCGCAGAGGAGGAGGTAGACATGGGGGGACGAGGAGGAGGCCGCCTCTCGTGGAGGAAGCGAACGTCGTTGGCTTCGATGAAGAGGCTAGAACCATCATCGCCCGTCTCACGCAAGGCCCGGATCATCTGGAGGTTGTCTCGGTGATTGGGATGGGCGGACTTGGTAAGACGACGTTGGCCAGGAAGGTCTATGTCGATCCTTCGGTGGAGTATCATTTCTATCTTCGTGCGTGGATATACGTGTCTCAAGAGTACACGCGGAAGGAAGTGTTCATCGGCGTTCTTGAATCTCTAGGGGTGATCAATGATCAGATGTTGAAGATGAGTGATGATTGGTTGGGGGAGGAACTCTGCAGGCAGTTGAAGAACAATAGGTACCTTGTTGTCATCGATGATGTGTGGAGTAGAGAGGCTTGGGATGACATCAGAGTGGCTTTCCCCGACACGAATAAGGGCAGTCGGATACTGTTGACAAGTCGTCATCGGGAGGTGGCTTTGCAGGCGAACCCTGACGCCCCTCCTCATAACTTGCGCTTCCTAAGTGATGAGGAGGGTTGGGAGCTTCTCTCCCTGAAGACGTTCAGGAGAGAGAAGTGCCCTCCGGAGCTAGTGGAGGTTGGGAAGCAGATTGCAAGGAAATGTTACGGGCTTCCGTTGGCAATCGTGGTGATCGCAGGGCTGCTTCTGAAGAGAGAGAAGGCTCATGACTGGTGGAGGAAGGTGGCACAGAGTGTTAGCACATATGTTGCCAGAAATCCAGAGCAATGCATGGAGGTACTAGCTCTGAGCTACAATTACTTGCCGGATCACTTGAAGGTTTGCTTTGTCTACTTCGGGATCTTTCCGGAAGATTTCGAGATCCCGGTATGGAAGTTGCAGAGGTTATGGGTGGCAGAGGGATTCATCCAAGAAAACGGGCAGGAATGGTTGGAGGACTTGGCCGAGGAGTATCTTGAGGATCTTGTCGACAGAAACTTAGTCTTGGTGGCGAAGAGAGGCGGTGATGGCCGGATTAAGACATGTCGGATTCATGATATGCTACGCGATCTTTGTGTCAAAGAAGGCTCCGAGCAGAAGTTCTTGGAGGTGATCAAGGGCCGGCCCTTCTCGGCCTCGTCTCAACCTTATCTCCGTCGTCTTTGTATCCATTCAAATGTGTTGGATTTTATCTCATCAAAGCATACGAGCAAACACGTCCGCTCCTTGTTGTGCTTCGTCTCCGAAGAGAAGAGTGTGCCTCGAGAGCACAATTCGTTCATCGATAAAGCTTTCGGATTGGTGAGGGTGCTGGATCTGATGTCTATTAGCTTCCTCCGCTTCCCCGGAGACATCGTGCACCTCCTCCACCTAAGGCTCGTAGCCTTGAATGGCGATTTCAATATCCTCCCGGTGTCCATCTCCAACCTATGGAATCTCCAAACCATCGTCATACGCACGACTCGACGTGAGCTCAAAATCCTAGCCGACATATGGAAAATAATGCAGCTCAGACATCTACACACAAACGGCATATGTTTCTTACAGGGGCCGGCGCCTCAGGCACGGAAGAGCCACGAGGATCCCCTCGTCGGGAGAAACATCCTCACCATCTCCACGATCTCGCCCGACAGCTGCACCGAGAACGTGCTGGCTCGAACCCCTAACCTTCGGAGGCTGGCGATACGGGGCAAGCTGATCGCGCTCGTGCAAGAGACCGGTGCGTTCGACGTTCTTGCTAAACTAGACTTTCTCGAGAGCTTGAAGCTGCTCAACGATGCTTTCCCGCTGGACCCCTCGACGTGTGCGGTCCCGCGCCTTCCGCCGCCGTACAAGTTCCCGCCCAACTTGAAGAAGCTGACGCTCTCGGACACATTCCTTGACTGGAAGCACATGTCGACCATAGGCACGCTTCCAAACCTCGAGGTGCTGAAGTTGAAGGACTACGCGTTCACGGGGAGAACGTGGGAGCCGTTGGACGGGGGGTTCCGTCTGCTGAGAGTGCTGCACATCGGGAGGACGGATCTCGTGCGTTGGGATGCTCTAGGCCATCACTTCCCGAGACTGCAGCACTTGGTTTTTCGACTGTGTTCGAGCCTCGACGTGATTCCTCCTGCTCTTGCTGAGGTACCTGTTTTGCAAAACATGGAACTCTACTGGCCTAAGGCAACTGCAGCCACTTCTGCCATTTTTATTCAGACTCAGAAGCTCCAAATGCAGCCAGATGCTTCATTTAAGCTCACTATTTTCCCTCCAGATGCTGCTCAAGTTTGAAATTACAAGTGCTACTCAACTTGTATATATCAAAAATTGTGCAGTGATTGTATCTTTGTGCTCTTTTGGTAAGTCTTTTTTTTTTTTTTTTACAATATTTGTATTTCATTTTTCTGCTTGTTTTGTTTGATGTTTACATGGAATTTTTACAAGTACTTTTCTAGTATCTTGTTAATTCATGCTTGTCTGTTTTTAACAATCTACAAACTTATAAAGTCTATGAAAATAGAGATAAATCAATCTAATAAAATCTGTTAACTTCTACAGGATCTGCAGATTATAAAAAGTCTATCAAGATTGGAATATCAAGCAAAAAATTTCAACTCTACCAAAGAAAATCTCTCTTTTTCTGCTACATGCAGCAGTAGGCACATCAACATGCTTCGAGTCTTCTGCCTATTTGTCTCTACTTTGGCTACTGAGAAACGTAGCAAAATGAACTTTCATGTGACTCATACAATAGCATGCAGGATGACCTTGGTGTTTTCTAACCTACTGGTTAAATGACTTTGCCTAATACATAATAGTTCCTACATATAACGACTCAATCTAGGTTACTCTCTGATTTTCAAATGGAAAAATATCCTATTTACTTTCAACTGATATTTTACTGCAGGACAATGCTAGGGCATCACTTCGACAATTTTCTTTCAGATAATAAGGCATCACTCCAACATATGATCATACTTCTAACGTTGTCAAATATCACAGAAAAAAATCACTATCAAGTTCAAAATGAAAACCAAGAGCAGAGACAAGTGCTAATTATCATCTTAAGTTTAGCAGCTCAGATAGAACAGAAATCTCCTCTACTGTAACCAAGGTTAAAAACTGTAACGGTTACATCATCATGATTCATAATAAAACAAGACATGGGAAAATTTCACCTTGTCATTTATTAAATTTTGGAGAGCAATCACACTTCTGACCAAGTTTGCTGCTTGCAAAAGTAATTTCCATAAAAAGTAGAAAAAAACTTGAACAACTGAGCTGTTTCGACCATTTGTTTTACAGCGCATTTTCAAAGTCAACATAGTATGTATGCTATACCATGCTACCTAATTTTCTTTCTAAGAATTGGTAATCACTATAAGGAACATCAATCAGATTAATGATAATATAGACTCCTTTTCAACTTACCCAGAATTTTGCGATATACATCTCCAAGAAGATTATCCAATTCCTGTCTTTGCAGTGAGATAGAAAAACTTCTTGGAGTCTTTATCTTCATCACAGAACTATGAATTACCAGATATATGCATTTGCAGGTGAAATAATTATAGGCTGTTTTGGTCCAAATGAAAAAAAATAAGGACTTACAGCAAATTCAAAATCCTGAAGTTTCTTAAGTATATCATCAAGTTTTTCCTCAAATATGCACATTAAGTAACCTGCATAATGTGTAAAACTAGCTCTTGTGTAAATAAGGAATCTCAACAAAAATCTAGCAAAAGTAGCTTTTGAAAACTCAAAAGATATTCCACATGTTCCAGACAAAATATAATTAGACCGAGCCACTTCAGGCAATATGAGTTTCTGTCAGTGGTTTCAATTAATTTTAGCAGTGAGTGTGGGCTTCTGTCTCTGAATTGCAGTCACTTGGTATAAACCATCATTTCTTCACGACTAGAAAAACAGGAATGTTATCAATTATCTGTTTCTGGAACTATTATAGCTAATTTCTCTGAGAGAAAAAGAATATTAACAAACTGCATCTAATTCTTTGGAAAACAGTTTAAAAGATTGCAAAATGCGTCTGAAGGAATGTTGATCCAAATTAAAATTTCTGCCACCATACAAAAAAAAAATGGAAAAGCCATCACAGTTCAGCCTCTCAGACCAACCTATCTGATGTATATAAACAATACAAGGAATGAACTTTTTCCCCCAACATATAAGGCAAACATGCAAGTTCCAATGATGACACCTGTAAGTGGAGGAAATATCTCCATGTCATCTTCATGTTCTACATTCACATTAACATGATAAGCAGAAAATATAGCACCTCTTCAAGAAATTCAGGCAATTCCTCATAAATTTGCCTCAGCTCATCCAACTGCATGGAACGGAATGACTAAGTATAACAAACTTGGAAGAAAAGGGAAACTGCAAGGATTTAAAGATTCAAGTTAAAATCCTCAAATTCAGCTTCCTTACCGTGAAAATTTCTCACCTCCCCACAGAAGTTGTCTTTCACTATTGTCTCATAACCATTTTCTTTACTTCGATTAAGATCTATAACTCCAATACAAACACATTTAGCCCAGGAAAAGAAAGCACAATCAAGCGTGATTGGAGTGATATTTGGGAAATTAATGTTATTGAAGTGATATTTGGTGAAGTTCCTTTTGAAGAGAAAGAAACAAAATCAGACTTCTCCATTAACAAAGTAAACAAATTCCAAGTTTTACTCTTGAAAACCACTATTATCAAAACTACAATCCCCCTTTGTCTGCCTTCTTCGACAATTTTGGAAAAAGAAACCAGAGAAAGAAATCATATTATTTTTTTATGTTTCCTCACAACTTCAAAATCATATTAGGAGAACAAACAAATAAGCAATCAAATCCCTTTGAAATCAAACATATCATTCCACTTATGTCTTCTTTATTATTCTAATTCACGACAATTTCTCCATAAGTAAAATATAGTATCCTCAAATTACTCTCAAAAACCACTTTTCAAAGGAATCAATAAGTGCCGAAAAAATTTCATGTTATAACTCATTAATGTTACTGAAACTAGAATTTATTTCCTGAATAATATGCATATACATAAATTACTATAACAATACCATGTTTGTGCTTGAAAGAAAAACGATTAAAGTCTGTAGATAGTTGCCGGTGATTTTTTCTTATTCTGCAGCCACTAGAAATCAACTTACACGCTGTCTTTTCATACGCAGAGAAGACGTGTAGATGAAAGAGAGAATTACCTGAGGTTGTGTCAACAGTGGGGAGGCGACAGCAGCGGCGAATCGGCTGATTAAATCAAGTTTGATTATGTGCAATGCAATAACACACTGTCTTTTAATATGCAGAGAATACGTGTAGATGAAAGAGAGAATTACCCGAGGTTGTGTCAACAATGGGGAGGCGGCGGTAATGGCGAATCGGCTGATTAACTCAAGTTTGATCATGTGCAATGCAATAACAAATCAGCCTTAGAACGACTAATTTTTTATATTTTTTATTTGTATGGAATAATTCCTATTTAAATTCGGTATCGTCACTCAAAAAATGATTTAAGGTGAGGGATTGAAGATCCAAAATCCATGACTAATTCTTATCTCCATGTATAATCCAACTGAAATTTTCAAGATAATTACTCAAAGCTCGACAGTATATTTACAAAAAATAGCAGAAGAATATTACAAGTATATGATTCTTGAATACAAAAACTGTGAGCATATTATACATTGCTTGTGTATATAATAACAAGGAAAAAAGAAAAGAGATTTTAGTTAAATTAATCATGTACCTAAATAGAGATATATCAACAGCTTGATAAGCTCAAAATTCATCTATAAAGAATGATACTGCTCTTGCAAACTTCAAACCTGTGATCAAGAAATAGGTAATAATGAAGTTCAGTTATTTGTTGAAGCAGCAGAAGAAGAAAATATATCAGGAAAGGAGAAATAGTTCGAAATTCCACAAGGCTCACCAAGTTTACACGAACTTCGAGGTCATCGTTGCCCATTCCTCGTTGTTCTTCCAGAATTCGTTTAGCGGAGGAAACAGCAGAACGACCGCAGGAATAAAGCTCGATCATTTCTAGTGTATCAATCTCCCCAATGCCACAAGGGATCTCTTCTAAGACATCACAGAGTTTTAAAACGAGGGTGTCGAAGGTTCGGGAAATGAGAGCTCGTTGCGTCCCATACTTCAAGCTCATTATTCTCCAGCAATAGGAATTTGAGTTTAACAAACCCCTCTCCGACTGTTTCCCATACTCGGCCTACGAAAGCACGGTCTTTCAACTTGAGCAACTCGAGATTAGGCATTTTACCAATAGTGACCATATCTTTCCATGGTAAATGACTTCCAAATAGAGTCAGTGATCTGAGGCTCGGAGGGAAGGTGTTCCATTGAGAAACGGTTGAAGATCTTCGATATGGCAAACTGAAGTACAATTTCAAGGATTCAAGATATTGCAATGAGGAAAGGTAGTTCAGAAAATGAGTTGAGCGCTCATCATTTTCATCAGACACTCGAATTCCCAACTTCTTCAAGTTTGGTACGAGAGAAGTAATATTCTTGCTGAAAATGGCAGAGCTCACTGTAAGAAGTGTTTGTAGGTTAGACAACACAGATGAATTTTTACTTGTAGCTTCTGCTAGGAAGTGTTCGTCGAAATAAACATCTGCTCCCTTCAATCGAATATGCCTCAATTGTGCCATCGTCTGTATATCATTTGGCAAATGGTGGATTTCCTGCCTCCCCCAATTAATAATCAAGACCTGTAGATTCACGAGATTTGAAATGGATAAAGGTGGTTTGTTCCTCTTTGCGAACGGGAGCCAATGCTTTCCTCCACTTTTTCTATGTTCCGATCCAGCTGAAGGTAGCTCGCCACTTGTTGAGATGGCGAGGAACCTTAGATGCACTAGTCCGATCAGTATAACCGGAAAATGACTGAAATAGTAGCTAATAATATCCAGCACCCTCAGCAGTTTGAATCCCATTCGAGAGAAGGCCGAATCTGATAAAAAAGATAATCCAGTTGGGAAACTCGAGGATAGAAAGGTTCGGACATGAGAGTTTGAATATTCCGAGTCTGCATAAGTAAATATGTCCGAGTGCACACATAGGCGCCTATGATTCGGTTGGCCTTCTTCAAGATCACTCCTCTTCATAACATGCCAAAATTTCTCTTTAAAAGCTTCTCTCAAGCAAAAGTCTCGGAGCATATCATGGATGCGACATGTTGTGACTCTATCGTTAGTCATCTTTTCAGCCAGTACCAGATTTCTGTCGATGAGATCCTCCAAACACTCCTCTGCCACTTTTTCTAAGCTTTTGTTGGGTCCTGTTTCAGAAATCCTTCTGCTATCCATAAAGCTATAAGTTTCCACACAGATATATCAGTGTTTTCGGAGAAAGCTCCAATGTACAAGAAACAAGCTTTCAAGTGGTGGGGCAAATGGTTGTAACTCATAGCAACGATGTTAAGAAACTGCTTTTGATTCCTAGCCACGAGGGAGCCTACGTTGTCAGCAACATTCGACCAGATCTCCTTGCTCTTGCTCATTTTCGATAGATGGCCTCCAACCACAACTATTGCTAAGGGAAGCCCTTGGCACTTGTCAACGATTTGCTTACCGATTTCTTCCAATTCAGGAGGGGAATCTTGTTTCACGAAGACCTTCGCCTTTAATAGCTTCCACCCTTCGTCTAAACTAAGAAACCGCATATGATGAGGGGGAAAATCGGGGCTCACAGAAAGAGCCACTTCTGTGAGGCGGCTAGTCAAGATTATCCAGCTTCCATTATTGTCGTTAGGAAATGATCTCTTAACATCTTCCCATACATTAGCACACCATACATCATCCATTATGACGAGATACCTCTTACGCTTTAAACTCCTAAAGAGTTTTTCAGCTAACATGTGATCATTGAGCTGGTTGATACCATCTTTTAGAGTTGCACGATATTCTCGAGAATCGTCGTACTTTGTAGATATGTCATCACTTAGCTGGGTTACGCAGTGTAGAACATCTAGTAGTAGGTCTCTCATTTGATAATCTTGAGATACAGTAATCCATGCTCGAACATGGAAGTGATATACTATCAACGGATCATCATACACTTTTCTAGCTAGTGTGGATTTACCTATTCCCCCCATCCCCACAATCGTGAGGATTTCGAGACCACGTGAGGGCCCAGTGAGTTGCTCTTTGATTCTCTCCAAGTCCTTGTCGAGGCCCACTACCGTGCTTTCAAAATTAGGCAAATGCCTAGAAGAACTCCCGAGAAGATACTTCCCCGAATGTAGAGGATCCGGATCACGACCCCCATCATTAACTGTCTCTGCCTCTTTCTTGATACACCCGATTTCTTTGACCACTTGCATCAGACCTAGTTGGAAGATCTTGTAATCCTTTTCACGACTCTTTTTCTTGAGTTTAACACTACTTCTCACATTATACAAGTGTGCTTCAACAATGTCCTCAGCCTTTTGTGATGCATCTTGAATCTTCCTCTCCAATATCTTCACCTTTCCATAGCTACCATGTTTCTCCTCAAGAAAGCCCTTCAGATACACGAGCATTTCGCCTAACGATATCAACTGGTCGTTGACTTGACGCGTGAAGTCAACATCAGGGCTTACGATTAAGTCGAGGGTGAGCAGTAAAGAAGTTACAGAAGCATATGCCATTAGTGCATCACCTTCAAACCTCAATACAACAGCTGCATTGAATTTTAACGACAACAAATAGCAAAAGAGTCCCTATTTCGCCTTCAAGAGTGAAATCAACTGCTTCATCACAACTAAAAACAGTTTGCAGTTCGCACCCTAAGCCCTAGATGCTAAATTACTCCCATCAGTACCAAAAATTGATCAATTACACAGGTAATTCATGAAAAAAACTGAAAACGGTAGACCTCAGCTACCTCTTAAATCCTATAAATTTTCCGATTGCATTTTTGCAGCAACACTTGATAAAGACCTCCCCCCCAAACAAAAAAAAAAAAAGATAATCGAGAGCAAACCGGAGAAGAACCGAAAGCAATCCAACAAATTCCAACTGTAATTGTAAACATTGTGCATATTTTAACCTCATGATGCCAAAGGAGAAGCCAAAAGCCTATGAGTTAAATCATTATCTCAAAAAATCACAAAAAAAAAAAGAACCCAGTAACTCACCGTAAATAGGTGCGTAATTAAATTACTACTTGAGAATCTCTGAGTGATGATTGAGCACAATCAGAATCTTCAAAAAGCAAACTGAAAGTCCATTTGAGCAGAGGTTGGAGCTGCTCTCTGCTAGTCAACACTCCAACACACATGGCTTTTGCCGCCAACTTGGAAATTTCTGGTCGCATCATCAATGCCAAACGGGTCCGATCTATCCATCACTAATAATTACTGTACAACTGATGGTTACGTCTTGCGAAATACAGTAATTCACTTTCGACTGTATTTTTTTTTTTTTGTTTTTTTGGAAAGCACTTTCGAAGTGTATTAAAATTAAATTCACCATTTTATTTTTTTCCATAAAAAAATAATTTTACTGTGACATCACACCAGCACCAGCTGAGAATTGTTTTAATACATTTTAATAGCGGAGGTCAGAAACGTAATTTCATACAACGGACCATGTTGATTTTAGTGACATCGTTCGAATTGGAAGAACTCGCTGCATAACCAACTGTAGAGAACAAGGTCGGTTCACCCAGCGTGAACCCGAAACAGTCACATCACATTTAGTTATCGCTCACGCCCGAAATGACCGTATTGGCCCCAAACAAAACGCGAAAGCCCCAGCGTGTTTCCCGCCCTCGCGAGGGCATTTAGGTAAATCAACCACCTTCAGAATTCAAGCGCCACTACCCTCTCTCTTGAGAATCAAATTTTCGAGAAACAAACGGAACACACAAAACTCGCAGTTATCTTCTTCTTCTCTTTCTTCGCAGCTTTCATCAATGGCGTCGATTGTTCTGAGAAAACCTAGCAACAAGCGAAAAAAACAGGATAAATCCGGAGAAACTAATCTTATACGACAATTTTGCGCTCCCAGATTTCGTGAACAAGGCGCTGTCGGGAGCATTCAGAGACAACATTCGAGTTTTTCTTCATGATTTCGCCGAGATTCAAGAGTACTGCGTCAACGGAATGCCGGTTTGGTGCACTTCGCTGTTCTCAGAGATCGACGGCGTCTGCCCGCTCTATACTGTGGAGGAAACCGTTGAGGACTCTCTCGACCCCTTCTGCAATTACTGTGAATTATCAGGTTTTGTCAAAATTTTCGAGTGTTCTCGCTTCGATCTTCGCTCTCCTGAGTATTGATTTGGTCTGAGTGCTTCGAATTCACTTATTTTCCTCATAATTGCATCATTATATCTGTAGTTCGCGCGATTTATACCTTTTCTTCCGCAGCAAGTTTTCGTTGATGTGAACTTGAGCTCTGTTAGTATTTGTTCATTCTCGAATTGCTGCAGTTGGAGATTGATCTATTTTGTATGGGCATTCATTCGATTTGTTTGTCCAGGTTGGGGTCATCATTTTGTTTGTAAGCGAAAGTACCATTTCATAATTCCGGCAAAAGAGAATTGGAATGAGCCGTTGGATGAAGATTTTGCTGAATTTGAGAGCCACAAATTGTACGGAATGATTCACTGCAATGGATTTGGGCATCTTATCTGCATCAATGGTTTGAAGTACAACTCGAATTTCTTTGGAGCAGAGGATAGTATGGAATTCTGGGACCGTCTCTGCACAATTCTTAGAGCCAGGTTCATTTTTCTTCGACAATGGTGTATTTCTCTATCTCATTCATGTTTTTATCGATCTTAAGATTCGCTTTAAAACTTTTGTAGAAGTATATCGGCTAATCTCATTTCGAGAAAGTGTTCGATCGAGCTAAGTTTGATCCATGGCATAGCATATGGAAAATCATGGTTATCTCAATGGGGCTACAGATTTAATGGTGAAATCACAGAGGAGCAATACAACTCAGCAATCCGATCTCTGAGCAGATTAAGGCTGGACGTAATTATTAGTGATTTCAAGAGCAAGAGAAATTCAAAGAAGATCAAATCAATTATAGATATGTACACGAAATGCAGTGCTAATCCACTCTACACAATTGGTGATCTGCTTAAATTTATGCTGGTTCTAGAGTCGAGAATCTCCAAGTCCGATTCAAGAACAGAGGAAAGTCCAATGGGATTGGAGAAATTGGTGGATTCGATGAGGAAGAACTGCAGGTGGCCTGCTAGAAGGCTACATCATGTGTTCCTGGTGATCGTTGATCTGTTGAAGGATCACAAGGATGAAAATCTTGGATCCGAATGTGGAATGTCGAGACAAGAACTGAGAGACGGGGCGAGGAGAGAACCATTGGAGACACTGGCTTGATCGACTTCGTGCTCAAATCCATCAAGTGTTTCACTGTGGAGAACCAAATCATCCGTCGTGCCACGAATCCGTTATCAAGATTAGTCGAATTCAGCATCCAAGAATGCTCACCAGGAGTTTTAAGCTATAATTTATCTCAAGATGTGTGGATTCTTTATGATAATGTACTTGCAATGTGCCCTGAAACTAAGCTTATTCTTGACTGTGATCACTTTGTCAAAGACTGGCCTATTGGAGGGAGGACTTCGAATCACTCAATGGTGCTGACGTGTAAGGTTTTGCCAAGTTTCGATGAGCTGGAGGGCCAGCTGGCAAGGCGGCTGTCACCCGGTGAGGTGGTGGTGGTGGAGCCATGGATGAGCATTGCAGAGCTCAGAACAGCAGCGCAGTGTGCGTTGAGGGATACTTACTGTTTAATGGATGGATTTGAGGCGAGGCAGATTGGTGGGCTGAGGAAGATAGAGGAGGAGAAGGTGGTGAGCTGCGTGTTTGAGGGCGGCGCGCAGGTTTGGGTGAGGGGCGGTGGCTTGGACTTGAGCACGAGGCTGAGGTACGAAGACGGGCGCCGGAGAATCGAATTCTGAGAGGAGGAGGAGGAGGAGGAGGTGGTGGTGGTGGCCGGAGTTTGTTGAAGTTATGGGAGAATGTAGATATGTAAGGAGGATAAAGTTTTGTAGGTAAAATATGATGATATGCCTTTCAAAAAAAAAAAAAAAAATGATGATAGACTATTGGAAATTAAATGTTGTGTTTCTGATGTTAGAAGTCGTGGTTGTATTTCATTTTATAAATGTAGTGTGTTTACTAATTGAATATTATTTCCTCAGTCTCATTCATCTATTATTATAATAAATTATGCCAAGATGAGTGGCACTAAATAGGTAAATATCTTTCGAAATTTTAGGATGATCTCTCAACATTTTTGTTTTGGAAAATTTTATTTTCTCTGAAGATTTAGAAAATATTTATATGAGCGAAAGATTTGGCAAGGTTAGGTTTGGAAGGGCAAAATAAATTTAAGTTTTTGTAATGATTATTAAAAAATACCAACCAAGAGGGTATAAAATAATTTAATGTTTCTAGAATATTTTTTGGTTCATTTTTTTTCTAGAGATTAAGAGCAGTAATGACAAACCAGCATTATCATTATAATAAAATTGATGAGTTTATTGTTTGTAGGTCATACTAAAAAATATATATATATAATCACGCGCACATAGCATGAAATTATAAATTTAAGAGTATTATTTTAAATGATGTAATACTTGAATAAAGTGTTTATCGTAACTGTGTATAATTGTGGAAAAATGATTACCTGAAAGATCCGCTTAGCTGGAATTTATAATCATTACTCTGCTTTCCTTTTCAATTTTAAGTCTCGCTTTATCAACTGCTCTAATATTACTAAGTAATAACCCTACCACCACTCATATATATATTTTAAAAATAAAAAGTAATTTGGTTCTTAGTTTCATTTCTGCGTTTTCTATAGACTGAAATAGAAGAATTCCTTGATGAATATCTATACGTAATCACATGTTATTTAAAGTAAATTAGTTCGTAGTAATTGATTTGGTTACGAAGAATGGAATTAGTAACACTTTTGTAATATTATACTACATTCAACCCAATTAAGTAGTCTCATTTACTTTATACACGTTTTCCTATCGAAACCTAGTACGAGATTTAAAATGTAATTTTGAAATTATATTTTAAATCTCGTACTAGGTTTCAGTGGGAAAACGTGCATAAAGTAAATGAAACTACTTAATTGAGTTGGAGGTAGTACCGTATTATAATAGGAGATGGGTAGAAAAGTAAATTCACGATGTTGTCATATGTTTTACTATAATAAAGCCAAAGTCAAATAATCAGCAGTATCAATTTTCACATCATAAATGAATCAATTTGAGTTCCTATTTTCCAAAATAATGATAATTATGTCAACATCTGAAACTTTTTCTTCAATTAGAGTACTCCCTCTGTTTTTTAGTGTCATTTCATTCAAAACACATATGTTTAAGAAAGTATTGTATTTTATATTTATAATCTTATTTATTGCATTTCTATTTTTAAAGTCAAATTATAACTAATACTTACATAGAAGGTAAAATGGTGAAGATATAACTATTTCATTCTAGGATTTTGAATAAGACGTATAGAACACCTTAAAAAAAAATACGGAGTGAGTAATTGAAAAAAAAAAATGTATTCGAATTGGTTTCATATGTTAAACGTTGGAAAACAAGTCAAAATTAAAAAAAATTGATTGTATAGAATCGTGTATGATTGTGACATAATCATTTAATTTTATCTAAACAAACAATATCTTGAACTATGAATTTAATATGAGCTCTTTTATTATTATAATAAATTCATTTTAAATAAAAAGAAGTTATTATTTTGAACTAAGAATAAGATTGAGATTCCAACTACTCCAATCCCCCCCAACCTTAGAGATGATGAAACTACAATTAATGCACACTCCAAAACTAGTTGCCCATGTATGCAAATCCTTCAATAACTACATTACACCTTTTGTTACTAAATTCACTAATTTATAGTAATCTGTTAAATTTCCATTTATCAATACTATAGTATTATTTAGACGCATTAAAACTGAATTACTTCATTAATTTCAGAAGTTCGATCTCGCATTTTTAAAACAGCAATAAAAGTTGGAAAAAAATGGAGTATTTAAAGCTTTTAGAAGAAAGTCGGGCGGCGCCTCAGTCAACGGCCGAGATTGGCGGGACGAGCATCGGCGGGCACGCCGTTTCGCCACGTGTCAAGCAGTGGTCCGTCCAAAAGTCCTGATATAGTGGGCCCATGGAATCCAACGGGCACCGCCGCGTCCTCTCGTTCCCGCCAATATCAGAATAATTTTCTCAGTGTGTTGTGTGTGTGTGTGTGTGTGTGTGTACACGTATAATCATTAATGTGAACAGATCCTCGATTTAGCTTTCGTGTGGCCTTTGCAGTAAAATATATTTCCACAGATTTTTATACTTTATTTAAACTCGTTTGCCTTTTCCCTTTTTCTAATTCCATTTCATTATATTCAATTTGTCGTGTTTTTCTCTTAAATACCTCACTGAATAGTTACTTCATCCCTTTCAACTCTCCAAAACAATTTCTACTGATTCTTCAGTAGAAAAATAATAATAATTCAGAGTTCCTTTATCGAGCTCCGACCGGAAAATTTCGCTTCGAACTATTTTCAGAGAATGGTAAGTATCGTCGACGTCGAATTTAACGATTCAGTGTGATTAATTGGTTTCGTTTGCTACAATTTTCTCTCTCTAGAATGTTCTGGATGCTTTCGAGATTCTCGAGTGAGATATTTGAAGTGACTGTGTGAGAAACGTGATTATGTCGGTGAAATCGATCGAGATGATCATTTGCCTTTGAATTTTTATCAAAATTGAGTGATTGGCGAATGATCGTACTGAATAATCGCACATGCGTGTTTTTTGTTTTTATGATTGTTAGGTCGGATGCAAAATCCGATTGAAGAATAGTAAACCGGCGGCGACGGCGGCGGAGGAGTGGATCGGCGGTCTGCTGAGGAGCAAATTCTTCGGTACGTGCGTGGATCACGGAGAGTTCAGGAAGA